>SJXQ01009479.1:194142-325563 GCA_006408695.1 Aepyceros melampus | reverse complement strand
CAGGTCAGGTGGTCTGGTATTCCCATCTCTTTCAGAATTTTCCACAGTTTATTGTGATCCACACAGTCAAAGGCTTTGGCATAGTCAATAAAGCAGAAATAGATGTTTTTCTGGAACTCTCTTGCTTTTTCCATGATCCAGCGGATGTTGGCAATTTGATCTCTGGTTCCTCTGCCTTTTCGAAAACCAGCTTGAACATCAGGAAGTTCACGGTTCACGTATTGCTGAAGTCTGGCTTGGAGAATTTTGAGCATTACTTTACTAGCATGTGAGATGAGTGCAATTGTGCGGTAGTTTGAGCATTCTTTGGCATTGCCTTTCTTTGGAATTGGAATGAAAACTGACCTTTTCCAGTCCTGTGGCCACTGCTGAGTTTCCAAATTTGCTGGCAAATTGAGTGCAGCACTTTCACAGCATCATCCTTCAGGATCTGAAACAGCTCAACTGGAATTCCATCACCTCCACTAGCTTTGTTCGTAGTGATGCTTTCTAAGGCCCACTTGACTTCACACTCCAAGATGTCTGGCTCTAGATTAGTCATCACATCATCATGATTACCTGGGTCATGAAGATATATATATATATATATATATATGTATTTATATATCAGTAAACACACATGCACACATGTGTGTGTGTGTTTACATATTATGTTTCTTAAGCCCTAAAGCCCCATTCCTCTCTCCCTTGTGAAATCTATAATTTGGCTTTTTTAAGTCTCTGTAGAATGGAGTGTAGAATGTGATTTCTTAAAGCACTAGAACAGCATTGAGGCAAACAGGAGAACTTCCAAGACCATCCACACCTCTCCCTTCACCTCCTCTGGGAAGTTCTATTTGCTGGTGGCAAGCCTGGCTCAAGGGTTCAATTGTTGGTGGGAAGGGGGTTCAGGATTGGGAACTCATGTACACCCGTGGCGGATTCATGTCAATGTATGGCAAAACCAATACAGTATTGTAAAGTAAAAAATAAAATAAAGAGCAAAAAAAAAAAAAGTTATGATTCAGAAATTGTAGGCATCCAAGGTGTGTGAATCAGACATAAAGGTGGCTCCTTAATGACAAGGTTACAGCCTCGCACCACTGAAAATGAACTCGGCCTGCAAATGCCCCTTGGGACAGACAGAAGCAGAAGCTGAATTCTGGACCGCTGGCAAAGGGTGATGGGAAGCCCAGTGCCTTCCTCAATATGGGATCTGGGGAATCGCGCTGAGGGCAAGCGTTCCAGAGAATATTCTCCAATGCGGCACCGGTGCCATCGAGGTTTCCTGTGGCCGGCGGGTCCCCCGGCATCTGTTCTAGGAGAAGCATGTGAAGCAGCTGCTTGTTTTCAGTCTGATTAGGCTCCCCCAGCACTTCTCAGTTTCAGAGAGACGGTTTTTTCCCACAGAGCCTGGTTTTCCAGTGGTGTCTAACTTTGCGGTCCTTGATACACTTTCTGCCGCTGATGATAGGAGAAACAGGTGAATTGCTAAGTTTCACTCAAGCTGTCCACTGACTATCTTTACCCTCAGCAAGCTGAATCAGCTCCCTGTATTCCTTCCTAGAACAGAGGCGATCAGCTCCTTTTGAACAAGAGGTGATAAGCGATGCATCCTCCTTTGCCATAGACCCTCACCCAATTCACCTGGAAAGTTTGGGGCAGTGGACTCAGGAAAAATAGATTCCCTTTCTCGTAACTGAGTCCTGAGTTTCGCAAGTCTCCCATCGGAAGTAGCCCAGCTAGCCAGCACTTCTCTCTGGTGCTGGAAATTGGGACTAGATTCCATGTTTGGATGAGAATGACAATTACTTTGATCCTTCTGTGCCTCTTCAAATTTCAGCCCTTCAACTTATTTGAGGTAGACCTCTTAGAGTTGAAGGTGGAAGGGTTAAGAATTTGGGGGCTGTCAAGATGGAATAAATCTATTTTGCCAGCAAGAAGACAAGAAATTGGAGGCGGTGGGGGAAAACCAGGGTTATGAAGTGAATTGTGTCCCTGCCAGGTTCCTAAGTCCCAACCCCCAGCACCTCAGAATGTGACTGTAACTGGAGATAGGGTCTTTAGGGAGGTATAGTAGGGTAGTGTTAGTTGCTCAGCTGTGTCTGACTCTTGCAACCCCATGAACTGTAGCCCACCAGGTTTCTTTGTCCATGAAGTTCTCCAGGCAAGAATACTGGAGTGGGTTTCCATTTCTTACTTCAGGGGATCTTCCTGATCCAGGGATTGAATCTGGTCTTCAGCATTGCAGGCAGATTTCTTTCCCATTTGAGCCACCACGGAAACCCAATTTAAAATGAGATCATTAGAGTGGGCCCTAGTCTAGTATGACCAATGTCTTTATAAAAGGGGAAATTTGGACACAAAATACACACAGAAGGAAGGCAAGGTGTGCAGGCATAGGGAGAAGAATGTCTACAAGCCAAGGAAGAGGCCTCAGAGGAAACCAGTCTTGCCGAACCCTTGCCCTTGACCCAAGCCTCCAGACAGCGATACAATAAGTATTTGTTGTTTAAGCTACCTGCGCTGTGGTATTTTGTTATAGCTGCCTTAGCCAACCACACTGGATTTAGGTATGATCCGAGGGCACGCTGGAGAGAGCTATTAGACATACCTGCTCTCTAAACTGCTCCTGAATGGGTATTCCTAGAATGACAGGGAATAAACAGCTCATTTTGTAGGGTGTATTTTATAAACCTACCTCTTTGGGGGATTCAGAAAGAAAGAGGAAAGGGGACTGATGTACCCTGAGGACATGACATTGTGCAGCTTCTATTGTGGGGGAAAAAAGCACGACACCAGCAAACTGGCAATTTCTCACAATACCAGGTGCGTTACAGATTGGTGTGTGGGCTTTTGTGAATTGGTTGCATATAAATGAGGAACATTTAAATAAAAAGGAGATCTAGAAACTTTCGCTAGTTTGGGGCTTTTATTTATAGCTACTTGTGCTCAGGGTTTATTTCCCTTACCCTGTTTTGTGTTTTGTGTCATGACAATCAAGCAGGATTTGGTACGAAGTGCTCTCAGCTTCAGTGTTCACATAGGGGGCCTCAAGCTCTCCCCTCACTTGAAAAATGAAGATGCTGAGAAACCTGGCCCTGAGTGTGGATTAGTGGGAGGAGAACAGACTACAGAAGCCTGTGCTTAGCCCCAGACAGCATAGGAGCGTCAGGGTGGCATTGGCACATTCCTTCCAGAGTCAAGGTGCTTGTCCTTAGCTCTGAACGAAGGGCTGGCCTAGAGCAAAGCTCAAGTCATGTCTCCCTCTGCTTCTGGGAATTCAGAAGGCCAAGAGCGAGTGGCAGTCGTGGCTTCTGGAGTCTTGGGAGCAGAGCCCCCACCTGTCCTGACCTCCCCGTTTAGTCAGGTGACAGCATCCTCCCCTAAACCAGGCTCGGGGCCCTCCAGCCTGGCACCGTCTCCCCACCCTCTCCCTTTGGGGCCCCACTGTTTCTTCTTTGCCTTCTCTGCTCAGATGTTTGCTGTTCAGCGTCATCGTTTTAGCTCTGGGAGTTACTCCCAGGGAGACGATTTGACCCTCAGTCTGGTTTGGGAGTCTTTTCCTCACCCACTCTAGGAGGACCTGACGCACAGGAGGTCCGAGCATCTTGCATTTGTACACTTCCTCTTCTGAGAATGGATTGGTGATACTCACGGAAGAGCCCCCAGACAATGTAAAGGAGGCGATGTCTGCAGCCCAAGGAGCCCAGAGGAGGCACCCCTGTGTTAGGTTTCTTCCCCTTTGGCAGAGCTTCTTTGCCAATTCTCTGCTCTAAGTGTTAGTACTCAGTTTAGTTCAGTTCAGTCGCCCAGTCGTGTCCCACTCTTTGCGGCCCCATGGACCACAGCGCACCAGGCCTCCTTGTCCATCACCAACTCCTGGAGTTTACTAAGACTCACGTCCATCGAGTCGGTGATGCCATCCAGCTGTCTCATCCTCGGTCATCCCCTTCTCCTCCTGCCCCTAATCCCTCCCAGCATCAGAGTCTTTTCCAATGAGTCAACTCTTCACATGAGGTGGCCAAAGTACTGGAGTTTCAGCTTTAGCATCACTCCTTCCAAAGAAATCCCAGGGCTGATCTCCTTCAGAATGGACTGGTTGGATCTCCTTGCAGTCCAAGGGACTCTCAAGAGTCTTCTTCAACATCACAGTCAAAAGCATCAATTCTTCAGCACTCAGCTTTCTTCACAGTCCAAATCTCACATCCATACACGACCACTGGAAAAACCATAGCCTTGACTAGATGGGCCTTTGTTGGCAAAGTAATGTCTCTGCTTTTTCATATGCTGTCTAGGTTGGTCATAACTTTCCTTCCGAGGAGAACTTAGTAGGTGCAGTCTTATGATGCCAGTTGCCCATCTTAGCTTCATGACTAGATGGTCAGCTCCAACTTAGGCTCACATCAGATTTGATTCAGTTTAGACTCATTTGAAGTTCATATTTTGCACAACCCATAGTAGTCCCTCGAGAATTATTGTTGACTGATTGATTATTGGCTCGTGATTGTCCCTAAGGGCTGTACCTTCAATGACTTCCTAGTTCTCGGTTCTCTCTTAGGATTTAGCCAGTATCAACATCCATTCTCAGTGTTGATTCAAATCTGCCTCTCCTCTGAGCTTCTCAAGCACCTCCCTCTGCCACATGGAAATTTTAGACTCACTTCTAAGATGTTCACACATATTAATGGAGTATTTACTTATTTTCAAATAGATGTGACAGTGTTTAGCATGCATCTGAGATCAGAAACTGAGTGTTAATCGTAGACAAAATCAGCCCATATCAAAACAGCCCTTTGTTAATGTTTAGAAAGGAAACTGGAGTCCACAGTGTGGCAGAGCAAAGCCACGCTGATGGTCACAGAAATGCAAGGATTTTCTAGGAAGTCTATATCCAAACAGGCTTCCCAGGTGGCTCAGTGGTGAAGAATCTGCCTGCCAGGGCAGGCGAGTGGTTTTGGTCCTTGGGTTGGGATGATCCCCTGGAGGAGGAAATGGCAGCCCACTCCAGTACTCCTGCTTGGAAAACCCCGTGGACAGAGGAACCTGGTGGACTACAGTCCATACGGTCACAAAAGAGTCAGACACAATTCAGCGACTGACCTCACATGCCTACGTCCAAACAAATGGACTCATAAGGACACAGTTAAGTTTGAATCTTTCCAAAGGGTTGGAGGAACAAGCCCATAAGAAGCAGCGCTCTTCCGTGGAAATTTACAGAACACCTGGGTCTGGGGAGAAGTCTGTGGGATGTTAGTGCTCAGTGAAAGTGCTCTTACTTCCTGGAGCCGGTATTCAGAGAAGAGTGGCCAGACCCATGAGCAGATTCGGGCCCCTGCTCCTTGACTTAAGGCTGAGGGAACTGAGGGTGGTTAGCACAGGGAAGAGAAAATTCTGGGTTCCAAGGTCGCGGTCTTAAAATATCTGAGGGATTGTCTTGTGAAAGAGGAAATGTCTTTGTTCAAGGAGGCACCCGCTGGCAAAACTACAGCCTGGGGCAAAAGGGGCAGGAAGAAAGATTTTTGTCCCCACCCCAGGCAGACCTTTCTAACAATGAACTCTGAATGTGCTGAAGCAGAAATGGAGCCAGTGGACAGGATGGATGTGGAGTAGGGGTTGGAGGTCAGAAGACCACCACCTAAGCCCCTTCCCATCCTGGACTTCATGATTCTTTACATTTGTGTTCACAGTTTTAAAGAATGGACTGAGTGCTAACACAGCTCATAAAATCACAGTGGCAGGATTGTGAGATGTTGGAAATAAAATCATTATAAGCCGGTTCCTCATTAGTTCCTAGTCTTGAAGAATGTCCGAGAGTCAATCTGTAGAACTTCAGAATTCTCTACATGGAAGACTGAGGGCTGAGAGGAGTTATAAAGACTCAACAAAATAGCAAGGGGAGGTCTCTTCAGATACAGCTGTCAGAGAACAGCAGATAATCACCTGAGGAAGGAGGCCAAAAAGTGATAGTTTTGGCTTGAGGGAATCCGGTAACTTCCTCTGTTGCTCCTGTGACGTGGGGCAAAGTGAAATCGACACTTCTTCTGGTCTGGGGAAGGTCAGCACTTCAACTGATTGGATGAAATTTACCCACATTGTGGAGGGCAGTTTACTCAAAGTCTGCCAATTTAAATATAAATCGCATGTACAAACAACCTCACAGAAACATCAAGAACAATGTCTGACCAAATATCTGAGCACTTGCATGGCCCAGTCAAGCTGACGCATAACATGAGCCATCACACACCGTTAGCTGCAGGGCATGTAGAAACGCGGCCGGACAGATGTGGTCCGGGATTATCATCCGCCAAGCTCTGCCTCTCATTTTCACCTGAGTTGGGAATAGGATGATTTTTGTTTTTCATTTTCAAAGGTTTTTTTATGTAGTCCATTTTTAAAGTTTTTCTTGAATGTGTTACAATATTGCTTCAGTTTTTTTGGTACAAGGTGTGTGGGATCTTAACTTCCTGATCAGGAATCAAACGCACACACCTTGCTTTAGGAGACTGCCAGGGAAGTCCCAGGGTCATTTTTCTTAAGAGTGGATATTAAACAAAACCACGGTTGGCTAACCAGAGACAAAGATGATACATAGACAACCAGCTGTGCTATGCCAATTCTACCCCTTCAACAGATTTTGCAACAATAAATACAGAAAAGCTTTGAAAAACTTCAGAACATTGCAGTGGAACGTAAGGCAGGAATCCTGATATAGCACTTTCCCCCCAACTTTGCTTTTTTATAAGTGACTCAAGTGACTCCGTGGTTCTATTTGTTAGCATGTGTTTGGCCTTATTCATCAGCCAACTCCTTGGAAAAGACCTTGATGCTGGGAAAGATGGAGGGCCGGAGGAGAAGGAGGCGACACCGACTCGATGGGCATGAGTTTGAGCAGGCGCCGGGAGACAGTGAAAGACAGGGAGCCTGGCGTGTTGCAGTCCATGGCGTCGCGAAGAGTCAGACACAACCGAGCAACTGAACAACACTCGTGCTGGAAGCACCTGCCATCCTGTTCTCCAGGCATAAGAAAAGGCCACCTGTGACTAATTAGAGAGGATGAATTGGGCTGGGAAGCCTGAAGTGATGTACATTTCTGCTGCAGGTGATAAGCACGCTCGTGGGTCCGAGCTGATAGCGTCCCCCTGCGAGGAGACGTACAGGATGAGGCACACTGAGCTTTGGTGGAGGCGCATAGGCTCTCTCCCAACAGGGAAGGCTAGGGGAACTTGAGCTGTGTGCAAGCATGTGCCTTGCGCACCCAAAGGGTGTGAAAAGGTTTAGGACTCACATCGCAAGTCTCTGGGAAGAGCAGGGCCAGGCACTCCAGATGACTCCTTAAGGCATCGGGAACGGTCGGGGCTGGAGTGCGAGCTCCCAGGCATGGAGGCTGGTAGGGTTTGAATCTCCCACTAGTGCCTAAGGACAGGGTACTCAGACCTTCAGATCAGCTCGTCCAGATGTGGGCACCGCTGGGGGAGGCAAGAGGGAGGCTCGAGGCTGCCAGCTTTCAAACGCAAAGTGGACTCAGACCCCTTGTTATGTATACCCTCTCTCCTTGGGACACAACTGATTATTCTCAGACGTTTGGGGTGATGGCCAGGGATGAGGGAGACAGCACTCCCCCCACCCTCACCTCTTCAGCCTGTGCAGAAAATATCAGCAAGGTGCGAGATGGAGATCGGCTAATATGGAGGGCTTCGCTGGTAGTCCAGTGGTTATGAATTCGCCTGCCAGTGCAGAAGACACGGGTTCCACCCCTGCTCTGGGAAGATCCCACGTGCCGCAGGATAACTAAGCCTGTGTGCCCCAACTACGGAGCCTGTGGTTCTAGAGATCAGGAGCCGCAACCACTGAAACCTGTGTGCTCCAGAGCCCATCCTCTGCAATAAGGAGGAGGCCCTGCGCGCTGCCACTAGAGAAAGCCCACGTGCAGCAACAAAGACCCAGCACAGCCAAAAAGAGGAATAAAACATTTTTAAAGTTAAAAAATAAAATAAGAGTAGGGAGGCATGAGGCCCAGTTACCATAACCTGGTTGGGTAAGAGAGGACTCGAGGGCATGTTTGAGCCAGAATCCCTGAAATGGGTGGGGATGTTAAGACCTGCTCTAGCTCTAGAGCACTAGAAATCCCCTACACTCTCCCGTGGGTGCCTCCATCAATGAGCACAGTGTTTTCTAGAGACAGGGTCATGTGGCACACTTAAAAGGGTGCATATTAAGAGCCGATGTGCTGAAGTTTTTGTTCCACACATCCCAAAATGAAAAGTGCCACTGCTCTTCCCAATCCTCCAGAGGCTAAAAAAAAAAAAAAGGAAAGAAAGATATACTGAGCTCTAAATGTATTGCCAGCTAAGTACACTTGGGGATAGAAGTGAACAGGAAAAGAAAGGAGGCAGAGTTATTGAGGCAACAACTCAGATTTACTTGCATTTGATATAGACCACACTTTAAAAATAGATGGGCGGTTAAAGGCTGCAGTAATTTATGGAACTATCTGCTGGCTTCCAGGAAAGTTGACGCGTCTGGACTGAATCGAGAGAATCGGTGTAAATCTCCGTCCATGCCTAATTTTAGAGACGTCTGGTCCTTGAAGGAGTCTTGTCACAGGCAGATGGGGTGGGAGACAGCATTTGAGGAGGGAAAGCTTTAGGTGCCAAATGAAGCTCAGAAGGTTAAACCCATTTTTGTGGCCGATAAATCCTGAGCAACAGTGAACCGGGTTGTGGGCAGAGTTGCATACAGCAAGCCGACTTCCCTGCTGAGGCCGCGGGCGTCTTGAAGGATCCCAAGGAAATTATTCAATTGCTCTAGGTCTGGGGTGTCGTGTGCATACATGCGTGTTAAGTTGCTTCAGTTGTGTCTGACTCTTTATAACGCTATGAACTGGAGCCCTCCAGGCCTCTCTGTCCACAGGATTCTCCAGGCAAGACTACTGGAGTAGGTTGCCATGCCCTCCTTCGGAGGATCTTCCTGACCCAGGGATCGAACCCATGTCTCTTGCATCTCCTGCATTGTCAGGCAGGTTCTTTACCACTAGTGCCACCTGCAAAGCCCTGGGGTTTTGTACCATCTCTTTAAAAAATTGAACTTACTCTCCTTGAAAGCCATCTCAAACAGGATAGCATGGTGACTGTGGGTTCTCCAGGGTTTGGCTTCCTTATGTCTTCAATATGGAAATTCCTCCCTCTGTGTCGTGGACTTCAAAGCCCTAGTTAGGTCATTAGGGATCATTGAGAAGCTTTCCTTATTCTTAGCTGGGGAAAATGTCCCCCCTGCCTGCTTCCCGCATCCTTCTGTTTTCCTATATACTCTGCTATATTGTCAAATTGCTTATGTCTCTGCTATGGGCTTCCTGATGGCTCAGTTGGTAAAGAATCTGGCTGTAATGTAGGAGACCCAAGTTCGATCCCTGGGTCGGTAAGATCCTCAGGAGAAGGGCATGGCAACCCACTCCAGTATTCTTGCCTGGAGAATCCCATGGACGGAGGAGCCTGGCGGGCTATACTCCATAGGGTTGCAAGAGTAGGACACGATTTAGTGACTGAACCACAACCACCACTGCTTCTACAAATTTGCAGAGAAGAAAGTCTGTCTTATTCATCGCTGCAGTGCCTCCTGTATCACAGCCCTCGGCACTGGGAAGAGTTTAGTTACGACAGAATGTGAGCTGAACTGAAAGGATTAGGCTGGTGCTGTCAACGGTAAATTATACTCTGGACCATCTGTAATTTTAAATTCAACTCACTGAGGCCAGACTGAAGAAGGGTGTGGCCTAATTATTGGCGTGGCCTTTATACTCCTCAGAACATTGGTTTGAGTGTACTTATTATTACATTTTTGATTACTACTATTATTATATTATTTTGAAGGAAGGGAAAATGGGAGCAAAGAGACTTTCTGAAATAATTGAATAACTGCTTATTTAAGAAGACATATTGTCAGGAAATGAAGTATTGAGAATCATGTTATAATACTTTTGCTTTTTGCTGTTACTGGTTAATTGACTGTTTAAAAATTTTATTAGAGTATAGTTACTTTACAATGTTGCGTTCGTTCCTACTGCACAGCAAAGTGAGTCAGCCATACGTGTGTGTGTGCTCGGATGCTCTGTCTTGTCTGACTCTGTGACCCTACGGACTACAGGCAGGCTCCTCCATCCATGGGATTCTCCAGGCAAGAATACTGGAGTGGGTTGCATGCCCTCCTCCAGGGGCTCTTCCCGACCCAGCGATCAAACCCACGTCTCCGGCATTGGTAGGCAGATTCTTTACCAGCAGCGCTACCTGGGAACCTCATATGTGTACATTTATCTTACCCTTTAGGGGAATTTCCCTCCCACTTAGGTCACCACAGAGCATCGAGTAGAGTTCCCTATGCTATGCAGTCGGTTCTCACTAGTTATTATTTTATATGTAGGGTCACAGTGTGCATATGTCAATCCCAATCCCCCAGCTCATCTCACCCGCTCTTTCCCTCTTGGTATCCATACACTTGCTCTCTACGTCTGTGTCTATTTCTGCTTTACAAATAAGATCATCTGTATGGCTTAGATAACACTCCTAAGATGCTCACAGAACACTTCTCAGAGCATGCTTCCTGCAAACGCATCTCCACCAGAACGCCTGCTGTGAAGAGTTTCTAGTATGGTGAGACACTAAGGAGTGCCATTAGATCTTTTATTTGTATTCATCTTTAAGCTTTTGAAAACATTTCATCGTAGAAATTTTCAAGTTTTATTTGAAAATAGACTAGTGTCATGAACTGCCATATGCCCACTTCACTCCTGTTCAGTGATTATCACTCTGTCAGTCTTGTCTCAACTGTACTCACCCCTCCCCTGAACAGATTATTTTTTAACAAAACCCTAACTCCACATCCTTTCATCTATAAATCATTTTAGTAAATGACGCTAAAATAGCAGAACTCAAAAAAGACCAATAATACATTATTGATCTGAAAAATTAAAAACACCTCTATTATCATCAATTTTCTGTCAGTGATCAGATTTCTCCAATCTATAATCTTTCTTAGTTTTTTTTTACATTTTTTTGGTTAGTATCAAAGTCCAACTAATTCATTAAATAGCTGATGTCTTTTCACTTTTGAAAATATGTCATATTCCATCTCCATATCATTTTTTCCCCTTGCAATTTATTTGTTGAAGGATTTTCCACTATCTGGATTTTGCTGCTCATATTTCCAAGGTATTATTTCGTTGTATTCTGTGTTTTGGAAGTAGTGGTGAGATCTCGAGGCTTTACTGGATCCAGGTTTAATTATTTGGCAAGAATATTTCATAAGCAGTGGAATTCTTCCATCAGTACTCACAGAATGTCTAAGTTTTGCGATGTGAACAGCCAGTGATAATTATTGCCTAGATCCATTAATTCACTAGGAAAAGCGATATTCTAACTTCATTTTGTTTTGTTAATTAATCATCTAAAGTATCAATAGGATGTTTAGCAGCATCCCTGGACTCTTAACTCCTAGATGCCAGTAGCATCCTCTTGGTTGAGACTATTAAAAATATGTGTAGATATTGTCAAATATCCCCCACGGGGCAAAATCCTGATTGAGAATTACTTGTTTATACATATTTGAACACATTAATATGCTTAGTTTATAGATACATTTCTTCCTCCTACTTCTTAGAATCACAGCAGAAAATTACATTCAGTTTCTCTTTTTTTACTCAACAACATATATCCTGGGATTCCTCGTAAGTGTTATATAGAGACATTTCCCCTTTATTCTCATGGCTGTGTAGTACTCTACTGTACCATTCCTTCCTATATTTTTAGTGCTCTTCCAGTTCTTCTACAAAGTTATACAGAATGGACCCATAACCATTTAGTTAACACACTGAGAAAGTTTTAGGTGATGAAATGCTGAGAAAAAGTAGACAGCAAACTTCAAAATACAGAATAATTTATCATCTTCTTAATCCTACCTGTCAATATTTTGTTATGCTCCAAAACAAGCTTCACTCTGTCCTTTCATATCAATGACTTTCTAATTTTTTTTTATATTCTTAAAACATAAAGTTTTCCAAATATAAGAAAAGTACATTTTTGGCATTTAAAAAATTATTGTCATTGTTTTATCATTCCTGAACCTGGATCTAGGTATGTGCTTGTTTGCCAATTTGTGGATGTTAGATTTGGACAATTTTAAGCTGCCCAAAGCTTTATCAGTTTTTTACAGTACATTTTACTACTTACTTTTTATTTTCAGAATTTTGGGGACTTCTTATCTCACTGTGCCAAGGAGAATGCTCTGTCCACTATAGCGGTCCCTAATCCTTGTCACCAGGAGAATAAAGGAATTAGTCTATGTACCCAGCAGGATTAAACTGAGGAACTTGGAATTCCCAATCGTTGCTATCAAATAGCAACTAAAAGTGTGGATTTCCTCTGCAGATCAGCAAGCAAAAAATGCTACAGGATATGAGGTGGGGTCAGGAACTCCCTTGATGCAGAAACAGTTCTCAGAGTGAGGATTCTGAGGCTGGCCCGACCTGAACCCCCAGCCAGGTCAGAGGAAATGAAGCCTCCGCTTCCACCAGGGACATACAGAGGAGCCCTGAGCTTCAGAGGGATGATGGGCTGACCCTTGTGCTGTTTCATAGAAGCCTTGGAGCACAGCAACCTACTCTCACTGACAAATGAGAAGACCAGGCTCAAATTAATTATTTTGGCATTATTATCATCCAGACCAATTCAGTACATTTATTTAAAGCTGAATATTAAAATCTATTTATTTCCTAGCTCGTAAGCTGTCCTCCCTGCCCCATGCGCCCCCTTCATCTCAGTTACATTATAGGAGCTGAAATTTCAGGAAATTCTTCATTTCCATATGAATATCGCATTCTGTGGTTTGAAAAAGTACAAAAACTCTAAAACGCACCCCATTCTGATGTGGCACCCAGGGGAAGGAATTAAAGAAGGTCTTGTGAAGGAGGGAGGGCTTATGTGTGTGCGTGCTGAGTTGGCAGAAAGAAGAGCATGCAATGAAAAATGTGATCTTTCTTGTTTTTATAAGGAAATATTTGGTAAGAACAAGGCACGCAGTCTGCTAACTCAGAAGTTTAGGATGCCATTTTCCCAATGGTCCCCAAATCATTTCATCTGAACCTTTTCCCATTCAGCTAAATTTCCTGATCAACTAAACTCACCTCTCTGAACAATTTATTTTTACAGAATTGCACATTTTTAGCATCTGTTTTTAAAATTATCCTTTGTCTACAAATAATAAGTCAGTGATAGCATGTTCAAGAGCAAAATCTAAAATGTAATATAACTTTGTATCATGGAAACGTGGGAGAGATTTCTTTGGGCCAGTTAAAATACCATCTAAACAAATATTTGCTCTTCTGTAATCTTTTCTCTCTTATTTCTCTGTTTCAAGGCTCAGGATGCACATATCTGCTTAGCACTGGTTTCTGCTCATCTTTAATCATACAAATAGCATCTCGTATCCTTCCACCTCCTTACTGCTCCCCCACCCGCCTTCATTAGAAGGTTCCCTGTGTTCTCATTTCCTCTTTCACTTCAATGTGAGCAGCTGGGCTATGTGCTTACAGCAAATTAGCTGTAAAATAAAGCAGCTTCTCCCCCTTTTTTTCTTTTTCTTTTCCAAGGTGTTGTGGGAGAAGAGGTGCTTAGAGAAATTATCCTACAATAAGCAAGTGTGGACGAGGTTAGGATAAGCAGAAGAAATCAGCTTGTGAGAGAATTCACCCCCCTTGATGACCCTGGTGTGGTCCCTTTCTCTCTGGGGGTCCCTTTTGCATCCTACTGAATGCTCTCTCTTGAGTTCTTTAGCAGAGGCATTTTCCCCTCGCTTGTTGGTTTTCACAGACATTCACCAAATGAAGTGCCTGTTGAAATGTGTGCTCTTTAAAATATTGACACCCACCTGCAGTCTTCATGTTGTTGGCCTCACTTTTTGTGTACTTTTAAAAATGCAACAGCAATTGTCGCAGTCATCCATCAGTCTCAAAAGGAAGGCAGCCACCAACATTGTATATGGTCCAGAAAATTAATTCTAAAGGTAAGGAAAGAAGAGGGAATAAGCTGGAGGCATGTGTGGAAGTTGTTTCAGCCTTGTTTGACTCTATGTGAGCCCAGTAGACTGCAGCCCACCAGGCTCCTTTAAGTATGGGATTCTCCAGGCAAGAATACTGGAGTGGCTTACCATGCCCTCCTCCAGGGGATCTTCCCCCTGACCCATGGACCGAACCCTTGTCTTTTATGTTTCCTGCACTGGCAGGCAGGTTCTTTACCGCTAGCACCACCTAAATTAATTCTAAAGGTAAGGAAAGAAGAGGGAATAAGCTGGAGGCATGTGTGGAAGTTGTTTCAGCCTTGTTTGACTCTATGTGAGCCCAGTAGACTGCAGCCCACCAGGCTCCTTTAAGTATGGGATTCTCCAGGCAAGAATACTGGAGTGGCTTACCATGCCCTCCTCCAGGGGATCCTCCCCCTGACCCATGGACCGAACCCGTGTCTTTTATGTTTCCTGCACTGGCAGGCAGGTTCTTTACCGCTAGCACCACCTGGTAAGCGGGAGGCATATTTAAAGCCTTGGTGAACACTCACAGGTATTTGAGCTCCTGCGTTAGAGTACTCAATGATCACCAACAGGAACACACTTTGCGAAGTCAATAGAGCCTCTGCGCGCGGTCTGAAGCACGTTGACAAGGTGATGCTAGCTATCATCACTTGGCTGCTCTCCTGGTGATGCTGAAGTCTAATGTATTGTCACCTCTCTATTTAATCCCACTTAACAGAGATGAGCTCACGATGAGTGAGTGGAAAGAACACGTCCATGCTGGTATGAGATCATCTTACACCTTGCTGGATCCTCCAACCTTATACTCAGTGGTTGTCAAAGTTTTTGTTTGTAAAGCAGGAAAATATCCTCTGTTCCAGATAAAGCATTATGTGGCATTGAAACAGGCAAAGCAGCAGGCAGAGCATTTGAGTACCTTGAATCTATTTTGTAATTTACACACTTGCACCACTATACTTTTAGGCTTTCTTCATTTTAAAGCACTTAAAGAGAATTCGGAAACTGGTTGAACACAAAACCTTGAAACTGTGGGATTAGGAATGCCATGTGATCTCATTTCCCAATTCTGCCCTCTTTACTTACAAATTTTGTTTTGGTTATAGAGTATGGAGGTGATTTTGATTCAGACATGTAAGTAGAGGGATATGGTTAGATTTTTCTTTTTTTATTAAATTTACTTTGTAACCTCAGAACATCCTCTGCTTCCTCGGAGATGGCTACAGGAGCAGGATTCTCAAATTGCCATAGAAACTAGTTAATCTGATAGTCCAAGTTATGGTTTATGGTCTCGAATTTGTTCATATCCCTCGAGTGTTTTAAATTACTGTTTGAGTGATTAAACATATTTAAAATTGAAGTTCAAATGAAATGTTTGCAGAATCTCTGAAGCACCATGGCAAACACTATGAGTAAAGAATGTGGTTTCCAGAGAGATAACTGGTAGCTTTGGTAGCTTCCTGGAAATGAAGTCACCAAAATGGGTGAGACAGGATGGCTCGTGGGCTCCCCATTAAGAACCATAGACCGTCTGGATGGGGGTGGTCCATCTTCTATTTGGGGATTGTTGGAACAACTTCTCTACCCCGATTTTTGTGAATGGAAGATTTTCTCTAGTTGCTGCTATGCAAGCTAAGGATGCTGGTGACAAGTGCTTGGAAGGTCTTCCTGGGTCTAAGGATCCTGGGCTGTGTGGTGCAATGGGGTAACGATTAGCACCTGTGGCTGCTTAAATGTAAATTCTCATCCACAATTAAAATTACATAAAATTAAAATTTTGTTTCTGCAGTCTCACTAGCCGTATTTCAAGCCCTCAGTAGCCACTTGTGCCTATGAGATGCTGTAGTGAATGTCTGTATCATCACAAAAAGGTTCTACTGGACAGAGCTGTTCTAGGATGAGAGCCCCTCATGGGGATTTGTGGCTGCTCTGAGGTTGCTCTTGCATGTCACTCATAATCCAACATAGGATCATCTTTGTAGTCAACACAGACACCCCCTGAAGTGTGCTGGAGCTATGTATGTGAAGGTAAGATGAGGGGAGACACTGGCGACCTTTTCTATAGTCCTCACTCCTAGTGGTCCGTGATAGAAGGAGAGAGTAAACTGAAGCTTGATCGGGGAATTCCCTTAAAGGATTATGAAGGGCATTCTGGCTCCAGGCTGCAGTTTCTGAATCCAATTGGCCACTTACAAGCTCTGTCGTCTTGGGGAAGTTAACCGCTCTGTGACTCAGTTTCCCCTCTCAGGATAATAAAGGTATTAACCTCATTGGCGTATTAAGAGAATTAAGTGAGCTACTTCACAGTGCCTAATTCCTAGTGAGCATTTGATCTGTTTTGCTGTTGTTGTTCACTTGCTAAGTCGTGTCTGACTCTGCGACCCCACAGACTATATGGCGTGCTAGGCCTCCCTGTCCCTCACTATCTCCTGAAGTCTGCCCAAGTTCATGTCCAATTTGATATATATTAGCTATTTTTATTATTGTCAAAAGATGCTCAAAATAGGAATTCTATTATGGAAGCCATTCTTTGAATAACAGGTTCAAAAATATGAAACATGAGAAAACTGATTTTAAAAACTTCCATATTCAAAATTTTGTTTCTGTGTGGATGTGGAAGAATGAGGAATGATGGGAATAAGTGAGACAGATATGGCATTTATAAATCCAACTTTTAGAGCCAGACTCCCTGGGTTCAAATCCCGGTCTGTCATTTATTAGCTGTGAGACTCTGACAAAAGAATTTTTCTGTGCCTCTGTTGCCTCAACTTTATAATGGGGATAAAAATGAAGTACTTATTTCATTGGGTCCTTGTGGGCATTAAATACATTAACACTGATGAAGTGCTTGGCAGAATGCCTGCCATAGAGTAACCACTAATGCCAGCTTAAATTTTTATCTCAGAAACATCTCTTGTGCAATGAGAGAAAAGGCCACCGTGTGGGTTTTTTTTTCCCTTCAGTGGGTAGACATGAGGGAGAAGGTATTGGGGGAGAAGTGAAGAATTTTCTGATCTCCTTTTGGCCGGATGAGGCTGCTTCTAGTTCATGAGACAAAGTATGGTAGGCCACCAATGGTTTTCCTAAGTCCAGTTCCAATAGCCTTGTAATTAGTAAGAATCCATACTTAGCAGAATAGAATTCTGACCACAGGTTATCCGCTGAGCTTAGTTTTGGGTTTTGTGGTGAGTTTTCCTTTTATTATATGTTTATGTGTCTTTTAGTGGGAGATCGGGAGGAACCGTATCAGGTAACAATGCAGACGCCATTAAACTGGAGTGACACAGAGAGTATCTGCTGAGCTGGCAAATTGCTCACATCCTGCCTACCTCAAGCCACAGAGGAGTAGCAGTGGGAGGCAGAGAGAGGCCTAAATACAGCCCTTATCTGTGTGGTGTGGGAGGAAAGGGAGTCCGCCCTTCAGTCTGGGCTGGTGTGACTGTCTGGCCACATGGGCAGTGGGGTGCAGATGTTAACACAAGTTCACGTGGGCACTGGCGTTATGCCGTGATTCCACTGAGGACAAGAGGGAGCTCTTCTTTGACCGATTTATGAAGTCTTTAGGAGAGTGTCTGCGTATAGGAAGTGCCCTGTGAGGTAGGTATGATTATTGTATCCATTTTCTAGATGAGGAAGCTGAAGTTATGTCAATTTGTGTAAAGTGAAAGTGTTAGTCACTCAGTGATATTTGACTCTTTGCGATCCCACAGACAGTAGCCCACCAGGCCCCTCCGTCCATGGAATTCTCCAGGCAAGAATAATAGCGTTGGTTGCCATTCCCAGGGATGGGATTTTCCTGACCCAGGGACCGAACCCAGGTCACCTTCACTGCAAGCAGTTCTTTACCCTCTGAGCCACACGGGAAGCCCAGCTTGCCGAAGGTCACACACTTAGTAGGAGGTAGAGCCTGCGTCCAACTCGAGGCAGCTTTGTTCAAGATCTCCCATTTGTAGCTACTTGACAATTGCCATGCTTAAAACTCATTTGGGATTCTGCCATGGGCCTCATCGAGAGTACAGCATTCATCCTCAAATGGAAAACAAATCATCAGAGTTGCTTTTGTTCCCATTAAACAAA
Organism: Aepyceros melampus; assembly: GCA_006408695.1. Taxonomy (NCBI): domain Eukaryota; kingdom Metazoa; phylum Chordata; class Mammalia; order Artiodactyla; family Bovidae; genus Aepyceros; species Aepyceros melampus. The sequence continues at coordinate 307,437 of SJXQ01009479.1, read as the reverse complement.
GTTTATCAGAAAATGTTCTCACTGCCACCATTGAGAGCGTCATCTTTTAAACCGGAAACACCGATTCTCTCTACCTCCCCAGTAAAACTGATGGTCCCTAGGAGGAGGAAACGGCAACCCACTCCAGTACTTTGCCTGGAGAATCCCTTGGACAGAGGAGCCTGGTGGGCTACAGTCCATGGGGTCACAGAGTCAGTCGGACACAACTGAGAGACTGACACACACACACAGAGCAGTATAAGATGGTGCCAGGGACGGAGGAGCCTGGTGGGCTGCCATCTCTGGGGTCACACAGAGTCGGACACGACTGAAGTGACTTAGCAGCAGCAGCAGCAGTGGTAAAGAATCTGCCTGCCAATGCAGGAGGCATAAGAGAGGCAGGTTTGATGCTTGGGTCAGGAAGATTCCCTGGAGGCAGCACGGCCACGTACTCCAGTACTCTTGCCTGGAGAATCCCACGGACAGAGAAGCCTGGAGGGCTACAGTCTGTAGGGTCCCAAAGAGTCAGATACAACTGAAGTGACTTAGAGCACGCACACAGCAGAATAAGAGGTGAATATGCCTTGAGCCCCTCCATCAGGATTCATGAGCTACGTGATAACCACACAGACACGCACACAGATGCATAAATATGCCTTGGTGTATCTGTGGACGTCTTCCTTCTTTAGGTACCATTACTATCCTGAGCTCCTTGAATCAATTTCTTGACTTGGTAGAGTCGCATGTGTGGAGTTGAGCTGGGCCTTGGCCACGCTCTGCTGCACATATGAAGCAGGCTGGGTCACCGGGGGACGCTCCTGTAGGTGGAATATCAGCCCAGGTCCGAAGGGTCCATCTACGGAGATGTCTGCTCCTGAGGCCCCACGAGTAATCTCCTGGCCATGCCGTGAGTGGGAGAAGCATTTGCTCAGCACCTAGACGCTGACTGCTGTGCAGGCAGAACAAGACCCCTGGGGGAGAGAGAGCATCCCAGCGACACGGGGGCTGCGGGTGGCCAGAGGCAGCGTTCTAGCAAGCGGCGTTTCCTCTCTCCCTGTCTCCTTCCCGAATAGGAGTGGATCCATGCTGTGATAGGTGAGATAGCACACAGGCAGATTGTCCACCGATGGTACAATCTTCTATTTAAGAAATATTTGAAAGGGCAACAAAATACAGCAGAAACCATCCGACAGTCCACATGGCTAATGCAAAATTAGCCAAAATGATGGCGGCGGCAGTGGCGGGGGCGCTGTGAGGTGAGATGCAGGCCAGGCAAAGAGGAGACAGGCCCCGCCCGGAGGGGGTGCTGTCTGTGGAGTGCGAGCTGTTTCCCCACCATCGCCTTGTGGGGCTTTGGCGTGCCTCTCTGAACCCAGATGCGTGGCCTGGGTTTGCGAATTGCCGAGGTCAAGGGTGATGGGCACAACCTTAGTGATCCAGCCTGGCCTGCGTCTGGATGAGTCGGGGACATCTCTTGTGTTCTCTCTTGGGGTGCAGGGGAAATTTGAGTGTCATTACTGGTCTGTGGCTCTCTTCTCATTTCTGTATCTCTGTCAAAAGGCCTTTTGTTTTTAAAAAATATCTTGATTTATTTATTTGGCTGCGCTGGGTCTTTCTTGTGACACGAGATCTTCAGTTGTGGCAAGCAAACTCTTGGCTGCGGGACACGGGATCTGCAGGGATCTTCCCTGTGGCAGGAGAACTGTTAGTTGAGGTTTGCAAGTTCTATTTCCCCAACCAGGGGTTGAACCCAGGGCCTCCTGCCTTGGGAGTGCAGAGTCTGAGCCGCTGGACCACCAAGCAAGTCCCAAAGGGCACTTCCTTAATGTTCCATTACAGCACTGTTGTACAAAACTCTACACATCGCAGTGAACGTGATTGTTAATTGACCTTCTTTGTTGTTCAAAATGCTGAGCTAAACACTCTCCCTAAAAATAGTTAGTACACACTGAGTCGTCATTATACATCAAGCCCGGGTTGGAACGCTGCTGCTGCTGCTGAGTCGCTTCAGTCGTGTCTGACTGTGCGACCCCATAGACGGCAGCCCGCCAGGCTCCTCCATCCCCGGGATTCTCCAGGCAAGAACACTGGAGTGGGCTGCCATTTCCTTCTCCAGGTTGGAATGAGTTCCATATATTGTCCCATTTACCCCTACAACAAATGAGATAAGTATTATCATTATCATTTTAATTTTACACCCGGAAAAGGGAAGCCCAGAGATGTTAAATAATTTCCCCAAGGCTACATGGTTACCAAGAGGAGGAATTTGTCTATTCCAGAGTCAACGCTTTTAAATGCCAGGCTCTATTGCCTCTGATATGTACATTTTCTTTTCTCATCCTACCGTGCTATGCAGATGCTGTCATCATTTCTAAAATAGAGAGCATTAAAGGAATTCCCTGGGATCACAGGCCTGAGTCAGGTCTGTCTGCTTTTCCCCCTAGTTTTACTGAGAAATAGTTGACATAAATTGCTGTGTAAGTTTAAAGTGTATATAGCATGATGATGTGATTGACATATATTGTGAAATGATTGCTATAATAGACTTCATTAACATCCATTATCTCAGAGAATTACATGAAAAGAAAAGAAAAAAATTTCTCCTTGTGATGAGACTCTCAGATCTACTCTCTTAATGACTTTCCTGTACAATTTGCAGCTGAGTTAGCTACAGTGATCACGCTGTACGTCCTCAGGACTTATCTATCTTATGCTTGGAAATGTGTGCCTTTTGACCAGCTTGCTCCCACTCTTCCTCCTCCTTATCCCTTGTCTCTGGTAATCTGATCTCCCTTTCGTGAGTTTGGTTTTTTCAGGTTCCATATGTGAGACCATACGGTATTCCTCTTTCTCGGTCAAGTTTGTCTGACTCCGCAGCTGGGGACTCTCTCCCTTCCAGCAGCTTCTCTAACTCCCCCTCTTTCTCTGAACTGGCTTCCTCAGCATCCATGCGTGAAACTTCTGTGACATGTTGACATCGTATTTCGCTACTTTTCCAGCCTTATTTCTCCCTCTCTCAGGATACCCCCTCCTATTCCTGCTTCTCCATCTCTGTTGCTACGAGACAGTCCAGGCTAATTTTCTTAGCCCTCACCGTAGTATTGAAAGGTTTTCCATTGGTTGCTGGCTTTTGCACAACAAATGGTGTTGCTCCGCATTGTGCCTTGACTCTAGACATGAGCCCCAGAGACCCACACTGCCTTCTTGTATTCAAGAGGTCGGTGAACGACCGGATGGTTTTCTCTACTAACTAGTCCCTAAAACTACAAAGAAGAGGTGTCTGTGTGTCTATGTGTGTGGATACATTCACCACAACCTAGAACTATAAAACTTGGGGCATGTTTTACTTTCAAAAGTATAAATCCATTTAAATGTCAATGTGGTTATAGCCACAACATTATGAGTAGAGACGATGGTCATCGTTTTTGTCAAGGACTCCCGAAGAGAGTTGTTGACTTGGAGGGGCAGACCATCTTTCCATTGAACCCTTCCTTTCGACCATCATAGAGGGGATGCTGAGAGTTTCGATGTTCAGTCCTTGGGATGAACATCATTGTTCACCGATGACGTCTTCCTTGGAATTACAATAGATGATGAAACAGAAATGGGGTTGACTAACCCATTGCCCTTGTATCACAAGAGCAAAAAAGAATAAAAACTGAACAGGTGCCTGTGTTTGCCGTTCTCCCGAGGGCCTGGTCTCCTCTCAAGCCTGCGCCTCTTTCTGTTTTCCTCTCTGGAGGGTTCCGGTAGCAAGCGTCTCTGTGTTAATTAACTCGGTGTGTGGCTCAGAAAGTCCTGACAGCAAATAGCTAATGTTCTGGATGTGCACACAGTTTAAGGATTAGCTCCATTCCAAAGGACAGCTTCACGCTGCCACCCTCGGTGACCCAAGGCCAACCTCGTGTTCAGGGCCGTCTTCCTTCTGCCACCATCATGCACACGGGCCTCCTCTCCTCATTCTCAGCTCTTAGCTTTTATGACAAAGTAAACCAATTTAAGCCTTTTGATTCAACCTAAGTAAAATCAAGAAGACAGGAAGACACACCTTGCAATTGCCAATAAAAACCAACTCCCCCCCGCCACCTGCCCCTCAATGCATTGAGTTATCTGTGCCAATGCTAGTTTCTTCCACCATGAGACTTTCATACAATATATTAAAACCATATATAATATATAAAATATACTTACGTGCAGTTTTACATATGAAGTAGCCCCACAGCCAAATTCCTTAAGATATGTGTGTGGTAAGAAACCAGCATGGTATGGAGCTCCTTTGGCTTGATTTCTGGTATTTTTAACTACTGTGTCATGCAAAGTTTGCAAAATGGCAGCCCACAGGCCTCATCTGGCCTCTTGACAGGCTTTATTTGGCTTTGTCTACCGTTCTTAAAAAATTATAACTCAAAATGTTTTTTTTTAAATTTGAATTTCTGGGTTTTCTTGCTCTAAATTTGTGTTCCCTCAAGGCAATTTTCTTTTCTTTTCTTTTTTTTTGGCTGCATATGTAGCATGCAGAATCTTAGTTCCCTGACTAGGGATCGAACCTGTGCCCCCAGCAGTGGACGCACCTTCATGGCCATAATTGGTAGGAGCTTAGTACCACTGTCCCTGGCAGGAAATGAAGAATATGTAACATGGCACCAAATTCAACTCAAGTGCACAAAGTTTGAAATTTCAATTCCTGAACCCCAAATTTTGCCTTCTTGTTCCACCAACCCTGCTTGCTAAATCTCCCATTTATTGCCTTATAGTTTCTTGTCAGTTTTGCTCAAGGAAGGTAGTGAAAATAGGGCAGACTAGGTGGAGTTGGGCACGGTTCTCCTTAGACTCACTTTTTATTTAGCTTTTACAAAGTGGACTTTTCATGAAGATGGACCAAATGTCCAGAAATCACCTGGTGGGCTCCTTCGAGAAAAAAAAAATCAAAACACACAAACAAATATAAAATATGTGGAAAGGCTGACAAATTTAGCCATTTGGCATGGAATTTAAAAATGGATATAGCAAGATTTTTAATGTACTCTTTCAAATGTCATGACAGCTGTCCAAATTTGTAATTTTAAAATATATTTTATGTTATCACATACATTTGCTATACACTGTATCAAATATATGACTAATATGTGAAAACAAATATGTTTGCCACCCGGCTGACTCATGCTCCTTGTTGGAGACTCTTTGATGGATCAACAAAAAGCCCCTTGTGGCTCAAAAGGAGCCTCTATGCTAGCATTTTTTTTTTTTTCAATTCCTCCAGGGATCATGTTCAGGGATTGGCTTTCATTTCCCCTTGGGATGGAAAGCGCATATCACATATCCCTGTACCATAGCATTACCAGGCCCAAGTAAAGAGGATGTTTCTTATCTTAAAAACCTAGGCATAGGCTTCCCTGGTGGCTCAGCGACAGAGAATTCACCTGCTGATGCAGGAGACAAGGGGTCTATCCCTGGTCCAGGAGGACCCCACATGCCTGGGAGCAACTAAGCCCATTCGCCACAGCTTCTGAGCCTGTGCTAGAGCCTGGGAGCCACAGCTACCAAAGCCCACGGGCCCCAGAGCCTGTGCTCCACGACGAGACAAGCCACCGCAGGAGAAGCCCGCCTATCGCAGCTGGAGAGCAGCCTGGCTCCCTGCAACCAGAGAAAAGCCCACACGGCAACAAAGACCCAGTACAGCCGAAACAAGCAAAATGGTTTTAAGTTTAAAAAGATTATTTTAAAACAAGACCAGAGGATGCTCCTTCATTTCACTGTAAAATCCACCCCCCCAGTTTTATTGAGATATAATAGTCTTATACCACTGGGAACGTTTAAGGTGTACAGGTGATGATGGGATATACGTATACTTTGCAAAGTGATTACTGCATGAAGGCTAGTTAACACATCCAGCACCTTACACGGTTACTATTTTGTGTGTGTAGAGTAAGTTTTCAAATCTACTCTCTTAGCAACTTTCAAGTACACAATACAGTATGTTGTTTGGCTGCATCGGGTCTTAGCTGCGGTGCATGGTCTCTTCACTGTGGCGAGCCGTCTTCTCTCTGGTTGTGGTGCACAGGCTTAGATGCCCAGTGGCATGTGGGATTTGAGTTCCCCGACTGAGGATCGAACTCGAGTCTGAGACATGACTGAGCAACTGAACTGAACTGAACTGATAAGGACACTAGTCATAGTGGATTGTATGTGTGTGTTAGCTGCTCAGTTATGTCCAACTCTGCCGTAGCCCACTAGCTCCTCCATCCTTGGGATTTTAACAGCAAGAATACTGGAGTGGGTAGCCCTTCCCTTCTCCAGGATCTTCCCAATCCAGGGATCGAACCCTGGTCTCCTGAGTTGTAGGCAGATTCTTTACTGTCTGAGCCACCAGTTCAGTTCAGTCGCTCAGTCGTGTCCGACTCTTTGAGACCCCATGAATCACAGCACGCCAGGCCTCCCTGTCTATCACCATATCCCGAAGTTCACCCAAACTCACGTCCATTGAGTCGGTGATGTCATCCAGCCATCTTATCCTCTGTCGTCCCCTTTTCCTCCTGCCCCCAATCCCTCCCAGCATCAGAGTCTTTTGCAATGAGTCAACTTTTCACATGAGGTGGCCAAAGTACTGGAATTTCAGCTTTAGCATCATTCTTTCCAAAGAAATCCCAGGGCTGATCTCCTTCGGAATGGACTGGTTGACCTCCTTGCAGTCCAAGGCGTTTTGGATTAGGGCCCATCTCATGATGTTATTGGACTTCCCAGGTGGCACTAGTGGTAAAGAACCTGCCTGCCAATGCGGGAGATGTAAGAGATTGAGTTCAGTCACTGGGTTGGGATGATTCCCTGGAGGAGGGCACAGCAATCCACTTCAGCATTCTGGCCTGGAGAATTCCATGGACAGAGGGACTTGGCAGATTACAGTCCATAGGGTGGCAAAGAGTCAGACACGACTGAAGTGACTTGGAAGCATAATGACCTTATCCGACCTGAGTCACCTGTCTGAAGGCCTTATCTTCAAATATGCTGACACTCTGAGGTGCTGGGAGTTAGGACAGTCATATGAATTTCTTGAGGGGAGGGGGCTTGGAACACAGTTCAGCCCATGACAAGAGCTTAAAACTGTTTCTACACTATAAGTTAGAATACTTCTATTCTGATCACTGGTCCTGCTGCTTCTACAAGCAAAAGCATCTCTCTTTCACTGTCACTAATCCCCCTCCTCCCACTCTCTGTTCATTTATTCCTAAACTGTGCTGGCCTAGATTATTTCAGAAACGATGAGGTGATGACAAACAGAGCTCTGAGACACAGAATTCTAGGAACGGGACATGGAATGGAGAAGCAGATGAAACGGTCCAGATTTCAGATGCACCGTGTGAAACATGGAGGCTTAGCTGGTGGCCAGGATTGGGGAACAAAAGCTCTCCATGGCATTTCTGGTAGGATGACATGCCCTGAAATGTGGGTGGATAGAGAAGGAAGAGCTGGTCAGGATAAACCAGAGGAAGAAGTTCTGGAAAGTTCAGCATAAACGTAACATAAAGGCTGGAATTTGAACCATGCAACTCTTCCTGTGTAAGGACATAGGGAGAAAGAACGAATGAGGAGGGAGAGAGCTGGGAGTACGTGTGGACTTGTGAGAACTGAGCTCTGAGGGGTGGGTGGAGGGCCCCTTGCTGAAGGGCTTAGACCAGGGGATCTGGAGCCAGGACGAGGCCTGAAGGGGCCTGGCTTTGGGGAGAGGCCTCAGCCGCCTTCTCCCTCCATGCTCTGAGGTGGAGGCGTCTTCTGCATTCTGCCCTTTCCAAAACCCTCCTCTTCCCTTGGTCTTTTCTCTCTCCATCTTCCCTGCTTCGCACTCCTGTGTCTCAGCTGACACAGGGAGAAATGGGAGCAGAGAGACATTTTCCTCTCTCTCAGGAGCTCATGAATTTCATTATGAAACTCCCAGAGGCTGAAATGCTTCCAGATGTAAAGGAATAAGTGATGGGCACTGAAGTTTATGTCCGTCCATGGATTCCTTCCCAGCATCCCCTTACATTGCACCACTGATCGAATCATTCCAAGGTCATCAAGGTGGAAGGCTGACTCTGGACTCTCCTCTCCAGCAACATTTCTTAAACTCTAAATATATGTGCTGATCACTGTGCCTGTGGGCTGCCTCGCTTCAGCTGTGTCTGGCTCTTTGTGATCCTATGGATTGTAACCCGCCAGGCTCCTCTGTCCATGGGCATCTCCAGGCAAGCGTACTGGGCTGGGTGGCCAATCCCGTCTCCAGAGGATCTCCTCCACCCAAGGACGAACACGCGCTCCTTATGTCGCCTGCACTGGCAAGTGGGTTCTTTACCACTAGCTCCACCTGGGAAGGCCACTACTCGCTGGGATCTAGTTTAAGTGTATCTTCCCAGTCAGGAAGCCTGGCGTGAGTCCAGGCTGGTCCATGGACCACAGTTCAAGTAGCAAGAGTCTGTAGCATTATGGTGCCCAAGAAAGCTCAATCTGTCTTTCAGAGCTCAAGTGGGATTCCCAGGTTAAGAAGTAAAGATACTCCTCTTGGCTCCTGCCATCACCTTAACTTTCTCTAGCTCCTGGATTCATTAGTAAGGGTTAGAGAGAAAAGAAAAATAACAATAGCATTCTTAATTGGATCCCTGAAAGAGATACTGCATTTCCACTGATTAAGGCAATTAAAGGTGCAGACGCTGCTGCTCAAAAGCTGACATCTTCAGGTGTCTCATAACAAAAATTAATACCACTGCTAGCTCTGCCACCTAGTCATGCTGTAAAGTAAATTAATTACTGCAACCAAACTAATAATAACAGTGCAGGCAGAGTTGTAGCAATCTTGTGGCTCACCATTGGAGACTGAGCAGGGACTTTTGCCTCTCTGCTACCCATGAGCGCAACCCAGCAATTGCTGACTGTAACATTTCTATTGTATGGTTTATGCTAAATATGCATATCTTAATTGCATTAGTCAAAATAATTAGCTAATATATTTTTGCATAATGACGAGGTAAGCAAATATCACCATAGCTCAGTGGTTTTTGCATGAGTAAATTTGGAAAATTAATAGACTCCCAATTTCCTAATTATCTGTCTTTTATTCCATGCTCAAACAAAGAAATGCTACTGCACACTCCTGGGCATCGTGTAATTTAGTTTGCACCTTGAAAAATTTAAAGCACCTGTGTTTGTTTTCTCCTCCTTTGGCAGGAAAGTGATTTAAGGAAAAATCCAGATCCCACCTTCTATCAGCCTTAAATCAAAACATAAAGGAAGCCACGGATCAATACACTGTAATTTCTATGTGTGAATGGGACTTGGATGACAAGACATTTTTAGTGCTTCAGAAAGTTATTATAAAGCTGAAATGATGAAAATTCTTCCCTGTAGTGACAGCGTGCAGCAAGTGCCTGAGTTCTGAATGGATGTAGCGTTTCCTCCCACTGTTTTGTTTGCAGATGACATCCCAGTTTGGCTTAGCTATTTCCCATTTCTTCGCAGCTACGTGGCAACGGTGATATTCTTGCTGCTGAACGTAACTGTTTTTACTGAGGACGGTGTGGTTACTGGGAAGCAAGGCTTGCTGTTTGATTAAAAGGCCTGGTGGACCACAGCTGGGTTCCTTCGGGTTCCATCAAACCTCTCTGGGCTTATGACTATGAACCCGACCCGTACTCTGCACTACACTACAGAGCATCTTGATTGGACAGAGCCTGGCCTTTCCGGCCGAAGGGCTTGGCTCTTCTTCACTCTTTATGAGAACACTTATCCTTGACCTGCTAATCTAATGCATAAAGAGGACAGAAATCTACCCAAGAAGACACTTGAGCAATAGGCTAGCAACCTCTAAAGAACTTAAAACACTCTTGCCTATTTCTTCTGATGGCAGGTCTCAGGCCAGCACTTAAAAGGAAGAGTGTTCCGGAGCCTAAAGCCTCCCACATCTGGATGAAACACTCACGCCAAGCCCTAAACCAGCAATCTAACAATAGCCGAGTCACTTAAGGAAGAAAGCAGCTGGGGGAGGACTTCCCTGAAGTTTCTGATGACTCTTTAGCATTTTGGAGGCTTATGGGATAAACAGTCTGTAGCCTGAGAAGTGAGCAGACCTTCACTGTTGACACTTTGCCTCTAGACAAGCTCTGATTGGATCAATTCCCGTGGCAGGTGCAGTTATTTGTCAGGCTTCCAGTCTTGAGACCCCTTGGGCTGCCTGTCAGTGAACCTCGCGTAGGTATCTGGAGTAGGAAGCAGCTGTGGGCTGAAGCATCCTCAGGGATTGTATTCACCTCCACGCTCACATGCAAATCTCTAGGAACTATTCAGGGACTGTATGTAAATTTGTTTTAATTTGTATATGGGAGTGTAACAGGCTTTAATTACGATGAGGAAAGAGATGAGGACATGCTCATTGATGTGAAGGAGGCCACAAAGATGGAACATCCAGTTTCCTAGGAGGATAGCTGGTAAAGAGGAATATGCTTGAAAGCTCAACTTGAAGTGTAGACCTCCGCCAATGAGAAAGGAAAAGCTGTTCATTGCTGATCAGGCACCAATTTACCGTAAGCATAGTTGAACACAGGAGGCAAAAGGAAAGAGAGAGCAAAGGATGAAGGCTTAGAATAAAAACCAGTGTAGGAAGAGAAACCAAGGTCATATGTTTCAGATGGACATTCTGAGAAATGCCACCCCCCCACCACAATTATCAAGGTAAAATTATAAAGAGAAAAATAATGAGAAGTTAGACTACAGGATAGAAGGACATCACCAAAGTTGAAATTAAATTTGGTTTAAAATTGAAATTAATTAAGTTTAAATTAAATTAAATTTTAAAGCCAGGGCAGCAGAGGATGAGAAGGTTGGATGGCATCACCAAATCAATAGAAGTGAACTTGGCCAAACTCCAGGAGATAGTGAGGAACAGGGAGGCCTGGCATGCTGCAGTCCATGGAATTGCATTGCAGTCCATGGAGTTGCAAAGAGTTGGACATGACTTAGCAACTGAACAAGAGATGGAAATAATGGGGAAGAGAGGACAGAGGACCTGATGGATGACGGAAGACGCTGTCCTGTCCCCACGGCCCGTGGATCAGCCTCTTGCTGCCTCTGATACGAGGAGAGGCCGTGCCTGTGTCTCAGTTATGCAGAACCTTTTAACCAGATTAAAAGTCAAGAGCAAAAGAAATAGGACATACTTCCTGTTCTTTCCTTAACTCCCCAGAATCGTTAGGGGAGACAACTACCACATAATAGACAACCTCAAGTGGCTCAGTGGTAAAGAAGCCGTCTGCCAGTGCAGAGGAGGTAGGAAACACGGGTTCGATCCCTGGGTCGGGAAGATCCCTTGGAGGAGGAAATGGAACCCACTCCAGTAATCTTGCCAGGAAATCCCATGGACAGAGGAGCCTGGAGGGCTACAGACCATGGGGTTGCAAAGAGTCAGACACACCTGAGCACGCATGCAAGCACAAACTCCCCCCAAACCTTCATAGGAATGAGAAAGGATCCCGTAAGTGCTGGAAGTGGCTCAGAGAATGAGCGGGTGTGGCAGACACGACTGGAGAAGGAACAGGAGCCAGGTCGCATGTGACATTTCTACTCAATCGGAAGAGTTTGAATTGAATCCTGAAGATAGTTGACAACCAGTAAAGCATATGGTCAGCAAATCAATTGGAAGAAGCCATCAGAATTAGAAGATTTCCCAGGAGAGTAGCTAACCTTTACATGGAAAATGTGGAAGGCATATATATTTTTGCCTTCAAAGAGATAATATTCTTGAGTTAGGTAGCTGAATATATTTTTTTTTAATCCCAAATAACAGAACAAAAATAGAGAAGCCACGTCTCTGGAGAAGCAGAACGTGATTAACATACAGATTCCCTGTTACTCAAAGTGTGGTCCATGGACCCGCAGCGTCCACATCACCTGGGATCTCGGTTAGAATGCAGAAGCTCAGGCCACAGGACTTGAATCAGAATTCGAAACATAACAAAATCTCCAAGTGATCCCCTCAAAGTACGAACCACGAAGAGAACTTGCAAAAAAATACTCAGCACAAAGCTGTCAGTGGAGAGCAAAGATTTTAGGAAGGAAGAGTAACATTTTGTTCAGTAGGGACTGGCTTTGTTATCTACACTGAGTCTGGTGCTTCGGTGCATTTTGAAAGACGCAGGACAGGTCTCCTGCAGAAATACGGAACAGATAAAGGGAATAGCTGTCAGATCCTCCAGATAATCACTCAGTATGAACTTAGAACCTTAGGAAAAGGGGAGAAGAACCTTGGGGTCCTTGAGAAAACAGGACTTTTATTAAAATTTAGACAGATTTTTTTCTTGCACATCTGAGTTGGAGAAACAGTTCCTGCTCGCTGCATTAGTTGAACGAGATAGCTTCAGGAAAGGCAGGATGGTAGGAAAGAGGGGAGAAGGGATTTCTGAGGTACAGCTTCCTTGACCCACACTCTGCTCAAAAGTGACTCTGCAAAAGTCCAAATCCTCTAGAATCTTCCTCGATTAGCTACATCTAGAATCTCCATTAGAATTTTCCAGTGTCATCCAAACCATTCAAGAGTCCAAAACATGTGTGGCCTGACGGTTGCCAAACTTCCTGTTCTAGCCCATCTCAAGCCCCACCTCCTGCTTTAACCCATCACGGTGGCACCATATTGAACTGTTCAGTTCTCTCTCCCTGTTCACCTCTTTCTTCTCCACTTAGTGATGCTGTTTACCCTGGTTCTTCTTCTTGCAACAGCCCATATCCCCTCATCTTGAACAGCCTTTGGTAAATTCCTACTCAGGCTCTGAACTTCAGCTCACACCTCTCTTCTCCTCTATGCAGCATTAGGCACACAGCATTGGCTACTCCCAAGGTGCCTGATCCATTGCTCTATCCTAACCCTTATTCAATTCAGTTCATTTCAGTAGCTCAGTCATGTTGGACTCTTTGCGACCCCATGAATTGCAGCATGCCAGGCCTCCCTGTCCATCACCAACTCCCGGAGTTTACCCAAACTCATGTCCATCAAGTCGGTGATGCCATCCAGCCATCTCATCCTCGGTCGTCCCCTTCTCCTCCTGCCCCCAATCCCTCCCAGCATCAGAGTCTTTTCCAATGAATTAACACTTTGCATGAGGTGGCCAAAGTATTGGAGTTTCAGCTTCAGCATCAGTCCTTTCAATGAACACCCAGGACTGATCTCCTTTAGGATGGACTGGTTGGATCTCATTGTGGTCCAAGGGACTCTCACGAGTCTTTTCCAACACCACAGTTCAACAGCATCAATTCTTCGGTGCTCAGCTTTCTTCACAGTCCAACTCTCACATCCATACATGACCACTGGAAAAACCATAGCCTTGACTAGATGGACCTTTGTTGGCAAAGTAATGTCTCTGCTTTTGAATATGCATCTAGGTTGGTCATAACCTTTCTTCCAAGGAGTAAGCGTCTTTTAATTTCCTGGCTGCAATCACCATCTGCAGTGATTTGGGAGCCCCCCAAAATAAAGTCTGATACTATTTCCACTGTTTCCCCATCTATTTCCCATGAAGTGATGGGACCAGATGCCATGATCTTCGTTTTCTGAATGTTGAGCTTTAAGCCAATTTTTTCACTCTCCTCTTTCGCTTTCATCAAGAGGCTTTTTAGTTCCTCTTCACTTTTTGCCATAAGGGTGGTGTCATCTGCATATCTGAGGTGATTGATATTTCTCCCTGCAATCTTGATTCCAGCTTGTGCTTCTTCCAGCCCAGCATTTCTCATGATGTACTCTGCATATAAGTTAAATAAGGGTGATAATATACAGCCTTGACATACTCCTTTTCCTATTTGAAACCAGTCTGTTGTTCCATGTCCAGTGTAACTGTTGCTTCCTGACCTGCATATAGGTTACCTTGTTGTAGTTAATTGTCATGGTGTGTGCTTCCTGCTAGACTCTAGCTTCCTTGATGCAGTGAGCATATCTTATTCATGTATTTCCAATCCCTGTCATTATACCTCGGACATAATAGATGCTTAATAAATATGAATTTAATGAAAGTGCATGAATACATGAGCATACGAGTAGATGGATAAAGGATGAATGAAGTCAGATTGTTGAGGGCCTCAAGTGCCAGGCAGGGTTAATTGGAGTTTATTGTGCAGCTGTTGGCAGGGCAATGCGGTAGTAGGGTGTGGGCGAGACGCTCTGATTCAACTCACATGTTAAAAAGCAAAATCAGGAAAAAAAGAAAAACATGTGCATAGAGGGAAGAAAAAAATCAGCGAGAGAAAAAGACCAGCAACAAAAATCTGCACACTCATTTTGTAAGAAAAATGTCTCATCTCTGCGTCTGGAGATCTGGGCAGTTCTAGGTGACAGGATGTGCTGTTTCATTTGTACATTCCTTGCTCCTTGCCGGGTTCTCAGTAACCTCAGTCAAAGGCAAGTACTCTAAGGCCTGGTGGCCTCACAAGGTTATCTGCTCTGGTGAGTTCTGGCGGTGGGTGGATGGGATCTCGGATGGCTTTGCCCTTCCTCTGCTGTTTCCAAGATGATTCTGATGTTGGTTATCGGACACATGGACGCGGCCAGAGCGGGGGCCGTGTTTGGAGTGCTAACTCCAGATGTGCATGGGCTCCCATGCCAGCACCCGTGGGGCACTTGGTCACGGAACAGGCCTTGCCTTTCGCGGGCACGTGGACAGAGCCTTTGAGTGACTTCTGCTTCTGTTGTCGGTGGAGTTGCAGGGATCTTGGGACCCTGAACGCATTTAGCAGACTTGCGATCTCCTTGGTTCTATGTTGCACTAGCCTTGAATGTATTTATTACAGGGTGACTATTAGAGCAAGGAATAAAGTCGGGGGTCTTTCAAGATTGATTCCAAACTTGGGGAAGCATGCTGTGAATTTGGCAAATGGGTTCTGTCTGGGGGAAACTTGGAAAGCTCTCAACAGAGCATTCTTAATGTAGGGCCTCAGTTCCCGCGGCAGCTTTTGACTGGCTGTGGGATTCTTAATTCAGGTCCCGGTTTTTTTCGGAATGTTCTACTGGGCTGTTAAACAGCTGCTGTGTTTAACTACAGATGTGGCTGCATTTTATGGACGTGATTCCTGTGTGTATGTGTGTGTGTGTGCCAATAAACAAACATGTATATATTTAAAACCAATATTGACACAGTGTTAAGACTGAAATCTTTGCAGTCAAATCAGGAAATTCCAAAGTTACATTTCCTATAACAGTATCCTTTTGGTCCTTTGCAGATCCTGTCTGTTGCACCACATTCATTTAACTCCAAAAACGCGTGAGGATTGACCGCTCCAGGCCCTAAACTCACTGAATTCATTTTACAAATTCTTTGATTTTTTGAGCGGTTTTGATTTTACATCTTAGCTTCATGTTAGCAAATCAAACTTTGATTTGGAAAGGTGGGAGAGACACAAAGGAATCAGGAAAGATGTTTTCATCGATGAGTTGGAGAAGAAACACGTCTAGTTTTATCCTCTGGTTTAAGAATCTTTATCCAAATAGAAGCTAAAACCACAGAGGAAATGTTCCTTGTCTCAGGCTCAACACTCATTGTTTTAACCTTCTATACTCAAAAATAGGAAACCATTTCTCTTCAAAATTGGCTTCCATTCCCTTCCTTAATGAGGACTACAATCTTGCCAAATTTGAAGTTCACAGCTTCAGTCATTTTTGAATTGCAGAAGCACAGATAAAACATTTTGATATTTTTTTATGATGGAAAATATGCCATTTTCCCCATCTAGGTGTATAGTAATAATCTCTGATGTATCACATCAAAGTTTAGATTTGAATGGGTTCTCTGGTGTCTAAAGTGCCATAAGAAGCAGTGGGGGCTTTTGCTGTGTGCTCGCGTGGTGTCTAACAGGCTACCCGTCCATTTGGTTCCCTTTCATGGCGGTTATCTGGTTGGGATCATTTGGCAACAGGTGCTGATGGGTGGCAGACCAGACCTGGGAGTCACTCATCTGACTGTTAACTGGGTGCCCTCCACATTCTCACTTTTGAATCTCACTGCTTATTATGTTTCTGCCTTCTTTTCCCCTGCTTCCAAAATCTTCTGAGAGTTGCCAGAGAATAAGAGACAAATTGTGCAAATTAAATGTCAGGAAGTGGAGCATTAGTAAGTGAGCTTTTTGCCATCCATGGTACAGCCGACTCCCCTCTCTTGAAGCCAAATACTTCTCCAAATTGGAGTAGGCTTGATGAATTTCTTTTTTTTTTTTTAAGTTAAAAGTATGACAGCTGCTTATTTTCATTTTTGTTCATCTGGTGAAACCAGAAGGGGCCCAGAGAAGTCATTACTGTCCACTGTGTGAGGGGCTCTAGGAAATGCGTTGAGGGTAAAATGCATGAACAGTATTGTTCACCATATGTAGACTAGAAACATCTTATGTTCAGGGTCCGTGGGTAAGAGGGGGAGTGTGTTATAATTAACTGTATAGGACATATGGGGGACTAGAAAGTTTACTCCTTGGAGACTAGTTTAGTTATAAAATCAAACAAACAATGAAAACAGAGTCAATTAACAATGGCTCTATCACATGTTGTCATGGAATGCCTGCGGTTCCTGTGGAAGCCCCCTGTGGTTGGGGGCCTGGGCGTGTCCTGACCCTGCAACCCCTCTTTTCTGGACAAGGCAGGACAGGGTGTGTCAGAGGAAGCGAGCCAGGTCATGAGAGGGTGGAATCGGTAGAGACAGGGTGAGGGAAAGAGGGAGAGGGAGATGGATTTATCTGCCACTGCGTGCCCTCTCTCTGTCTTCACCAAGGGCCGCTGGAAAGTCTACAAGTGACTTCTTCCCCCAGCGCCCGTGTTGCAGTGGCCAACTGAGAATCATCTGTCAATGTGGCTTTCTGTCCAACTGTAGGCTCACCGAGAACTGGGTTAGCACGCCACGATCCGCTTCCTGCCGCTCCATCTCTGGGGACCAGGCAGTCTCACTGACTGAATCTTTGACAGAAAAAGCCTGGTCTGACTGGGAGCTTGTGTTCTCAGGACAGCAAATGTTTTAAACCTGATGAATCCGACCTTCCTCAAATCCAGACAAGCCTCTACGCTTCTGAGACATGCCCCCTGCCAAGACAGAAGGCAGACAGGGCCAGACCCGGAGACTGCAGACGAGAAGGAGGTTTGTGGAGTGTTTTAGCAAGACTGCCTTTCAACCACTTGGCTGCATATGATGCCTTCCAGACATTTCTTGAAAAAACGCTCACAACCTTGAGGGCCTCATTTAATGTTAATAGGTGCATTTGCAAAATGTATTACAATTCATAGAAACATTGGATCCCATCCATTTGTTGTTGTTGCTAAGTCGTATCTGACTCTTCGTGATCTCAGACGCGCCAAGCGTCCTTCTTTCATCATCTCCCAGAGGTTGCTCTGACTCACGTTCGTTGAGTTTGTTAAATATTCAGGGTTGACCTTTTTTAGGATTGACTGTTTTGATCTCCTTGCTGTCCAAGGGACTCTCAAGGGTCTTCTTCAGCACCACATTTTGAAAGCATCAGTTTTTCAGCACTCAGCCTTCTTTATGGTCTAACTTTCAAATCCATACATGATTACTGGAAAAACCATAGCTTTGACTATACAGACCTTTGTCAGTAGAGTGATGTCCCTGCTATTTAATACTCTGTCTAGATTTGTCGTGACTTTCCTTCTAAGGAGCAAGCATCTTTTAATTTCATGGCTGCAGTCAACTGCAGTCTCAGTGATTTTGGAGCCCAAGGGAAAAAAAAAAGAAATCTGTCACTGCTTCTGTTATTTCCCCTTCTATTTGCCGTGAAGTGATGGCATTGGATGCCATGATCTTAGTTTTGGAATGTTGAGTTTTAAGCCGGCTTTTTCACTCCCACCAGTAGCTTGCTCAAAAAACCTTCCATGGCTCCCTGTGGTCCTTAGGATAAAGTTAAAACTGTTAGCAAAGCTTAGAGTTTCTTTCTCTGGTCCTTTTGTGCTCTTATCCTCATCTTTCTTTACCCACCTCACACTCTAGACCCTACTGCTGTTTTTAGTTCCCAGAGACTCTCGAAAGCCTTCCTTGACCCTTCCTCTTCCTCCTCCTCCCTTTCCACATCTTTTGAATTTGGTTCAGGTCTCTGCCATGTTGTCATACAGTCTTGAGTAGTTTTTAACACCAGTTATTCATATTTACCTTATTTCCTGCATTTGTTTTGTTGTTTGCCTTTCTAACTACACAATAACAGTATCTGTGAGATCCGGGATCACCCTGTCTGTCTGGCTCCTCCAGGGAGCCCTGAGTATAGCACAGTGCTTGGCACATAGTGAGTGCTCAATGAATATTTGTTAAGTGTATGAATGAATAATTTTTATTAGCGATATGAGTCAATGACCGCTTATTAGTCGACATCACTGCAACTCCAAAATCACTGCAGACAGTGACTGCGGCCATGATTTTTTTAACATAATTAATTCTAAAAATGTATGCTCTTGCTAATTTACCTTAACTTTGTTCTCTTTTGAACTCTCTTTCTTCTGGAAGTTTCAAAATGGTCTTTGGGCCCAAAGTGTTAAACCTATGACCTGAAAGATATGAAATAAAAGTCCCTTGGAGTCTAGAGAATGCTGTCTAAATTCCATAGTCCTAGGGCTGCTTTATAGGTCAGACCCTCTTATAAAAAAAAAACAAACCCTTGGAGCATTTGAATTCTTTATTTTATTTTTTAAAATTGATTAATTAATTAATCTGCGCTGACTTTTGTTGCTTTGTGAGGGGTTTCTCTAGTTGCGGAGAGTAGGGGCTATTCTCTAGTGGTGGTGTGAAAGCTTTTTTTTTTTACTTAAATTTATTTATTTTTAATTGGAAGATAATTGCTTTACATATTATGCTGGTTTCTGCCATATATTTACATGAATCAGCCTTAGGTATAGGTATGTCCTCTCCCTCTTGAATATTTTAAATTGTTACTAAAATGTACCGACTTCAAGTGAAATTTTGTGGTCTCATGAATGTCTGCATGGCTCTGTTTTGATGCCCAGAGATTTGTGTCTCTAACGGAGATGGGCAGACAGGGGCACACACTCTGAGATTCTGCATCTCAATCGACGTGTGAGAAAGTCGAGATACTCATCAGGCAGGGCCTAGCATCCTGAGGCTTATCCGAAGCTGTCCCTTGGAGAAGGAACAGGCAGGGACTCTGCCTACAAAAGGTTTGCTCTCGGCCAACACTGAGGCCTAAAACACTTCCCACTGGAGTGCTCTCACGTGAGTGTGAAGTCGCTTCAGTCGTGTCCGACTTTTCGTGACCCCATGGACTGTAGCCTGCCAGGCTCCTCTGTCCATAGGATTCTCCAGAAAGGAACACTGGAATGAGTTGCCACGCCCTCATCCAAGGAATATTCCCCATCCAGGGACTGAACCCATGTCTTCTGTGGCTCCTGCACTGCAGTGAATTCTTTAACTGCTGAGCCACCAGGGAAGCCCAGGCGTCCTCTTAGAATTCATTATTTCATTATTGCCTTGAACAAATGCCTTATTTTAGAAGGGAAACACATTAACTCATTGAACCCATTCTTGTGGACTAGGCTCAGTCCAGATCTGCTGGTTCAGTGGTCCCCAAACCTTTTGGCACCAGGGACCAGCTTTGTGGAAGACAAGTTTTCCATGGGACAAGGGTTGTGGGGATGGTTTGGGGATGATCCAAGGGCATCACCTTTATTGTGAACTTAATTTCTAATCCAAGGCCCTGCTCATCTGACAAGGGTACCAGTTGGTGCCCTGGAGGTTGGGGGCCCCCTGAGGGAGGCCACCTCTTAGAAGAGAGAAAACAGAACCCCGGAGAGTTGAAGTTCCAACTGCAAACAGCCATTGGCAGGAATCAAGGGAAATGTGAAGCCTGTAGGGATTGTATGGAGACCAGACGCTGGAAGGAGGGGTGCTGAGAGGTGCGGAGTCTGGGCAGCCATGGCTAAACGTGTGTGTATAAGACCTGGGATCCCGAAGCCTTTGTGTGAGGCAGCACTGGTAGCTTTCAGCTCTTGGATTTGCCCAGGCACATGTGCGTGTGAAGTCACTTTAGTCACTTTTAGTCGCTTTGCGACCCCATGGACCATAGCCCATCAGGCCTCTTTGTCCTTGGGATTCTCCAGGCAAGAATACTGGAGCGAGCTGCCATTTTCTTCTCCAGGGGATCTTCCCCGCCCAGGCATCAAACGTGCGTCTTTTGCACCTCCTGCACTGGCAGGCAGGTTCTTTATCATTAGTCCAGGCACATGCCCGTGGTCAGCTCCGTGCGTCTCTGAGACAGGAGGTGGGAGGGACAAGTCACACAGCTGTGCCTCAGTTTCTCCAGCTGCCTAGCTTGCTATTGAGTAGAAATCAGACTGATAAAAACTCTCGAGATAGATTGTTAAGTATTAATCTGGTTTACTTCACATTCTTTGATCTCTTTGCCAAACAATACCACATACATATTTCTCTGTATTTGTGGAGCACACATTCACTCAGTTTCAACGAAACTGAGACTAGTGATGTCCTTCTGATCCCTTTGTGCGTGCGTGCCCTGTTGCTTAAGTGATGTCCAACTCTTTGCGACCCTGTGGACTGTAGCCATCTGGTTCCTCTGTCCGTGAGATTCTCCAGGCAAGAAAGCTGAAGTGGGTTGCCATGCCCTCCTCCAGGAGATCTTCCTGACCCAGGGATCGAACCCATGTCTCCTGTGTCTGCTACATTGCAGGCGGATTCTTTATTGCTGAGCCACTGGAGAAACCCTCTGATTCCTTTGGTTGCTTTAAAAAAAAAATCTGAGTTTCTTGGCCCACATTTGTCCAGTTCCTCCTTTCCTCATCCTGGTTTTGGTGGCATTTCCCCACCCCTGATGGATGTATACAGTACAAAGATTTTCCCAGGTGAAGAAAATCCAGGGAAGAATTGGACGGAAAGCCTGGCTCGGGACCAGAGTGGATTTAACCCATATTTGAAGTCTCACTTTCAGTAACTGGTGAGGGTGATACTTCTGGAGTGTAGGGACCAGCTGGTATTAGCGAAAGTGTGAAGATCTGCTGATGGAGAACGGGGCAGGGAAGGTTTGTGGGTGTATTTCGAAGTCTGTTGGATGCAACTGGTTTAATTTCCTTTGTTCATCTGCTTGAGTGTTTGCAGTGATTTGAGAGGACGGTTTGCTCCCCCCTCCAACACTTTCAGTGAAGTGTGCTGATACTGCCGCTCATGAGGCTGTCAGCAGGATACAGTGCTGTGCATTCCATTTACATCAGGAAATCCTCTGTTAGAGGACCATGCAAGATACCGCATCTGGTGCTATCTAGAGCTCGTGTGTGAGAGAGACAGCGGTAGAGACAAAGAGAGCCAGAATCAGAGAGCAAGGAGCAGGGGACAGAACCAGTGGGGAAAAAATGGGCAGAGATAAACAGAGTGGAAAGGAGAGAGAGAGAAGAAGGTAGCAAGGGGAGAGATGGACAAGTAAGGGGGGCTACAGGAGAGGGAGGGAGGGAAGAAGGGGAAAGGGGAGGGCGAGGGCAGGGAGGCAGAGGATCTTCCACCAAGCTTCTGTCTTATATTTTTAAGCCGCCACAATCTTGGGGAGGCCACTCATTTGTACATAAGATTTTACCAGCAATCAGAACTCAGGGAGCATGGAGAGGGAAGAGGCTGCTGCCCTGACTCACTGACTCCTCAGAGCAGTTACAAACACTGAGACAAGAAAGCAAGGGGGAGAGTGGTTTAAAAAAATACTTTAAGACACTCCAGAAAGTTTATGCACAAGTCTATCCTGTTTTTGGCAGCAATTTCTCAAAAGTGATCTGTGGAGTGAATTTCACGTCTTGAATCCAGATTTCCCAAAGCCGTGTGGGTGGAGATGGTTCCCTTGGAAGATGCTCGAGTTCTCCTCGGAAGAACCTGTCTGTGTTCATCTTGTTGCCCATTGTCCCTGCACATCGAGGTGCCCAAGTTAAGGGTGTATGTTCTAATCAGGGCAGTTTTGGTCTCAGAGTAGAGAAATCCACTCAAGTTAAAAAGGAACCAAGTATTGGGAGGTTGGGATTGATGTATATGCCCTGCCATGTGTAGAACAGATAGCTAGTTGGAACCTGCTGTATAGCACAGGGAGCTCAGCTCGGTATACTATGATGACTTAGCAGGTGGGATGGGGAATGGGAGCAGGGAGGTCCGAGAGGGAGGGGATATATGTATACAGAGAGCTGATTCACTTTGTTTTATGGCAGAAGCCAACCCAGCATTGTAAAGCTATTCTAGCTCAATTTAACAAAAAGAGGGACCAAATAATGAGAATGGCTTCCTAGCTGGCACAGTGGTAAAGAAACCTCCTAATGCAAGAGATGTGGGTTTGACTCCTGGGTTGGGAAAGTGCCCTGGAGTCAGAAATGGCAACCCACTCCAGTATTCTTGCCTGAAAAACTTCATGGATAGGGGAACCTAACAGGCTACAGTCCACAGGGTTCACAAAGAGTTGGACTTGACCGAGCACACACAGCACACTGTTGAGCTCTTGCTTTGGGGCAGGAGCAACGTTAAGTCCTTTAAATGTAATGCTTCACTGTGTCCTCACAGCGGCTCTATGGAGTAAATACATTTGACAGATGAGGAATCGAGATGCAGAGAAGTAAAGTGATTCTTCCTTGGTTCTCTATGGTTTCAACTCAGGCAGCAAGGATGCGCTTCATGTGATACAGATGATAACAGCTCAACAGTTCTATCATCTGTCTGTCTATCTTCTCGTCGAGAAAGCCTGATCATTTTCTCTCCAAGGCAGTTGGAGTTCTAAAGAATAGATTCAGTGTCTATCCGCTTCCCCGACTCTTCCCAGGGCTTTCAATGGGGTTGTAGATATAAGTAAGACACCACCATACCCTGGAGAAGGGAATGGCAACCCACTCCAGTATTCTTGCCTGGAGAATTCCATGAGCAGAAGAGCCTGGCAGGCCATAGTCATGGGGTGACAAAGAGCTGGACACAGCTGAGCGACTAACACTTTCACCATGTTCTACAGAAAAACTCAAATATCTTGGAAGCTCAGTCTACCTGCCTGGTCCTTAAAATGGCTTAAAGTAAGGATGACTTCACCTCTGCATTGGCCAGTGGGACTGGAGGTGGACCAACCCTGGGTTAAACTGTTGAAGGCATTGGATTTTAACTTTGGAAGCTGGAACTTGACTTCCAAGACAGCAAATGCCAAAATGTGCTCTTTTGAACATCAGTTTTATGAGATGTTACCTAAAGGAAAGTCTTCAGGATCAGGAATGGTTACGAAATACTGGGTTCATCATGTTTTGGAAGGTTTCTCTTCTGCAAACTTTTTTTCTTAGAAACAATGTGTATCAGCATTTGGGTCATTCCAACAGGATAGTATTTCTCCTCCCTTCTCATCTACCCAAATGCATGCATTTCCTACTTTCCCCTGGATAGCTCATTTTGTACTCTTCACATACTGCCTTGGTTTCATTATTTAATATCTGATGAATCCCTGTTTACTTGCCCACCTAGATTGTGAATCTCCTGCATTTAGGGACCTAAACTTTCTTATAGTTTAAGCCTAACTCTGGGTTATTGAGACCGTAAGTTCAAGTTTAAAAAAATTCCTTTAGATCGTGCAGGCATGCATCCTGTCACGTTAGTCGTGTTCAACTTTTTGCGACCCCGTGAACTGCAGACCACCAAGCTCCTCTCACCGTGGGATTCTCCAGGCAAAATTCCTGGAGTGAGTTGCCATTTCCTCCTCCAGGGGAATCTTCCCGACCCAGGGGTCGAAACTGTCTCTTATCTCCTGCATTGATAGGTGGGATCTTTATCGCTAGCGCCTCCTGGGAAGCCCTGAGTCTGGATTACTTTCTGCTAAACTCTGCCCCTGATTGAGAATTAGTCCTGAGATATTAATACCTTGGTACTTCCAGCCTATGGGACAATATGACTGGAAAACCCCTCAGGCAGAGAGACAATGGGGAGCCATCAGAGGCTTTGGAACGCCATGGGACCCCTGGAAAGAGGGGCAGGGCACGAGTCACGTTATCCAAGAGCAGCGTTAATTAACTGACCCCCCTTATTCCTAGCAGCTGAAAGCACACACTCCTTCAGTCTTGGGCCAGCACTTAAACAAGCAGTTTTCCTGTCTGGGCTGGCACACTTGCTTAGATCTCTCCCTGCTTCTGGAATCAGCTGCTGCGAATCTCCCACTGCCGCAGTGGGAAACTGTTGAGTCAGCAAGATCGCGATGTGACTTCTTTATCGAAGGTCATTACCGATTATCTCATAAAGAGCTGATGCTTCAGTCATGCCCTGATTTTTATCTGTTTTTTTTTTTTTTAAGGTAAATCTTTTTAGTTTCAACATTGTCATGTTCTGGCCTATCTGAAGAGGCAGATATTAAAATCAGTGACTTTGCCTCAGCCTCTTGTTATTGCCCAAAATTTCACTTGTCATTTTATCTCCTGTTCTGGAGAAGATCATGGCTTCCCAGGTGGCGCTAGTGGTAAAGAACCCACCTGCCAATGGAGGAGACTTAAGAGACACGGGCTCCATCCCTGGGTCAGGCAGATCCCCTGGAGAAGGGAATGGCAATCCACTCAGTATTCTTGCCTAGAGAATTCCATGGACAGAGGAGCCTAGTGGGCTACAGCCCATGGGGTCGCCAAGAGTTGGACATTACTGAGGTGATTTAGCATGCAGCATAGAGATGGAGCTGGCTGGTTAAAGCGCTGGATAAATGAGCACAGGATATACAGGCAAACATCTGCCAGAGATCGTCCCTGGCTCTTTGGCTGGCCTGGATTCCTCATCCTACCAGCAGGAGATGATGGCCTCCACCGGAGGTGTCATCACCGCTCTCAGCATAACTAGCTCCTAGAAGGAGGGAGGCCGGCTTGGTTATTCACACAGATTGTTTCCTGCCTGACACCCTGGCCTCGGAGTTCCACCTCCTGAGACTCTTATAAACACCAGGGCTGCGGCTTCTACTCCGTGTCGCCTTGACTGGATCCCTGCATAGGAGTTCGCCCCCTTCTACGCCAGCTCTGGACACATTTTGCGGCGGTTCTCTTATACCTCTTGGCACTTAGGAGTTTGCCTGCCTATCCAAATTAAGGATTTCTGGACGCCCCATCTTTCCTTTTCTCACGCACTCAGTATGGCGTCTGCCATTTTTAGATATTCGGTGAATATAATGAGTTTAACTGAATTGGAATTTGGAGGAAGAAAATCCTCCCTGGTCCTTTTCCCTTTGTTGCAGGATTGGAATGTGTCATAGATGGATGTCCAGTGGCCTTTCTGGGAGTGTCATAGCACCGCTGCCCAAGACACGTGTCAGCCAGGCCTGGAATTTACACTAGGAGAGACTTTCATGTCCCAAGAAGTTTTTTGTTAAAAAAACAAAAAGAAACCTCATAGTGTCTTAATTGCTCCCCATTCGTATTAAGTTGAACTGTAGGAAATCACCATTGTTAAGGTCACCAGTGGTGGTTCCCACCTAAGGGCTTAGCCTGGTTAGTAGATGTGTGGGCAGGTGAAGATGTGGGAAATGGCATTTCCACAATTGTTGGAGACAGGCTGCCGTGGGTTTGCAGGAAGGGGACCCAGAAAATAAAGTTAACTGGGGGAAAGAGGGTAATAAAGACAAGATGGGTTATAGTGCAAAGTGAGTTTCTCCATACCCTACGAACTTGGCTCAGGCCACTTCTGTCACAATGGGCCAGGACAACCAGAGGGCTGCTGCGCTAAGTTATGGGAGGTCCGCCTTGCTTTCTTCCTGCTTCTGTTTCTTAGCATGGTCAGCTCAAGGGTGTGTAGCCAAGAGATAGAGTGGCTCTTCTCGAACAGACACCTGTAGCTGCAAATCCCTACTCAATGCAGGTAACTTTTGGCCCCAATTAAATGCTGGCCATCCACAAATATTCGCTGGTTGGCATCACAAGTCAAAACCAGAATCAGGTTAACACCACCAGCATCTAAACCGTCTATTCACTCATGGGGGTACCTAAGTCCTCTTCGAGAGAAAAGATGCCAACTCTGTTGTCAGTTTGCAAAAATGTAAGTGCAACCAAAACCACAGATGCAATTGCCCCAGTGAGTCAAAACCCAACTGGACAAGGCTTTAACCTAATCTGAATCAGCAGGATGCTTGGGGACCTTGATATGACCGTTGGTTTATGTGACTCTCAGGTAATCAGATGTTATAATGAGATCCCACTGAGTGAGAAAGGAGACGTCAACATTTATGTTTGGTACCAACAAAGGATGATGCATCCATTTAATGAGGAGAGGTGGGAAAGGAGGATGTGGGAAACACCCTGACATAGGGCAGGGGAGAAATAGCACTTCTGTGTATTTTGGGAAGGTGCCTCATCCCCAGATGGAATCTATAAAGCCAGGATAATTTAATGTTTTCCCTGAGAACTTGACCTTTCAGGAGTCCATCACACGATTTTCATAGATTTATCTGTTCTCCCTGGAACCAACACTGACAAGTGGAACTCTTCTATTTCACAGTAACCAAGACACAGAAAAATGAGGTGTTAAGGGCCTTTAGGTAATTCAGTAACAAGTAGATGTGTGTTACATTTAATGACATAGTATGCTAGAGAAGCAAAAAACAAACAAACAAAAATGGTTTCTAGATTCAGCTCTAATACTAACTAGTGGTGAGAACTCAGATCAGTTCCTTAACTGCTGGGCCTTGAATTTCCTGTCTGTAAAATCATGACAAGTGGTTGGACCATTTCCCATCCAGTTGTACTATTCTATCATTCGAGATTGTGTTGCTATCATTGTTTAACATGCTGTTGTGAAGGGAAGCAGGCATTCGTAAAGAAACTGTGGACAAGCAATAAGCACATCGTTGCTCTTCTCGGTCTCCAGGTTTCCTTCTTTTGTCCCACTGTTGCTCTTTGAAATGCGTCTAAGTCAATCAGCAGGAAAGTAGGAAAAAGCCACTTTTGTTTTTACTTTATGAAAACAGGGACAGGTAAGAGAGAGGGGCAATATTTAGGCACTGGATAACAGAACAAAAGGGCAAAGTCATTCAGCTGGGGAAAGGAGCCAGAGTTGCCCAAGCTTTAATAAAGACGTGGAGAAGAAAATATCTCGTAAGTTTTTCTCTCCCTTAGAACACCTAGGAGAGTGATAACTTTTCCTGTCTCTGTATTCCTCCCCTGCACTCTACGGGAATTGATTCAGAGAAAGGACTGCACCTCGAGTGCATAATAAACATCTCCAGGAGAGGTGGGGAGCACGGGCAGAAGCAGGAAGGAGATGAAGGAAAATCAATTGCTCGGTGCTGACAACTTCTTCTTGTAATAACGGTATTCTGTCACATTGCATTAGCAGCACTTTGCAATTGTATGTGTTTTTGCTAACAGGCTGTAAAAGTGTAATCATATGAGCACTGAATGCATTGTATTAGTGGGAATGATTCGAGGGGCTGTGCGCTTTATTATACCAGTATGGTGTATAATGTGTTGCTTACTGAAGTGAGACTTATCATTTTAGTGAAAGAATATTTATTATTTGTTTGTTGTGGTGCTGGTGCCTTCCAGGGAAAGCTGCTTGTTTCTCTTGAGGTCGGGGGAGGGAAGATTGTCTCCACTCATCCTTCTTGCCCCACTGTAGAGCCAAGCAGAGTGATCCTGAAATTGGGATTTAAAAAAAAAAAAAAAAAAGGAATCACTTGGAGTACCAAGTTCCCAAGCATCTGAGAAAGAAGTAGCTCTGCTTGGATTTCCAAACAGCATTTGTAAAACCAATGGGATGGTTGCTGCAAAGCATCTTCTGCACAGAAAGTTGAAGGAACAAAAGGGAGGGAATTTCACATGTATGTGGGAGTGACTGTGGACTGTACAGATCCTTTGGGGAAGGGACATTCAGAGAAAGATGGACTGGAACTAGAAGCAGCATGGAAGCAGGCAGGCAGGATCCTTGAGCCTGGATTTCTTGGCTTGAAAGAATTATGCAGGAGTTTAACGATTTCCAGCCGGTGCTGGAGGAAATTACTGGCCTTTCCAGGAGGGATCTCCTGACTGTATCATGCAAAGCATCCAGCCACTCAGTGGACATAATCACACGTGGAATGAATGTGCACGTAGGTGTTTGCTCTTGCTTGACTGATCTCAACTGAAATTGACACCTGGACTTGTCCTTGTAATTTGTCTGTACTTGTCACAGGACTGCTGTAACAGAGTGCCATAAATGGATGACTTCAACCACAGACATGCATTGTCTCCCAGGTCTGGAGGCTGGAAGTCCAAAATCAAGGCGTTGGCAGGGTCGGTCCCTATCGAGGACTCTGCCGTGCCTGTCTCCTAGTCGTGGAGGCTGTCTGAAGTCTCTGGACTCGCAGGATTTTGGATGCAGCACTCTGCCCTCTACTTTGTGTGTGCATGGCGTACGTGCTTCCCTGTTGCGTTAGCGGGGATGCTTCCGGGGAGCGTGCTCGGTGATGCCCGTAGCGTGCATGGCGTGCGTGCTTCCCTGTTGCGTTAGTGGGGATGCTTCCGGGGAGTGTGCTCGGTGATGCCAGTAGCGTGCATGGCGTGTCGCTTCCCAAAGCAAGACCTTCTCAGGTTAGTGGCAGGACCCTATGTGTGTGGCTGTGTCCAAATTTCCCCTTTCCATAATGATATCGCTTCATCATATATAGTCATATTGGATTAGGGGCCCAGTGCAACCTTACCTTAACCACTTACATCTGCGACGACCCTATTTCCAAGCACGTTCACATTCTGCAGTGCTGGGGGTTAGGACTCCAACATTCAAATGGTGAGGGTTGTATAACAACCTCAGTTGTAATTGAACAATTGAACTCATGACAGTACTCCACCTCTGAGAACTGTCTATAATGCACATTTTGAAACTGGAATGAATTTCCCATCTATATCCTGCAAAGTCCATCAGCTGACAGTAGTCTCCACCATCAGGATCACCCGGACCCTGCCACCCACTGCGTGGCGGGCACATCATTTGCTGCTGTTGCTGCTGCTGCTGCCAAGTCGCTTCAGTCGTGTCCAACTCTGTGCGACCCCATAGACGGCAGCCCACTGGGCTCTGCCGTCCCTGGGATTCTCCAGGCAAGAACACTGAGTGCGTTGCCATTTCCTTCTCCAATGCATGAAAGTGAAAAGTGAAAGTGAAGTCACTGAGTCGTGTCCAGCTCTCAGCCACCCCATGGACTGCAGCCTACCAGGCTCCTCCATCCACGAGATTGTCCAGGCAAGAGTACTGGAGTGGGGTGCCATTGCCTTCTCGGTGCTCTGAATGCATTAGTTTAGGAAACAGACTCACAGTCCTAGAGGGGGAAGGGATGGGTAGGGAGTTTGGATCAGCATGAACACACTGCTATATTTAAAATGGATAACTAGCAAGGATCTACTGTATGCCACAAGGAACTCTGCTGTTTGTTAGTTGCCTGCCTGGGTAGGAGGGGAGTTTGGGGGAGAATGAACATGTCTATCTATGGCTGAGTCCCTTCACTGTTCACCGGAAACTATCACAACATTGTTAATCAGCTATACTCCAATCTAAAAGAAAAAGTTAAGAAAAATAAAGTCTCTTGTAGATGCCACAAAAAAATTCATTCGTGGGTTTAATACTTAAAATCGCTATGCTGCTGCTGCTGCTAAGTTGCTTCAGTCGTGTCCAACTCTGTGCAACCCCAGAGACACCAGCCCACCAGGCTCCCCTGTCCCTGGGATTCTCCAGGGAAGAACACTGGAGTGGGTTGCC
The DNA here is from genome assembly GCA_006408695.1 of Aepyceros melampus. Taxonomy (NCBI): domain Eukaryota; kingdom Metazoa; phylum Chordata; class Mammalia; order Artiodactyla; family Bovidae; genus Aepyceros; species Aepyceros melampus. Next base: position 277,768 of record SJXQ01009479.1, on the reverse strand, counting down.
ATTTCCTTCTCTAGTGCATGCAAGTGAAAAGTGAAAGTGAAGTCACTCAGTTGTGTCCGACTCCTAGTGACCCCATGGACTGCAGCCCACCAGGCTCCTCTGTCCATGAGATTTTCCAGGCAAGAGTAATGGAGTGGGGTGCCATTGCCTTCTATGAGCTAGTTTCTATTCATATCCTCATTTTACAGATAAAGAGACTGAGGAATGGAGGGATTAAATAAATTATCCCAGGTGACACAATGAACTCAGGTTTCAAAACTGGACTACTGGGCTCATGAATTTCTGCATGTAACCACTGCTTTTTAACCTCTCCTAATAACAGTGGAAACAGTGTCAGACTTTATTTTTGGGGGCTCCAAAATCACTGCAGATGGTGATGCAGCCATGAAATTAAAAGACGCTTACTCCTTGGAAGAAAAGTTATGACCAACCTAGATAGCATATTCAAAAGCAGAGACATTACTTTGCCAACAAAGGTCCGTCTAGTCAAGGCTATCGTTTTTCCAGTGGTCATGTATGGATGTGAGAGTTGGACTGTGAAGAAGGCTGAGCACCAAAGAATTGATGCTTTTGAACTGTGGTGTTGGAGAAGACGCTTGAGAGTCCCTTGGACTGCAAGGAGATCCAACCAGTCCATTCTGAAGGAGATCAACCCTGGGATTTCTTTGGAAGGAATGATGCTGAAGCTGAAACTCCAGTACTTTGGCCACCTCATGCGAAGAGTTGACTCATTGGAAAAGACTCTGATGCTGGGAGGGTTTGGGGGCAGGAGAAGAACTGGATGACCGAGGATGAGATGGTTGGATGGCATCAATGACTCGATGGGCGTGGGTCTGAGTGAACTCTGGGAGTTGGTGATGGACAGGGAGGCCATGGGGTCGCAAAGAGTCGGACACGACTGAGCAACTGAACTGAACTGAATCAGACAGGATCTGGATATAATCCTTATATAAATGTTTCCTCTCTTTACATAATATTTGTATCTAATTTTTTTCTGATAGGGCTTTACAATATAACAAAAGAACATTATAAAGCACTTTTAGACTTTAGGTCAGATGATGCAAGTGGGAATCATATTGACTTTTGCGGGCCTCAGTTTGCACTTCCCAGAGACCAGCAGACAGTGTCATCCTTTCAAGTAGATATTTCACTCTGGGACTTGAGCACAGGCTGGAGACAGAGGAAGTGAAGACGGCCACGGTCAGGGATAGGGTGGTGTTGGCTGGGACTCCAAGTTACACTTCCTCAAAGTCATGTGGTGACTTTGACCTGTATCTGGGCTCCGATCCAAGACTGAAGTGGATCCAATCTGGCAGGCAGAGAATGCCAGCAGGTGTCTGCAGGCAGGGTGGCATTTGCAGGCAGCATAATGGAGGATCTTGTTTCCTACAGTTACTGACTAGAGTAGGAGTCCAGCTAGTGGTGGAGGCGATGGACATAGAGTCCAGCTCCCAGCAGAGAGTCTGGCCAGGGTGACTGAGGGGAAATAACTTATACTGAGAACCTGTTGGACCTGCCAAAAATCACTGTGGTGGTTGTTGTTCAGTCACTAAGTCATGTCTGACTCTTTGTGACCCCATGGACTGCAACACGCCAGGCTTCCCTGTCCTTCACTATCTCCTGGAGTTTGCTCAAACTCATGTCCGCTAAGTCGGTGATGCCATCCAACCATCTCATTCTCTGTCTCCCCCCTTCTCCTCTTGCCCTCAGTCTTTCCCAGCATCAGGGTCTTTTCTAAGAAGTCAGCTCTTTGCATCAGGTGGCCAAAGTATTGGAGCTCAGCTTCAGCATCACTGTGAAGATATATTATTATTCACATTTCAAAAATAGGCCATAGACACCTCTTAATCTACCCTTGTCTTCACTGATAGCAAAGGAGTGAGCTAGAATTTGGCCCTGTGCTGCCGAGAACAAAAGCCTGTCTCTTTCGCTGTACTACAGAGTCCAGCAGGTTTACACAGGAGGAAATACGAGGAGCTGAGGGTTCAGGCTGCAGATCAGGCTGCTGTGTTTAATGATGAGTGCAGTTGAGGGAAGAAAGAATCCATACAGCAAATGTAGACAAGGGACAGAATCCCCAAACATATGTGTAGTCACTGATGCTCTGACCACTTGCGTGTGTTTGCCCAGTAACCAAAGTAACGGATAAGTGACACCTAAGTGGGGACCAAGTCAGTATTGCTGCAAACGGAGGTTTCTTTTCTGAACTTGAAGGCATTTACAAGCTCCCACTTTTGTTTCTATTATAACTTATTACAGACAGCCTTAGGTATTCATGTGAGTTTTGCATCCACAGTTTAAACTAACTGAATCTGAGTTCTTCAGGTCCTGAGGACATAATAATTTTCTTTAAAGTAATTAAAAGTAGGCTAAAATTGTTTTTCTAATGTGAAACATTTTTAGTTTTTATTGAATCTGTTACATATTGCTTCCGTTTTATGCTATTTTTTTTTTGGTCATGAGGCATGTGGGAGCTTAGTGCCCTGACCAGAGATTAAACTTCTGGACCACCAAGGAGGTCCCTATAATTTTCTTTGATTCATGCTTTCAGTATTGCCTCATATTGAATTGTACTGAACTCCATGTATGTGTTCACACAGAATTATTATATATTTGCTACATAAAGTTTCTCTTGATTTTGTGATTTTTCCAACACCATCTTTCTAACCAAACAGCAGGTGGTTTTTTTTTTTTTTCTGTATACCTACTTTATTGTATGACAGGTATTGATGAAAATTCAATTAAGCAATCGAGGTAAGAATAAAAGACAATTTATTCAAGCCAAAGTGAGAATTATAACCCAAGAAACAGACTCTCAGAAGCTCTGAGGACTCTTCCACCTGTTAGAAGTTGAAGGCACAATCACATACATTTTTGAGACAGAGGATTGTACATGAAAATGAGATGCTGACACTTGATGAGTTCCCAAGGACCGCGGATAAGCATGTACAGAGTGAACAGTGAGTCACCATGACCTTGTACAGAGCTGGGGAAGAACACTATTCTCTTACGAAGTTACATGGTTGGGGTCAGAAGAAAGGAAACAAAGTTGATCTTCATGGTGGATCAGGCATCCGCATCTTTGAGGAGCTCTGGTCAGTGCGTGATGTACCTGTGCTCTGCATAGCAGGGAAGGAGGAGGCCCAAATAGAGAGAGAATATTTTTAAAATATTTTTCACTGTGGTAAAAGTCACATAATATAAAAGCCTATTTTAACCACAGCTAACCGCACAGATCAGTGGCATTGAGTACGTTCACACTGTTATGTGACTCTATCATCCGTCTCCCAAACTTTTCACCTTCCTAAACAGAAACTCTGTCCCTATCTGTTTAATTGTTCTTCTCCTGCCTTAAAATACAAATTTCATTTCTTCATAGGTTCTGTGGGTGAACCAGAAGTGCAAAAAACAAGGTCCTGATCTCTCATGATTTATGCTTTCCCCCCACCCAGAATTTATTTTAAAATTTTTTATTGGCGTGTAGTTGAGTCACAACGTTGTGGTTCAGGCGTTGAGCACAGTGAATCAGTTACACCTGTGCACACCTACTCTTTTTAAGATCCTTTCTCCCTATTGGTCATTACAGAGTATCGAATACAGTTCCCTGGGCTATTCAGTAGGTCCCTATGAGTTATATATTTTATATATATATGTCAGTCGCTGTCTTCTCATTTATCCCTTCCCTCCTCTTACTTGGTAACCATAAGTTTGTTTTCTACATCTGTGACTATACTGTTCAGTTCAGTTCAGTTCATTTCAGTCACTCAGTCGTGTCCGACTCTTTGAGACCCCATGAATCGCAGCACGCCAGGCCTCCCTGTCCATCACCAACTCCTGGAGTTCACTCAGACTCACGTCCATTGAGTCCGTGATGCCATCCAGCCATCTCATCCTCAGTCGTCCCCTTCTCCTCCTGCCCCCAATCCCTCCCAGCATCAGAGTCTTTTCCAATGAGTCAACTCTTCACATGAGGTGGCCAAAGTACTGGAGCTTCAGCTTTAGCATCATTCCTTCCAAAGAAATCCCAGGGCTGATCTCCTTCAGAATGGACTGGTTGGATCTCCTTGCAGTCCAAGGGACTCTCAAGAGTCTTCTCCAACACCACTGTAAATGAGTTCATTTGTATCCTTTTTCTAGATTCCACATATAAGTAATATCCTGTGATATCTGTCTTTCTCTGCCATGACTTATGCTTATACACAGAGTAGAAACGGTTGACATGTGAAAGGTAAATATTAGTGGACTGCTAATGTGGTTAGAGAGAGGTGGTTAGAGAATGGTGGTTCTAGAGAGGTCTACAAAGGGTTAAGGAGTGGTGTGAACACCACATGCTCCAGGAACTCAGGGGAGGGGGTCTTGTGGTGAGCTGGGCTCTTCTGGGAAGAGATCACCCTGGAAAAGGGAGCAGAGAGAAGGCTAAACTTGCATATGATAAAGACTTACTCCCCATGCTCAGATTTTCCCTAGAGATTTTGAACTGACCCTGAAATGGAGAAACACCTTAGGATGGTGATTTTTACTATCCCTTGAGCTTTTTGTGAAATTCTTTCCCCCTGAAGTAAAGTCCCTTGGAGGAGCTAGAGGTTTCATCGATGAGGAGTCCGTGCTCACTTGGGTTCCCTTTGGGCTCCATGGCGCCCCAGGGATTAACAAGAGATCTCTGCTCTGAGATCTCTACCCCACGAGCCTGTGAAGCCTGTGAGGCTCTCCCCAGTGCCAGAGCTGGGGCTGTTAGCAGAGCAGGGGTGGAGGATGAGCTGGGAGGTCAGGCAGGTCTGGCAAGGCCTCCACTTCATGACAAACTGACAGCGTCTAGAAATAACCTAATTTTGTAATCAGCCTGTTTTGAAGCCATTATTTATGTTTCCCTATCACAGAAACAATGATGTTTTAACGATCTACATAACATTTAATTATAATTCAGTTATCTGATGTAAGTAATTTCAGTACCTCTTAATATAGCAAATCTCCAGCGTGGAATATCTGGCTAATAAGAGATGACAGGTGGTCGTTACTCTGTGAACCTCACCGTCTTTCACTAGCGCTTGCTGTGATAAGTTAAATAAACCATCCTTCAATGTGGGAAACTCCCTAGGTGGCCCTCCAGGGAAATGCAGGCACTGAGCTCCCTAGGACCAGACAAATGGTGACATCTTGGGCATAACGATGAGGCTGCCAGAGACAGCTGAGCGCTGTGTGTTATTTGAAGCTCTTGAGTCTTATTACCTCATTATTAAGGCCAGAAAGTCAGGTTAAGACAGAGCCATAATGAGGTGAAGGTCACAGATTTTGTCCTATGCAGGTTTAGTCCTACCTACTTTGCTGACAAAGGTCCATATAGTCAAAGGTTTTTTTTTTTTTTTTTCTTTAGTCAGGTACAGATGTAAGAGTGGGACCATAAAGAAGATTGAAGCTTCTGCACAACAAAGGAAACTATAAGCAAGGTGAAAAGACAGCCTTCTGAATGGGAGAAAATAATAGCAAATGAGCAACTGACAAACAACTAATCTCAAAAATATACAAGCAACTTATGCAGCTCAATTCCAGAAAAATAAACGACCCAATCAAAAAATGGGCCAAAGAACTAAATAGACATTTCTCCAAAGAAGACATACGAATGGCTAACAAACACATGAAAAGATGCTCAACATCACTTATTATCAGAGAAATGCAAATCAAGACCACAATGAGGTACCATTTCACACCAGTTAGAATGGCTGCGATCCAAAAGTCTGCAAGCAATAAATGTTGGAGAGGGTGTGGAGAGAAGGGAACCCTCTTACACTGTTGGTGGGAATGCAAATTAGTACAGCCACTATGGAGAACAGTGTGGAGATTCCTTAAAAAATTGCAAATAGAACTGCCTTATGATCCAGCGATCCCACTGCTGGGCATACACACCAAGGAAACCAGAATTGAAAGAGACACGTGTACCCCAATGTTCATTGCGGCACTGTTTATAATAGCCAGGACATGGAAGCAACCTAGATGTCCATCAGCAGATGAATGGATAAGAAAGCTGTGGTACATATACACAATGGAGTATTACTCAGCCATTAAAAAGAATACATTTGAATCAGTTCTAATGAGATGGATGAAACTGGAGCCGATTATACAGAGTGAAGTAAGCCAGAAAGAAAAACACCAATACAGTATACTAACACATATATATGGAATTTAGAAACATGGTAATGATAACCCTGTATGCGAGACAGCAAAAGAGACACAGATGAATAGAACGGACTTTTGGACTCTGAGGGAGAGGGAGAGGGTGGGAGGATTTGGGAGAATGGCACTGAAACATGTATACTATCATATAAGAAATGAATTGCCTGTCTATGTTCGATACAGGATACAGGATACTTGGGACTGGTGCACGGGGATGATCCAGAGAGTTGATATGGGGTAGGAGGTGGCGGATTATGGGTTTCAGGATTGGGAACTCATGTACACCCGAGACAGATTCATGTCAATGTATGGCAAACCAATACAGTATTGTAAAGTAAAATAAGTAAAAATAAAAATTAAAAAAAAAGAAGATTAAGCACTGAAGAATTGATGCTTTTGAACTGTGGTGCTGGAGAAGACTCCTGAGAGTCCCTTGGACTGCAAAGAGATCAAACCAGTCAATCTTAAAGGAAATCAACCTTGAATATTCATTGGAAGGACTGATGGCTAAAGCTGAAGCTCCAATACTTTGGCCACTTGATGCAAAGAGTCAACCCATTGGAAAAGACCCCAATGCTGGGAAAGATTGAGAGCAGGGGGAGAAGGGGACAACAGAAGATGAGATGGTTGGATGGCATCATCGGCTCAGTGGCCATGAGTTTGAGCAAACTCCGGGAGATGGTGATGGACAGAGAACCCTGGTGTGCTGCAGTGCATGAAGTCATGGTCAGATATAACTGAACAACTGAACAACAAGTTCTTGATCCTGAAGAGGATCATTTTTGAAAGTAGTAAATTGCTCAGAAGAAGTAGACACTAACAGTTGGCCAACAAAAATCATGATTTTTAAAGGAAAGAAGTCGTATTATGGGAGACCATCTTTCAAAAACTTATCTGGGGATTTCTGGACAAAAGGATATGGATCAGCTCTTTTGGCAGGAGAAGCAACGTCTTCTGATGATTTTCTCTATGTGTAACCATTGATCCCACATTTCCTTGTCTCCATTTCGGCATAAAATCCCTGGAGCCAGTTCTACTCAGCCACACCTTGGAAGTATGCAGCCTACATTGGGACTGATAGGAAAAAAGATGAGGAAACTCAGGAGCGCCTCAAGTGAGTGTGCCCCAAGGGCTCACTTGGCATCTTGGAGCCCTATCAAGGGAGCCAGTTCAAGGAAATCGGTGAAGTATCTGGATGGCCTCAAAGCTTAATTACAAAGAGACAATACCACTCCAAGGTGGAAAGGAAATTAAAGTGGAAATAGGGTCTAATGATCAGAAACCTGAATGTTAAGATCGCTGGAGTCCTAGGTCCTAGCTCAGATGTTCACGCCATAGCAAGGCCATGATGAAAACCAATGGGATGAAGAGTTTGCACATTAAGATACCATCCCTTTATATGACTGGATGGATCTATGATGCATCAGGTATGTTTGGGGAGAAACTTATTACTTTTTTTACTTGTCATGTTTTCATCAACTCAATGTTTTCCTGACGTTTTCTAGTTATTACTTCACACATTAATGTTCCTATTGGCCCAGCCTGTGTTCCTGATGTTCTTGCTACTTTGAGCTCACACTGTTGATGGTTCTTGGAACTCCTGTTATCTTTTCTGAATGCCCCACCCTTGCCATCTTTCAAAGCACAGCACAAATAAGACTTTCACTCTTTGCCTGGATCATGTGGTTTGTACTTATAGAGGCCCTAAGTTAGGACACATTCTGTGTTCCTGTTACTTTTGTTCCAGCTTTTTTCCTGATTCATCTTTGCAACCCACACAGCTCGTTGCATATTTTAAATGTTAAAGAAAGATTTTTGAATGAATAAGTGATTGTGGGGTAAAGACTCATTTGGATCTGTGAGAAGCTTGAACTTCAGACATTTATTTCAAATTATAGAGATCCTGTGAGTCTACTTAAGTGATGGCATTTGCCTAAGGCCTTAAAAATATTTATTCTCTGAAGTAGGCTAAATGTTCCCTTCCGGATTCCTTCCCTTCAGATTTGTTTCATTGACTCAGTGAGCATTTTCTTTACAGATACTAACTGTAAAACATTTTGCATCAGGTTTTCTCCAGATAATGACAAAATATCAGAGTGTGAATTGATGAAGCTGTGACTTACTTGTCCAATATATCCTAAAGCCATTTAGATTTCTGCTCCAAAGTATATCTTAAATAGAAGGATTTTTCTCTATTTGCCTTGCCACCACCCTGGTTTAACCCATTACTGAGTATCTTTTCCCTCATCTGCCCCAACACTTAATTGGCATCCCAATTATTCAGCTATTCTGCCAATTACTCACTAGGCTTCAGCAACACTGTTTTTCAGTTCCTTTGAACTCTTAAACCAAACAAAATTTTACAAAACAAAAATTAAATCAAAATAATCTTTCCTTAAAACCTCCCAGAATTCTGATCACCCTGTCTTCTTGTCCTTCACAACTCTTTATATACATATATATTGTGATTGTTTATTTCATGTCAGTTTCCCCTCTAGATTATAAATTTCATGAAGGCAGAGACTGTCTGCTTTGCTCAGCACAGTACAGGAAGATACTGCCTGCCTGGAGGTAGGAGGCTCAATGAATTTTTTGTTGATAGAATATAGACTCCGTCTTTGAGTCTTAGTTTTTCCTCTCCTGAGGGAGACCTCAGAGTCTAATTCTCCTTCCTCATGACAACAGAGGACTGAAGTGTGCCTTTATTCACTCCATACCTGGTCTAAGTTTGCAGCCCTCCGGGTTATTTACCTGATCTTTCTGGAGCACTTTTGGTCACTTTGCCATCTTCTAAAATTACTCTAGTTGGTGTTTGGCTCTTTAAAGCTGGTACCCAGAGGTGAATGTGATTTTCCACCTGTGGTCTGACTGGTATACTCCTGAGTGGGACTAGCATCTTCTTCAGATGTCATATCTCCATCAACACAGCCTAAGTCTGCATCGATTCCCATGCAAATTCATCAGCTTGCTGCTGATCCTTGAGTCCACGGTTAAGGGAAACTCTTCAATTTCTTCATTCAATATGCTTTTAGGATGCCTTGTTGGTGTTTTGGACCCACCTCCATAACTTTGCATTTATTCTTATAAAGAATAATCATTTTACACTGCTAATTCCTAATTTTCTCATCCATCAAAAATCACTATCTTTCTTGGATTCATGTTATCTGCAAAACCTATATATTCATTCACTTAAGTTTTTATTGAACACCTACTATCCTTTAAACTATGTATTAAATATGGCTCTTTATAAGGTGTAACTGGCACACTGTCTGGTCACTGACAAGAAATTTGAATGCTTCAGTGAAAACATAATCTTATGGCAGTCGTTTGAAATCCCTTCTAGGTACCGATCAATTAATTAGGCAGAATTTTCCAGATATTTTGTCAACCAATTAATAACCCAGCTAAGTATTATTGTTTGGCTCATTACCAGCAATCTGGATGTAAACTCTTTCCAGGCACCATTCCACGTATAGTTAAGTGCCCTACACACCAATGAGTTCCATCCTGGAAGTGCGTTTGTACATCCAATATGTTCATAAGTCCAACAAAGGTGGCTTACATACCCGACTAACATAACTGACTATATAGCACTGTACTGTAATAGATTTATAATACTTTTCAGACAAAAAGTACATAAAATCGAACCCATAAAAAATAAAGAAAACATTTTTAAACTTACAGTTCAGCACACTAAAAAGTTCAGTAGTACAGTGCAACGGCTGGCATGCAGGGGCTGGCACACACGTTTACACCTTTGCAAGCTTGTAACCTGAAGTTTCTAAAGTAGGGGACTCACTGTACCACACTTCTTTGTGTCCTCCTTACACTCACACCCAAGTCTATTTCCATGGAGACGGTCTTTGTTTATTCATAAAATGGTAATGCATGCCTCCCAGCCACTGTCAGGCCTGTTCCATCTGCCTGTTACTTCTTTTCTTCATTGTATTTACCACTTGCTGCTCTGTCACGTAGTTTGTATACTTATTTTTTAAATCGTTAGTTTTCCCTCAGAACATAATCTCTATGCAGGCAGGGACTTTTCCTGTTTTGTTCATTGCCATATCCCCATTGAGAAGATTGGAGAAGGAAGTGGCACGCCACTCCAGTGTTCTTGCCTGGAGAATCCCAGGGACGGGGCAGCCTGGTGGGCTGCCGTCTATGGGGCTGCACAGAGTTGGACACAATTGAAGCAACTCCCAGCAGGAGCAGCATTGAGAAGAATGGGACCTGACACACAGTAGGCACTCAGTCAATAGCTGTTCAATGAAGTTGAAACAAATTAACAAAAATCTTTCCTCATGGTGTAGTGAGAGTCTCCTACATCAGTCAGGGTTCTGGCAGGAAATAGAGGGTAGAGTTAAACTTGGTATTTGTGGGGAGTTTCATCAAGGAAATCTTTACAAAGGTTTGGGGAAGCCAAGGAGGGGATTGCAGTATTCCAGGGCTGGTAATAGCGTGGAGTCACTGCCTCCCCCAGGCCTGAAGGGAGGGGAGGGGCTGCTATGGAGACCCCAGAGAGGGCAGCTACAAGGAGAGGGCCCCCAACAGGAACCATGACCCGGAGGAGAGGGAGGCAGCCACCATGCATGCCTGGCAGGGACGGGACTGGGCCTCACTTTCTTCCCAGCCTCTGTCTCCGGCTGGGAGCTGCCACTGGCCAAACTCCCGTTGCGGTCGGGCCAGGGAGCCCCATAACTCAGTCCTCAAGATTCAGCCTCCTAAGGCAAAGGGCAGGATGGGAAAAGGTGGAGAGACTAGCAGGAAATATCCAGAAGGTGTCTTGGAGCAAATAAGCTGTTGCCATTTGGTTACAAAGTTGCCCCAAGGCCATGGGGAGATCTGGTTATATGGAGTACAAGGGGAAGCTGCTGGGTGTGACTGGGAAAGAGAACCGTTATGAGGATGTTATGTAGATGTTGAGCAGTCTTGGGGGCAGAGAGGGGAGGGATTTTCCTGTCTCAGGAAAGGAGAAGGTGAATATCTGAGAGTGGCATCTAGAGCTGGAGAGAGGTTTTCTCATGAGTAAAGCTTAGCATCAAGTGACTCAGATGCTAATGCGTCCTACCATGAAAATTCATTGGGCCTCTGTGATGTTGGATAGAGCATGCTACCCCTGCAAGAGGAGTTCTTAGAAAGCTGCACAAGCAGGAAGACCCTACACCCCGATATATTAGAAGTAACGATGGAGAAGCTGGGAGGTATCAAGATGCAGAGGATCGTTTCTGGCACATGTCTAGCAATCACCCTCTCCTCCATCTTTGGGGAGATTAAGATTGGTTTATTACTTTGCCAACTAAGGTCCGTCTAGTCAAGGCTATGGTTTTTCCAGTAGTCATGTATGGATGTGAGAGTTGGACTGTAAAGAAGGCTGAGTGCCAAAGAACTGATGCTTTTGAACTGTGGTGTTGGAGAAGACTCTTGAGAGTCCCTTGGACTGCAAGGAGATCCACCAGTCCATTCTGAAGGAGATCAGCCCTGGGATTTCTTTGGAAAGAATGATGCTAAAGCTGAAGCTCCAGTACTTTGGCCACCTCATGTGAAGAGCTGACTCATTGGAAAAGACTCTGATGCTGGGAGGGATTGGGGGCAGGAGGGGAAGGGGACGACCGAGGATGAGATGGCTGGATGGCATCACTGACTCCATGGGCGTGGGTCTGGGTGAACTCTGGGAGTTGGTGATGGACATGGAGGCCTGGCATGCTGCGATTCATGGGATCGCAAATAGTCGGACACGACTGAGCGACTGAACTGAACTGAACTGAAGATTGGTTTGGGGGGTGAATCTGTACATTGCATGGATTTAGAAAAGTATGAGACACTGTTTTAGCTCTCTGATTCCTAGAATGAGTGTGGCTTCTGAGAACCTCTTTGCATTAGTATTCAAACCACTCTGAGAAGATTCCAAGATTGCGGGGGAATGACAGGAGAGTTCGGCATCCAGGAGTCTGGCTGTCGCTGATGGTTTTAAGCTGTGACTGTGGGTGCCAGCCTGGTACTCCGATCCTCTGCTTGCTGGGAGTGCCTTGCAGGATCATCACCCTCCCTTCACCCCAGCCACCTGTCAGTTGGCATTCACCAGTAAATTGGGGTCAGAGTGGTCTGCTTTCCTTCTGGGTGAAGAAGAGGGCTGCAGAATGCCCTGGGAGCCACCCCTAGTGCCAGACACGCAAGCAAAACTGGCAGAGTGGAAACAAGCCGAGGACTCATGCAAATGTGGGTGTGTGAGACAGAACAACCCCGGGCTGGGGCAAAGGCAGCTCTTCATTTCTGCTTGGTCGAGGAGTCGCTGTGCTTTCTGAACCCAGGGCAGAGTGGCAGCACTTGGTGCTCAGAAATGTCACTGTCAACCCCGGCATGGGGTGGGGAGGACTTGGCTGGAGTCGTGGAGTACTTCTGTAGTGGAGAAATGCACAGCAGCCATCAACAGTCTGCAGAGGCCATAAAGAGCTTATGTTTCAAACAATAACAATGGAAGAGGAGAAACAGGACTCTGAGGGAGAACAGAGCTTGTTTAAGGCATGGAGGCCATCACCAAGACGGTGGCTGAGCAATGAGAGAGCTGGGGAAGACAGGATGCCAGCATGGCAGGGGAAACAGCAGTGAGGTCTCCTAGGTGAGAGGAAGCTGAAAATCCAATGAGAAGGGCTCCTTACCCATGAGATGAAGTTCAAATAGGGTAGCCTTGGTGGTCACATGGATCTTCCAAGGTTCGCTCAAGATTTCCAGGTCAGCTGATGACTTCCAAGAAGAAGCTGATGATTTCCATCCCAGATTTCAATCCTGAAATTTCAGACCTAAATATTTTTTTCTGCATCTGGATGCCCAGTGAGTGCCTGCTCAGTCTCCGTCGTGTCCAACTCTACATGAAACCCCTGTGGACTGTAGACTGCCAGGCCCCTCTGTCCATGGACTTTTCCAGGCAAGAATACTGGAGTGGGTTGCCCTTTTGTCCTCCATGGGATCTTACTGACCTAGGGATCAAACCTGCATCTCCTCTGTGAAGTATTTTGCTTCAAATTTAGCATCATCCAAAATAGAAATAAACATCCTCTTCCCCACAAGCACCATCTTCCTTCATTTCTTTTTAACTGCATTACATTCCCTCGAGTTGTACAAGCCAGACCCTGGACTGCTGTTGCTGGCTTCCTTTCTCTATCTCTGTCCAATTTATCACTCGGTCCAGTGGACTCAAGCACTGTCTCTCATCTTCTTCAGCACAATTACCACATCTTTAGTTTAGATCTTCATCATTTCTTATCTGAGTCATGGCATCCTCTTCCAAGAGCCCTGTTCTCCATGAGTCCACTGTCTATGATGGAGTCAGAGTGATGTTTCTGAAATTTATAGCAGATCGCGTTGCTCAACGCAGTTTGCCTTCACTGCTTTAAGATAAACTTCAGCCTGCTCAGCATGGCTGATCAGCATGAGGTAAAACATCACCTCCTCAAAGAAGCTTCCCCCGTCTCCAGTGCTGGTTAGACTCCTCTACCTATCAGTCTCACTCATTCCTGTGACAGAAGCACGTCTGACTCACAAGTGACGTTTTTCCTTCTGTTGAACAGAGCTTAGGCTGATAAGTGACTGTCAATTCAGGAACTTCCTTTCCCAACCCCTTGCATCCAGGTGGAGCAATACAGCTGAAATGAGAGCTCGAGTGATGTGTATCACATTCAGGACTGGTTAAGGGTCACGTACATTATCTTCCAGGCAGTTTCTTTCCTCTCCCTGACTAGCTGGATAGCGAGAATTTAGAAAAAGATACTTTGGGGAGGTCCTGGAGGGTAAATGAAGCCAGAAGAAAGGGTCTGAATCCTTGAGTCACCTTTGGGAGGAGAGCTGCCCGCCTGCAGCTATAATTGTAAGAAATAAACACTTGCTGTGACAAGCCATTGGAATTTGAGGTCTGGTTGTTACATCAGCTAACTTAAGTTTCACTGACTAAGACATCGACTTCCTTATCAGTTATGACAGAATCTTAGAGTTCCTGCTTTTTCGAATATCTGTCTTATCCCCCTAGATTAAATTTTGATAAAACAGGGGCAATGTCTTTCTTGCTGACAACCATATTCATAATAAGCCACACAATCGTCTCATCTTTAGGCAATAATATCTCACATATGTAACTCTTACTATATTCCCTTCTTTTCTTAGCATCGAGATACTTCCAGAAGAAGTCAAACGAAGGTCATGATGCTATGGGTTGTGAAGGAAAAGCCATATCGCCAAGTGCTGCTTAATTGACTTAAGTCAAGCCACTCATTTGATGGCTGTTTATTGAGTGCCCTTTAGGGCTATCATGAGCATAAAACATACTACATGTGATATACTAGAAAATTACATAAAACTGCTCAGTAAGATCAGTTAGTAGCAGAGTAGCAACTATTTATTCTTAAAATACAACTGCAGACGCAGTGGAAGCTGTGAAAGTGTATCCACACAACACTCATGTGCCCATAAGGATTTTGAAATTCTGAGACTTTCTAGCCTTGACTCTTACCCTGGCCCATATGACTGATGGTTTGGTTTATTTGAAGATATTCGCAGGTCAGGTGTGAAGCTGGTTCTATGCTCTAGAGAAGTAAATTCTGCTTGTTCCTCTCAAAAGGAAAATATGACAATCAGATGAGACGGGGTCTATTAAAGTGGCTTGGCAACTGTAGAAGTGAGGTAAGGTGAAGTCACTCAGTCGTGTCAGACTCTTTGCGACCCCATGGACTGTAGCCTGCCAGGCTCCTCTGTCCATGGGATTCTTCAGGCAAGAATATGGAGTGGGTTGCCATTGCCTTCTCCACGGGATCTTTCTGGCCCCGGGATAACTGTAGGGCACTGCATAATACTGCTGGGTGGATGTGGTCACTGTCCCAGCTACGTGGCTTGAGTGGAAGATGCTGTCGTTGCTAGTAACTCTTCAGCTGGCCAGAATGCATGTTTCAAGGACTGCCTTCCCTTTCAAGCTTTGCCGTTAATCGCTATTTCCCGAGTATCTGATGTTGCATGTAGAAATGAATGGTGAAGTCTTCCAGTCTTAATGCACCTGTTTTCCCTCCAGGTCAGGTTGTCTCCCATGACACATAAGTACCTTCACCATCTTTCCTAAAGTCCTTTAATTACATTCTTACAATATGTTTTCAAATTATGAAAAACACACAGTACATAATTCCCCTCCCCTCATCTCCCCCCGAAAAGTAAAGAGCTAAATTTATTACAAAGGAAGGTTTTCTACTTAAATACCAAAGGCTTCTGTAATCAGATAAATCTGATTCTGGAAAGTCAAGTCCACGCTTGGTAATCTCGTATGCAGTGTCTTCAAATGGAGTGATCGGCAACCTCATACATGCGAGCAAATCAGATTTGGCCTATGTTATTTAAAAAATTGAAGAAAAAGGGGCTTGGAGCTTGGATTATTCAGATAATTACCTCTTCCCTGACATCACTTAATGCTCTCTAGATCTGAGCTTCAACTCTTCTGTGATTTTTTTTTTTTTCAGCTCTAAAACTTGAGCAAATTCATCCACTTAGATTTTTTTCTATTTATTTCTCTCAGCCTGAGAAATTGCATGCCAGCTTGCTGCTAGGAATACCTTTCCACAGCTGTTATAAATATCTGCAAAAAAAAAAAAAAAAAAAAGAAGGGAGGATTAAATCAGAGATTGCAATACCATTCCTCCCAGTGCCAAGGCAGTCCTGGAGGCTCAGATAATAATATCTCACATTTACCATTTAGATCTTGAGTCCACTGAGCTAGAAGTGTATCCAACTTCTTAGACCTTTCACGTGGCTCGTGGTGTTTAAAGACTTGAATGACTAGTGGTAACATCTATTATTAATCAAGTTATTTTTCATGGGAAAGCATTGTGATTTTTTTTAAAAAGCTTTATTCTGGGATCACACATGGGAGACGGGTAAATGTGTCTTATGACTGTCTAGCCTCTTTTTGTCATCTCAGTTTTATAAGTCACTAGGTGCCAATGATTCTGCCCAGGGATTCCTGTTTTACAGACTGAAGAATTGTTCTGATTTGATGAGCAAGCAGGTAGAGTAGGACAGTCTGTGTGAGATGTTTTGGATACTGCTCTGAAAGTGGGTTTCTATGAGAGGCATGGTCTTCCCTGTGGCTCAGCTGGTAAAGACTCCACCTGCAATGTGGGAGACCTGGGGTTCAGTCCCTGGGTTGGGAAGATCCCCTGGAGAATGGAAAGGCTATCCACTCCACTATTCTGGTCTGGAGAATTCCATGGACTGTATAGTCCATGGAGTCGCAAAGAGTAGGACACGACTGAGTGACTTTCATTCAGGGAGATATGTGAAGGAATTAACTAATTATTGGGGCTTCCCTAGTAGCTCAGATGGTAAAGTATCTGCCTGCAATGCAGGAGACGCGGGTTCAATCCCTGGTCGGGAAGGTCCCTGTTCAGGAAGATCCCCTGGAGGAGGAAATGGCACCCCACTTCAGTATTCTTGCCTGGAGAATTCCATGGACGGAGGAGCCTGGTGGGCTATAGTCCATGGGGTCACAGAGTTGGACACGACTGAACGACTAACACACAAGAGGCATGAGGTCATAGATGCGAGGATGCAATTCAGTGTTCTGGAGGTGTGCAGGGCACACCTGAGAGACACTTAAGCAGCCTCTGTGTCCATCAAATGGGAGAGGATGGGGGCATGTGGGAGAGAATGTGACCCCCACTGAAGAGGTGAAACAGCACAGAGGTGGAACAAGGAGAGCGGCTTGGTATCTGGCCCCTTAGCAGCTTTCAGCAGAGCCAGTCTTGCATAGCAAGGACGGCAAAATTGACATGTTAACAAGCTCATTTGTGCTCAGATCAAGAACTGCGTCTCAGCTCCACTGACTTCTAGACTTGAGTGATGTCTACCAAACACCACTGCCTGGGAGATCAGCATCAATGTTTGATAGAGGGAATTAGCAGGTGTAATTCAGGAAGTTTCCAGGAAGCAGAGAATATTTGCCTAATCATACAAAGTAAGGGGCTTCCTAGGTAAAGAATCTGCCTGCCAATACAGGAGTCACAGGAGATGTGGGTTCAACCCCTGAGTCAGAAAGATCCCCTGGAGCAGGAAATGGAAACCCACTCCAGTATTCTTGCATGGAAAAATCCATTGACAGAGAAGCTTGGCAGGCTACAGGCCATGGGGCTGCAAAGAGCTGGACACAGCTGAGTGACTGAGCACACACACACACACATACACACACACACACACACACACACACACAGTAAATCAACTCTTCCATAACCAGTTCATTGGTTTGTTCATTCATTCAACATGTATTTATTGAACACCACTATATGCCAGTCTGAGAAATACCTCTGAACATGCACAGTTCAAATCCCTGCCCTTGTGGAGGTTACACTATGATGGAGAAACATGAATAATAAAGAAGTAGGCAAATGTGTCAATAAAATAATTTCACTAAAAAATAAAATAGGGAAATGGAGTGAAAGGGTTGGATGTAGTAGATGAATATAGTGGTAGAAGATGGAGAATAATTTAGGGGTTTCCACAGAGTAGTAACCAGATGCTATCATCTAGAAAATGCCTCTAGGTTATAAAGGTCTAGTGAAACATGCCATTCAAAGTAAAACAGTAAGCTCAGGAGATAGACGGAGAAGGCAATGGCATCCCACTCCAGTACTCTTCGCCTGGAAACTCCCACAAACAGAGAAGCCTGGTAGGCTGCAGTCCATGGGATCGCTGAGTCTGGCACGACTGAGCGACTTTCACTTTCACGTTTCACTTTCATGCCTTGGAGAAGGAAATGGCAACCCACTCCCGTGTTCTTGCCTGGAGAATCCCAGGGACGGGGGAGCCTGGTGGGCTGCCGCCTATGGGGTCACACAGAGTCAGACATGACTGAAGCGACTTAGCAGCAGCAGAAACATCAGATTTCTTTCCAAAATATTAAGTGCCACTTTTCTTCTGTTTTAAAAAATTACTGCTTTTGCTATAGAAGTATCACGTGTATTGAAAATATTTAGACCATACATATAGAAGACTGTGAAGAAGAAAAAACTCCCCATGAAAACACCATTAAAATGTTAATATTTATCTTCCATTTTATCAGTAGGCATATAAAGATCTGATTTTTACATAGTGCTGATTCTAAACCGACTTTTCTAAGCTAGCAGAGGATCATAAACATCCTGACGTTACTTAATGCATAACCGCATCATTGCTTATCCTGGCCGGGAGGTTTTCCATCAGAGAAGTGTACCCAAATGTATGAAACCAAGTCCCTGTTTTTGAACACGTGTTTTTAGTTTTTCTAGCTGTTTACTCTTATAACAGTGCTTGATGAATATCCTTGTATTTACATCTGTGCACATTTGTTTAGTAATTTCCTTAGGGGAAAATTCCTAACAGTGGGGATTGCTAGGTCAGAAAGTCTGCAGTTTTATATATAGATTTTTAATTACCTTGCACAAATTTCTATGAGAGAGACTTTATGAATTTATGTCAGCAGTTGACAAATATTCTTTCCACATTTGGCCAGTTCAGAATAACAAAAAATGGCAGTGATAGATGAAAAGGGGTGAACTGTTAATTTTTCTTTATCTTATTGCTGGTGAGATTAGTAATGTTTAAGGGCTTTCCTGCCTTTTTACATTTCTTTCTTTTGACTCATGCCTCTTGCTAATTGTTAAAATTGCTGAAAGCGTCCATGTTTTCCTTACTGACAGGCAAGGCCTCTTTATGTAGCCATTTTTTCAACTGCCTACTATGTGCCAGATATGGTTGCAGGATCTAGGAATAGATCGATGAACAAAGAAATATTGATGTTGTTTTGTTAAACAATCTTCCCTAGTTTATTTTACTCTTTCCTTTTTGTCAGTAGAATTTTTTGGAGGTTAAAAGTGTTCTGATTTTCCTACATGATTTCTTCTTATAGTGTCATGTTAAAAAGCCATGTGCAACTTCAAGGTCATAAAAATAGTCAGCTATTAATTGAATAATTTATCTTTTCCTCACAGATTTGAAATGCCATCTTTATCATATGCTAAATTCTAAAATATACATTGAGCTGCTTTGGGATTTTCTACTTGATTTCACTGCTGTGTCTGTGTTGGCACCAATGTCAAATTATTCTAAGTATTGTGGCTTTATAACACATTCAAATATCTGCTAAGGAAAATCCCAACTTATCACTCTTCATTTTCAAAATATTTTTACATGTTTATTCTACCAGAATTTTATCAAGCTCCAGAAAGAAATTCCACTGGATTTTCAGAAGGATTGAGTCACTATTCAAAGATTAATTTGCAGAGAACCTGCCCCATTAGGTATTCTTACTACAGGAATAAAAATTCTCTGTCTTCAAGTCTGCTTATATGATCCTCAGTAAAACTTAATACTTTTCATTCAAGGGTTCCTGCTTATGTTTTGTCCAGTTCATTCCTAGACATTTTATGTCTTTGGTTTCTACTCTATGTAAGATCACGGTATCATTATCTTTTTTTACTGATCGCAATTGATCTGTAAGGAAAGTTGCTGATTTTACCTACTGATTCATTGCTAGCCTTCTTAATGATGTATCTTACTAGCAGCCACAATTATAAATACTTAATCACTGGTAGAGCCTGAGAACCAACCGGTCAGCACAGATCCTGATGTGAATGGTTTGTGCAGCCTTCCTATGGCGCAGCAGCTGAATACTAACCCAGATGTCAGTTCTAATCCTTTTTCAGATAAATCTCCTTTCTCCAATATTTTTCATAGGTAAGCAACCATAACATCCATAATTCCTGGCCATTTTTCTTTCTCCTTTACCATATTTTGTTTTTGTGTTTAGTTGTATTAACTACAGAATAATCTTAAACAGAAATGGTGATAATGGAAATCTTTGTACCAGTCTTGATATTATTAGAAAACTTTGTCAGGAGTAGATACTTCTGTAAATAATATTAAGGAAAATCTACTTTATTGATAATTTTTTTAAAAATTGGGATTGATGGTGAATTTCATCACATCCTCTAACTCTGCCCTCTCTCAAGATGGTCACGTGGACTGTATCCTTTGTCCTATTAATGTGATAACATATTAATCCACTTCCAAGCTGAACCATCATATTCATCAACTCTATTTGGTCATGATGAATAACTAATCTTTGTGCTTTTTACTTGAACTTCATTTATTGATGCTTTATTTTGTATGGTTGTAACTAATTGGCATAAATGTAAGTGGTTAAACAACTGTTCTTTCTTGTGTTTTAACAGGTTTTGGTAAAAAGATCGTTTCTCTTTTGTAAAATAAATTGATATGCATTTTGATAAGTGTGATTTGGTGCATACAATATGTTTATGCCTTTATTTTACTTTGTAGTCTCAAATACAAATACAAAAATACTTTGTATTTATTTATAAAAATAAAATGGCTCCCTTTGTCCCATGTAATATTTTACTTTGAACTATTTCCATGATGTTGATATTGCAACCTCTGACTTATGTTTTCCTTGTAATGCCTGATGTATCTTTATCCGACCTTTTATTTTTAACATTTGTGAGTTGTTCTTTTAGATGGCATGGAGAAAGATTTTATTTTTGACACACTTTACTCTCTAAGAGATTTAACTCTTTTGAAAGATCATTTTTTTCATTTTGCAAAATATATGTTAAGTTCAGTTACTAGACTGTAGATACAATAGTTGCTAAGATTTTTCCAAGTGAATGGCTGCCTTGTAGAACAGGCATAAACAAAGCGGCAAGTTACATGAATTATGCTGGTGAGCCAATGCAATGAAGAAGTATGTGATACACAGGTTAGGCCAATATGGCAAAACATCTTCGATGTACCAATACCAGTGGCCCCACCTCCTATATTCACAGCCTGTATAATCCTCTTCCCCACAGTGTAGCTGGACCAAGTGATGTATCTAATCAACAGCATAAGGCAAAGATGATGGGGTGTTACTCCTGAGGTTTAGTTACACAGAAACTGGCTTCCATCTTGCATGCCCTTTCATGTTCTCTTGCTGACTTACTTTGAGGAAGGCCAGCTTCCACGTCGTGAGCTGTGCTCTGCAGAAACCCATGTGATACAGCATCTGAGGAACTTTATCCTGGCAGCAGCCACTTGAATGAGCTGGAAAACAGAAGCTCCCCTAGACGAGGCTTCCGATGGGACACATTCAATCAGCATCTTGATTTCAGTCTTCTGAGAGACTTTGGACCAGAGACACCCTCTTAAACTGTGCCCAAATGCCTGAGCCACTGAGACAGTGAGATAATACATGTTTTCTGTTTTAAGCTGCTGGGTTTGGGGATAATCTGTTATTTAGCAACAGATAAATATTATACGTGACTGGATTTCTTGGACATTCATCACCCTTTTCTATTTGATTTATGTAGATAAGGCATGAAGGTCCCTGAGTGCTATTGTTATAGAGAAATCAATCAACACTGACTAAATAAATAAAGTGTGCAGAGCAGAGGTTAGGGTCTCTTGGTGATCTGTCTGTCTATATACATGTAAAAAACGTACACAGTCACATGGGTCGTCTCTGTTGTCCTATTAATGGGATAACATATGAATCCATTTCCAAGCTGAAAATAATTAGATGACCCTCTGGAGGAGGGCATGGCTACCCACTCCAGTCTTCTTGCCTGGAGAATCCCCATGGACAAAGGAGCCTGGCGGGCTATAGTCCATGGGGTTCAAGGAGTTGGAAACAACTGAGTGACTAAACACGCGTGCACACACACACACACACACACACACACAGAGTAGACTGTGAAGAAGTAAATAAAATTCTCACTAAAACCACCCTTAAAATTTTAATATTTATCTTCTAATTTTTTGATAGACACATAAAGATATGATTTTTACATAACACTGATTTGAAACCAGCTTTTATGAACTAGCAGCATATCATGAACATCTCTTGATGTTAATTAATGCATAACTGCACCGTTGCTTATGGAATTATATCCTGACAGCCACCACTTAAGTGAGCTTGATTTATATAATGTCCTAGTGGTGGCTCTGATGGTAAAGAGTCTGCCTGCAATGCAGGAGCCCCAGGTTCAATCCCTGGGTTGGATTGGGAAGATCCCCTGGAGAAAGGAATGGCAACCCACTCCAATATTCTTGCCTGGAGAATTCCATGGACAGAAGAGCCTGGCGGGCTACAGTCCATGGGGTCGCAAAGAGTCATGACTGAGTGACTAACACTTTTGACCTTTTGACCTTTTATGAGCTGTTCAATAAGGGACAAAATATACTTTTATCAATGCAAGAATAATTGTGTGATACATGGAAATGTAAAGTGTTCATGGCAGAGATGAACATCAGGACTTGAGAGGGGGCAGCAGCTGGCACCTAGTAGAGAGGAGGTCTTTCTGCTCAGGCCCAGGTGGCCTCTGTTACCACGGGAATCCTCATTGCACTGTCTTGCATGACTTCAGTTGTTTTATTTTCCTCTTTGCTTTATTTTATACAGAACTAAAACTTAACAAAGTTACAGCAAGACCAGCGTGTAAGAGTAAGAAGAATTTGTAACTGAAGATAAAAACATCAAATATGAAAATACCTAGAGCCGTTATTGTCCATAGATCTTATTTGGCTTACGTATCAGGGAAAAGTGGGTTTTTTTAAATTTTTTATTTTTACTTTATTTTACTTTACATTACTGTATTGGTTTTGCCATATATTGACATGAATCCATCTCGGGTGTACATAAGGGAAAAGTGTTTTGAATGATGATGTCTAAAAAGCATGAAAAATGTCTTTCACCTGTAAACCATAGGGGTAACAAAAATAGGGTTCAGAAGGAAAAGTTATTTATGGAAATGAAAGATTTAGTCACAATGAGATGGGCGATTCATTTGAAAATGCATGTCAGTTAGCCTAATAAGCATTGCAAAGTCTTAACGCTGGAAGATGGAAAGCAAAGGCACCTTTTTTCAGAATAGGGCGACTTGTGGGTGGTCACTTAGACACTTAAATGATGAAAAAAAAATAGGTGGTAGGACTACTAGATGCAAAAGCAACAGAAATGTATGTCAAAATAGTAATAAATATGTGAAGATTACATAGCATAGAAATTCTTATAAGAATGAAACTAGATTGACTTTGGACAAAGCATATCAATAGGCGTAGACATTTTCAAGAGTTAAAATCAGCTCCAGGATCGAAAGCTGCTGAAGATACACCTGGACAGTGGGAAACTGCAAGTAGAACTGTCGTCTGTTTATCACGGAGCAGATCCACGGTAGCCTAAAGACCTTAGTTAGGCACATACATCTTCAGTGTACACCGGCTTCATGCTTTGCAAGGCCTTCTTGCAAAGGGCAGTGATATTATTTGAGGAGCGTCTGTATAGTTGCAATCCTTTCCTTAGAGGAATTCATACTTGGCCATGAAGGACGGTGTTCAAATGAGGAACTTAGAAGATTAGAGCCAAATTCACAGCACAGAGGGGTCCATCTCTGTCAGCTGAACTGTGAAGACCATCTTCCAGCCCTGGGGCCGAAGAATGAGGGGGGGAGGGGAACGACCCAGGTTTAATATGTACTTTAAAAATTATTGCTTCAGCTTTAAAAAAATTGGAGTATAATTACTTGACAATGTTGCTTAATTTCTCCTGTACAACGAAATGGATCAGCTATATGTATGCACATATCCTCTCCCTCGTGGGCCACTCCCTTCCCCAATCCCATCCATCTAAGTCATCACAGACTACTGAGCTGAGCTTGCTGGGCTGTACAGGTTCCCACTAGCTATCTGTTTTACACACGGTAGTGTATCTATGGGCTTCCCTGGGGCTCAGACGGTAAAGAATCTGCCTGCAATGACGGAGACCTGGGTTCGATCCCTAGGTTGAGAGGATCCCCTGGAGAAGGGAAAGGCTACCCATTCCAGTATTCTTGCCTAGGGAATTCCATGGACAGAGTAGCCTGGTGGGCTACAGTCTATGGGGTCACAGAGTCAGACACGACTGAGTGACTAAGCACGGCACAGCATATATGTTAGTCCTAATCTCCCAGTTCATCCCACTCTCCCCTTCCCGCCATGTCCATAGGTCCATTCTCTGTGTCTGTGTTTCTATTCCTGCCCTGGAAGTAGTTTCAACTGTACTGTTTTTCTAGATTCCACATGTATGCATTAATATACGATATTTGTTTTTCTCTTTCTAACTTCTTTCACTCGGTGTGACAGTCTCTAGGTCCATCCACATCTCTAAAAATGACCCAAGCTCAGCTTTATCAGATAGAACTTCTTATCCCCCCTTTACAGCTGAGAAAATTGAGGCACTGAGAGGTGATCTGTCCAAAGCTGTGTAGCAAGTGAATGATGGAGCGGAAATTAGAATCCCGCCGGTGTGAGTTCAAAACCCACGTACTTAATCTTTCTGTCCTAGCCTTATCTCCACTCCTGTCCATATCCATCTCCCTGGTGGGGAGATTTAGTGGGTGTTCCTTGGTTGCGACAAAAAAGTAAACTGTTCAGGATGGAACTGGAATCTTCTGTTGTTTGATATGCTTTGATTCTGTCTTGCTAACAAGGTCACAGCCCTCTTGAAATCATTGTCCTCTGAGCTTTTTTCCCTCTAGTATTCTCTGAAATATTTTAATGTGGATATTATGCATCCACTCAATCAATTACCTGGCTGCGCGATTACACGTGCCTTCAAGTGTTCTTTTTCATCATCACCTATTGAACATGCCATGCATTTATTTGTCCTGAAATTTACTACTGAGCTAGTTAGGTTATATTTACAAGACTGTTTACAAGAACCTTGGGCTTCCCAGGTGGCACCAGTGGTAAAGAAACCATCTGCCAATGCAGGAGATGCAAGAGACTCGGGTTTGATCCCTGGGTTGAGAAGATCCCTGGAGTAGGAAATGGCAACTCACTCCAGTATTCTTGCTTGGGAAATCCCATGGACAGAGGAGGCTGGTGGGCTACAGTCCGTGGGGTCACAAAGAGTGGGACATGACTGAGCGTGCATGTACTTACAAGAAACTTAGAGGATTCAAAGGGTCTCTGCCCTAACACAGGGAGCTATTTGTTGGAACATTGGTTCACTCTTTAGAAATTTGAGAGCACATCTTCATAGCCCTGCCATGAGAACTGTATAGAACTTGGTATTATACACTGAAAATTTCTGGAATATTAAATAAAAATATAAATCACTGGATGTGTGAATGTTTAGAATCTCAAAATCTGGAAGGAATCTTTGTGTTTCTTCCAGTCTTAATTCTTGCACACAGGTGAGAAGAGAGGCAGGAAAAAGAGAGGAGAAGGAAATAGAATATTTGCACCTAATGCATGTTTAATAGCTGTTTATTGAAATGCATCAGGAATTTTTTTTAAAAAAGAGGATTTTTCATATCAGTTCAGCTAACAATGATCAAGGTCTTATGATGTGTTACATTCATATACCTGACATAGCACATTAACCCACAGCTTCTCAAATCTGCCTGCCTGTTGGAATTCCCTGGAAAATTAAAAAAAATTTTTTATGCCTGGAGCCCACCCCTAGAGGTGCTCATTTAATCATTCCAGGGTGCGTCGTGGACAAAGCATTTTTTAAAGCTCCTCAGGCGATTCTAACAGGCAACAAACTTTGAGAACTTCTCTGTTACACCTTCTGCCCAGCGATTGTCAAACGTTTTCTGTAAAAGGCCAGAGAGTAACCATCTGAGCCTTTGCCCGCCTTAGGGTCTCTGTCACAACCGCACCATCCTGTCACGGAAGCACTCAGGCAACTGCAGACAAGTTGTTGTCATCGTTCAGTTGCTGAATCATCCCGACTCTTTGCGACCCTGTGGACCACAGCACTCCAGGCCCCTCGGTCCTCCACTGTCTCCTGGAGTTTGCTCATATTCACGTCCATTGAGTCGGTGATGCTAGCTAACCATCTCATCCTCTGCCGTAGACAGAATTTAAGTGGATAAGTGTAGCTGTGTTCCTATAAAACTTTATTTATGGACACTGAAATCTGTGTCATAAAATTTTCATATGTCACAAAGTCGATTTAAAAAAATGTTTTCTCAACCATTAATAAAGTATAGAGATTGAGGCCATACAAAACCAGGCAGCTGGCTGAATTTGACCATGCGTTGCAGGCTCTGGCTTCAGTCCATTTAACTCCACAGAGGCACATGCAACTATTATTCTCATTAAAAAAAAATATTTATTTCATGTACTTGGCTGTGTCACGTCCTAGTTATGGCAGACGTGATCTTTATTGTCTCATACAGGACCTTTCATTGCGGTGCAGACTCTCTCGTTGTGGTGAACAGGTTTAGTTACTCTGTGGCATGTGGGACCTGGTTCCCTGACCAGGCGTCGAACCCGAGTCCCCTGCATTGCAAGGCAGGTTCTCAACTCCTGGGCCACCAAAGAAGTCTCTATCATTCTCATTTTCAATAGTCGAGGAAAGAGAGACAAGATCTGAGGTCTGCTGGTGGTTGAGTCAGAATTTGACCATAATGTTAAGTTACTCTTAGGAAGTGTCAAGGTTTACCCCCAAATCATACTTTTGGCTGTTTTTTGAGATTGTGCGTGCATGCTAAGTCGCTTCAGCCATGTCTGACTCTTTTCAACTCTGTGGACTGTAGCTGGCCAGGCTCCTCTGCCCATGAGATTCTCCAGACAAGAATATTGGAGTGGGTTGCCATTTCCTTCTCTGGAGGATCTTCCCCCAACCAGTGATCGAACTCACAGCTCTTGTCTCCTGCACTGGCAGGCGGGTTCTTTATCACTAGAGCCTTATGAGGATAAGCAATGTGGGGGATGCTTTCCTTCCAACTCCCATCATTTAAAATATAAATTGCCAATGAATTTAAATTAAAATAATACCTGCTTCATTAACAAAAAATTTTTTAAACCATAGCTCAACCCTCAGCTTTCCACAATTCTGAGGAGACCTGGCCTTTAATGTGTTCAATGAGGGATTTACTCAATTTAATTGAAGTTACAGTTTTTCCTTGTTCATCATGTACGGCCAAATCAAGCAAATAGTGTTAAAATATTATGGTCAATTATACATATAAATCTTGCAGAGTTAATGAACATATTCTTTAGATTGTGGAACAGACTGGACACTTATCTTACTCTTTAAGACAAAATACCACATCTATATAATGCATTGCTACGCTTTCCTCTAACTACACACTTTGCCTAGAATCCCATTTTCCATTAAATAATAATCATTGTAATTAATAGACTGGTTACTTTATCTCCCTCATCTGGTTACAGTAATTTATCAAAGGCATGTAAATGAAAGCTAGAAAAGTAGCAGACCATTCTTTTTATAAGAAAGTAAAGAACATAAAATGTAATAATTCTTAGGGAACATAATAAGCTCTGTGACTTCTTACAATTCACTGAAGGAAATACATTAAGTGTTTACCATTGTTTGGGGGCACTTGAATTGGCTTAAGGCCTACTTCTCATGCTGGTGATTATGGCTAAGTTGATGAGTGAACTTGAATGTTTTCTTCAAATCTTTGAAACTACCCTGGGATGGCTCAGCAGGATTCATTCCTAGTTCTACCGTCCACCAATCCTCAGTACTGACCAGCTGAGCATGCAATGCCCCCAGGTGGTACTGAGGACAATTCGAGGTTGGGTGTTTTCAGAAGAGTTTTAAAAACCCTTACCTTGCCCTAAAGCTGGAGAGAATTTGTCATCACCTCCACTGCTCCAGTCCTCGGGCACGGACAGTTTATACAGACAAGAAAAAGATGGGGAAGAAAGGGAACCAGCCTGGGAGGTGACTGGACACTTGCTCAGTTTCTGCTACTCAGCTTCAGTGGGGCCAGTCCTCCTGACCCTTTGCTTCTTATTTTTATTTTCACTGGTGTATAGTTGATTAGCAACGTTAGGCCTGTGCCAGATGTCCAGCAAATTGGTTCAGTTATCCATGTACAGGAACCTATTGCTTTTCAAATTCTTCTCCCTTTTAGGTTATTACAGAATATTGGGCAGAGTTCCTGGTGCTATACAGGAGGTCTTTGTTGGTTATCTATTTTATTAATAAATGTAGCCGTGTGCACACATGGATTGCGAACTCCCAATCTACCCCTCCCCCGTCTCCTGCCTGACCACTTAATGCCAACGTTCTTCTCTGTGTTCATACCTGCCCTGCCCAATCCACAGGACTCTTCCAAGGCGGGCCCAAGCATGTGTGTGCTGTTAAACAGCACTGACTGAGGCGGGATGGGGACACAGTTTTAGTGCACTGAGTAAATAAATTTTGAAGACAATCAAGCCTGGATTCAAATCTCAGCTATACTCCCTCTGAGCTGATGATCATGAAGCTGTCACTAAATATCTGAATGTCTTGATTCACTGTTGATTAGGTTAGGTATGAAAAGGTTTGTGAAAATTAAATTGAAAACGCACCCCACACCTCAGAATTGTCTCTAGAACTGGGCGACAATAAATTTCCGCGGAAGCTACCCAGTCTGCTGTACTTCATTACGGCAGCCCTAGCAGACCAATGACAGACTCACTCTTGCTGTTGGCAGAATCCAGTTTTTTGCAAGTGTAGGACCGAGGCCCCATTTCCTTTGGGGTCACCAGTATCCCCTATCATTTAGCCCCTCCATCTTCAAGCCAGATACAGTGCATTGAGTCCTCCTCATGCTTTGAGTCTCTGTTTTCCTCTGACATCTAGACTCAGATTTAAAAGGCTTACATGATTCAATCAGATCCATTTAGCCTTCCTTTCTAGAAGTTAGCTGTATTGTATAAAATAATCTAATCGTGTCCATCATACTTAAGTCTCAGCGTATATGTGGAATCTAGAAAAATGGTACAGATGAACCTATTTGCAGGTAAAAATACAGATGCAGACTGATGAACACAAGATGGGGAAGAGGGGGTGGAATGAACTGGGAGATCGGGCTTGACATCTTTACACTACCCTGTGTAAAACAGATAGCTGGTGGGAACCTGCTGCATAAAGCAGGGAGCCCAGCTCGGTGCTCTGAAGTGAACTAGAGGGGTGTGGAGGTTGGGAGGGCGGTCCACGAAGGAGAGGATATATGTGTCCACGTGACGGATTCGCTTTGTTGTACAGCAGAAACTAGCACAACACTGTAAGGCAGAAAAGTGAAAGTGTGAGTCGCTCAGTCCTGTCTGACTCTTTGTGACCCCATGGCCTGTAGCCTGCCAGGCTCCTCTGTCCATGGGATATTTCCAGGCAAGAATACTGGAGTGGGTTGCCATTTCCTTCTCCAGGGAATCTCCCCAATCCAAGGATTGAACTGGGGTCTCCTGCACTGCAGACAGATTCTTTACCATCTGAACCACCAGGGCAACCACTGTAAGGCAACTATACCCCAATTTTTAAAATTATGCAGGATGTGGGCCTCCACGGCATGAGCTCTCGGGCCCCATCTTAGAGCACTGGCCACAGCGGGGGCCCCGGGTCTTGGATTCTCTTCGCTTTCTTCTATCCCAGGGCCCGTGCCTGCTCCTCCTTCTGCAGGAGCCCTCTTCATCAGCCTCCCGTGGCCAGCCTTGCTTCATACTTCTGATCATGTCTGTTTGCGTGATTGCCTGAATATCTAGCATGTTCTTCTAGAGAAAAAAGTAATTTTACACTTTTTTTTTTGAGTGGCTATTTGCTTCATTTCAATCCCATCCACACAGGAAACTCTTGAGAGCAAGGGCTGTGTGGATTTCCCATCTCATTGCCTCCTCCACTTCCAACACGGTGCCTCCTCAAGGCAGTAAGTGTCTGCCGAGTGAATGAATGGATGATGAAAGCTCCCTCCCTCTTCACTCTTTCATTGTCTGGCACAAGTTGAGGCTGTCAGAGACCCAACGTGGGACATGCAGGGACTAGCTCAGTTGGTAAAGAATCCGCCTGCAACGCAGGAGACCCCAGTTCAATTCCTGGGTCGGAAGATCTGCTGAAGAAGGGATAGGCTACCCACTCCAGTACACTTGGTCTTCCCTTGTGATTCAGCTGGTAAAGAATCTGCCTGCAATGCGGGAGACCTGGGGTCAATCCCTGGTTTGGGAAGATTCCCTGGAGAAGGGAAAAGCTACCCACTCGAGTATTCTGGCCTGGAGAATTCCATGGACTGTATAGTCCATGGGTCGAAAGAGTCGGACATGACTGAGTCACTTTCACTTCACTTATTTTCAGAGTAGGGACTCTCTGAATGAAAATTTGATATGGACTAAATGCCCACCCCCCACCCCCCACCCCTACCTGGCCTGAATTCTCAACATAATCCTTGGACATTTCACTTTAACTTTTAGAGTTAAGATGATGAAAGTATAGAAGCCTAGTATGTTTAAACGCTACTCTTACACTCGCGGCTGATTCATGTCGATGTGTAGCAAAACGAATACAGTGTTGTAAAGCAAAACAAACTAAAAAAATAAAAATTAATTAAAAAAAAAAAAGCTACTCTTATTGTCCCTGCAACTTATCCTGAAACCACTCATGACACTTCCAATGGCCTTGAAGGCATGGCATGAAGGACAGACATTTTCAGTGAAAGCAGACTCAGGAAGCACGCCTCCTAGAATCCTGACTGGGGTGGACATCACACTGTGGGTCTGGAGTGGCCGGGAAGGCATTTGGGTGACGTAGGGGTGTGGGCAGAAAGAGAAGGTGCCACCATCCCCAGGATTCCGCTGCCCTCCGGCTCTGTTTAAGTGCTGGATGCGCTGTAGTGGGCTTTTTGAAGTCCGTTAGTGGGTTAGACCACGATGAGGTGACAGCTTGTGTTGACTTGCTTTTTCTCTCCACCGCGGCCACTTGGTGGAGGCAAGGGGGAGGGGGCAGGGGGGCAACGATGATGATGGGGGAAAATGTTTCCCTTCTCTGAAGCATCAACACTGCACCTTAATGGCCACTTACGTTGGGGTCCCAGGTTTTTCATTCAAAACAACAATAAAAAGACACCTTAAACCCATAGGGAAACCTATTCACATAGAGCAGCTTTGAGTCAAGCCTCTGGAGTCACCAAGCTGAAAAGAACCTGATTAACGACAGCTCCTGAAATAAGTGGCACTTTAACCAACCTTAGCTGTTGATGTATGCTGCCATGATGTCCCCTCCAATTAATGACAAGGATATAAAACACCTGCATTTAGCAGAGCAGATGCTGCTTTTATGGTTAGATGCGCAGATGGAATTGACTTCTAAAGGACCATCTATAACTTACTTCCCTATTATTTGTTTCTATATTTGTTTCATTATGTGTGTTATAGGTGGAGGAGGAAATTTAACCTCAGATTTCACACCTGTGCAGCAAAAGGCTCTACACGATACTGTAATTTACCGAAAAACTGTGCCTCCCTTGATTGAGCAGGTTGGCAATGGTGATCTGTCTCATTTACTGAGGGCCTTGTATGAACCCCAAGGGGTTTTTTTTTAATAAAAGATGAGCAATGTCCTTAATGAATCAGCCAATCAATCAATCAATATACACAAGCCACCTGTTTAAATCTTCTGTAAGATAAACAAGGTATATGCAGTTTAAAAAATGAAAATGGTTATTGTGTACAAAATATATGCAAGATGCTGTATTAGGTATTTTAAGCTCACGAAGGACTTCTTTATGAAGTTGTAATTTATCAGGGAAGCAAGGCGGGTGTACAATGACCATAAATGCTAAATGTTAGGGAAACTACCATGATATTATGATTTATAATAAGAAATGTATATTTGGTCTTTGTCACCATGTCTGATACAGAGCTCCTTAAACGCTTGGAGTTTCCTAAGTGATGGGAGTCATCAAGGTGTGTTTTGTTGTATTAGGAGGTGACTTTGGAAAGCATTTTTGTGTACAAAATATATGCAAGATGCTGTATTAGGTATTTTAAGCTCACGAAGGACTTCTTTATGAAGTTGTAATTTATCAGGGAAGCAAGGCGGGTGTACAATGACCATAAATGCTAAATGTTAGGGAAACTACCATGATATTATGATTTATAATAAGAAATGTATATTTGGTCTTTGTCACCATGTCTGATACAGAGCTCCTTAAACGCTTGGAGTTTCCTAAGTGATGGGAGTCATCAAGGTGTGTTTTGTTGTATTAGGAGGTGACTTTGGAAAGCATTTGGGCTTATCCTGTGGCTCAGATGATAAAGAATCCACCAGCAATGCAGGAAACCCAGGTTTAATCCCTGGGTCAGAAAGGTCCCCTGGAGAAGGGAATGGCAACCCACTCCAATATTCTTGCCTGGAGAACTCCATGGACAGAGGAGCCTGGCAGGCTATAGTCCATGGGGTCGCAAAGAGTTGAACACGACTGAGTGACTAACACTTTCTCACTGGGTGACCCTAAGAGAGGGCTCAGGGGATTGCCAGGGGATCCAACTATGTGATCAGAGGGCTGGAATTTTAGTGCCCACTCTCCTTTCCCCACTTCCCACACACACACCTCTGGGCAGGGAGAAAGACTGGAGGTTGAATCAGTCGCCCACAGCTGACAATTTCATCCATCACTCATGCCTATTCAATGAAGCCCCATAAAAACTCAGAGGGATGGGATTTGGAGAGCTCCTGGGTTGGCGAATGCCTGGGGATTCAGGGGGAAGGGCCTGCCTAGAGAGGGCACGGATGCACAAGCCCTTTCCCCCTACTTTCCCTGGGTGCCTCTTCCATCTGGCTGTCTCTCAGTTACATCCTTTTATAATAAACCAAAGTTTTAACGATTGAAATGTTTCTCTCATTTCTGTGAGCTTCCCTGGCTAATTACTCTATCTAGGACGAGGCCATGGAGCCTTCCAATCCACAGCCAGTCAATCAGAGGCACAGGTAATTACCTGAACTTATAACTGGTGGCTGACGTGGTGGTAGTAGGGGGCAAGTCTTGCGGGATTGAGCCCTTACCCTGCGGGATCTGATGCCATCTCCAGATAGACATTGTCAGAATCAAGCCAAACTGTAGGGTACCCAGCTGGTATTGGAGACTTGCTTGTTGGATTGGGGTTCAGGGGTGGAGGTGGGGAAATTCACATACCCACCCTTTGGATTGGGTCCAGAAAGCTTATAGCTATGAGTTTAGCCATGGACTAAAGTCGGCTGGGGAAAGCCACATGGAAGAGGTAGAACTTGAGAAGGGGCTATATAAACAGGTTGGGAAGAAGGCAGGCCAGACCAGGTGGGAGATTGTGCTTTTGAAGCCAAGGTAAAGGAATCCATAGGTGAAGCCAGGAGCTGGAGCTGACAAGAAAACTGCAGGCAAAGTGTACATTGGACAGATTATAGGTCAAGATCAAAAAGATTGAGACCAATTTAATTTCTTTTACATGATGATTTCGGAACCCGAGGACAAGGTAAAAATAATAGGGACTCTTCTATATTCAGTTCCACTATGAAGCATTTTATGTTACTGTTATTTGCTTGAATATTGACCTTGGAGGTTGGGTCAGAGAAATGAGACTTAAAACAGGTGTTTAAAAGGCACTGTGTGGACTTCCCTGGTTGTTCAATGGTTAAGACTCTGTGCTCCCAAAGCAGCAGGCAGGGACTCAGTCCCTGGTTGGAGAAGACCCCTTATGCCACATGGCCAAAAAGGCTGATGTTGTGGGCTCAGACTGACCATCTTGTCAGTTAGAAGAGGCAAGATAAGAATCATGGTAAGAGTTATGTGCAGTTCTTTGCAGGAGTCCCTTGACAAGGAACTTTGTGGGTCATTGGTGTGACTGTCAAAACACATGGGTTAATAGGACAAAAAAAACAAAATGAGACTGAATTTTGATTTGAGGAGCTAGAAAATTCATAGCACCTCTCTTGTTTCTTTCCAACTTCTCTCTACAACCCAAAGAGGAGTTTTCAAGGATCGGTCCAGTTTTAGGACATTTAAGTTGTCACTGCCTGGAGGCTTCAGCTCCCTTGCTGTGCTGAGTTAGAGCCCTAGCTTTGGAAAGGACCCTGAGGCCGGAAAAGATTGAAGGCAGAAGGAGAAGGGGGCAGCAAAGAATGAGATGGTGAGACTGCATCACCGACTCAATGGACCTGAATTTGAGCAAGCTCCAGGAGATAGTGGCGGAAGAGGAGCCTGGTGTGTGACCGTCCTTGGGGCCACAAAGAGGCAGATGTGACTTCGCGACGGGACAGCGATAGCATGAATGGATATGGACTCGTACTGATCCCTCCAGGGCTCCCGAGGCCGGCAAGGTCCCTGGGCTGCCCGCCCAGGGGACGAGGCCCAGCAGCATCCTCTGCTCGGCCTCCCGAGGCCGTCGCCCGGCTGTGGGCAGCTTCCTCCCCGCCTCCCTTGCTGGGACAGGTGGCCTTCACCAGTTCTGCTTTTGCTGTGAGGGCAAACGTTCGGCGTCTTTCACTTTCTCTCGTTCGCCATTGAGAGCAGCAGGTGTGGCCATTCTCACATCTCAGGGTGGTCTCTGGGAATGTGACAGGCAGAGCAGGCCGCCCTGGGTTGCTAATCTGAGGTCACACTTTCCTCGATAATTTGGAGGCAGACTGTGAGTACCATGAGAGCAGGGACTGTGTCCTTACCACCTGCACCTGACACATAGAGCGTATTTAATACACATTCCTGGGGAAAAAAATTTGCCTTACTTTTTTTTCTGTGCACATATTTTCCCTAAGGACCCAGATGGTTGATTAAAAGGATATCATCCCATTCTCCAGCCTTTCATGCTTCTATCCATGAGTATCTGTAAGAACTATAAAAAGGGGCAACCCCTTTGAATATACCCAACCATGGCCATGAACATTTTGCAGCTAGCTTTTCCTATATATATATTTTTTATTCTTGGAGGAGTTCTTTGTGGGGCCAGTGAAGCCCCACCAAAGACGATCGTCAGTTTTCTAAGCCCTTACCCTGAGATTCCATTCCGAGGAGTGAGTCAGCTGAGGCCATGTGGGAGTGTTTCTCATTTCATCTTTGTACCAGGATCAAGATTGTCATTCAGTCGCGTCTGATTCTTTGTGACCCCATGGACTGTAGCCCACCAGGTTCCTCTGTCCACGGGATTTCCCAGGCAAGAATACTGGAGTGGGTAGCCATTCCCTTCTACAGAGGATCTTCCTGACCCAGGGACTGAACTGGGTCTCCTGCATTGCAGGCGGATTCTTTACCATCTGAGCTGCCACCAGACAAGCCCAACCAGGACTAGGCTCACATTTTTCACATCACTCACTCAACATCTCAGGATTTTCCACCTCTTACTATCAACAGGTTACTTCTCTGCTAATTATAAACATATTTATAAATCTTAAAGAATGTTTCTTCCTCTTTGTGTTCTGTTTGTTGCCATTGACCTTCTCTCCTTTTTCTTTTTTTTTTAAACAGTCTGGCTGCTTTGGAGAAACACAAACATTTAGAGCACCTACCTCTTCTCTCTCAGAGCTCCTTCCTTCCTGGGCAGCACAGGGCTGAACTTGCACTTTCTAGCCTCTCAAGGATCTCTAACGGCCCTTCATGCTATCACCGGTCTCCAGCTATTTGTGCTGGTTTATCCTTGGTGATGTGCAGCCGTTGAATGGAATTCTCGGAATCCTTCTGATACCTGTGACCTAATTTTATGTTGAAACGATATTGAAAGCCTTAGGATCATGTACAGTTTTCTTGTCTGTTCTAGTTGTTCTGTTTCTATGGGAGCCTTCTACCCACTGCATGCCTGAGACTGTCCTGAGAGCTGGGGTTATGAAATGATGGTGTCATAGAAACAGAGACCATGGTATAAGGTGCCTCTTGCAGGGCCCCTGGGGTTGCCTCACTGCTGGCATCCAGCTGCACAGGACCTTGGAAACAATCTCCTGGGCCCTGTTTCCCCAAATACTACCGGAGTGGAATGCATCTGCTTGTTCAGGCAAATACAGTCTGCAGACATTTCTGTTCACACATTTAGGACAACAGAAGATGGATGAAGGTACTAGTCAGTAGCAGAAATTTTATGAGAAATGGAATGTGCGTGGCTTGGCGAACAGAAATTATGACCTCTTTGTCTGAAACTGTAAGCTTCTTTGTCCTCCTTCTTTGTCAAGGACACCTTTTAATTTTCAAAATGGGATTCTGCGATGAGCTTATTGTTTCTGAGAAAAGAGTATTTTCTTAACCAATAAGAGTGCCATTTTTGGTTTAGATGGAAGTGAGCTGCTCCGGATTTTGTCTGTCGTGTTGGGTCTGGGTATTTATTTATCGACTTATTTATTTTTAATGGCAGAGATGTATAAGAGTTGACTCTTCAGCAGAAAATAAACAAATACCCACTCTCAGACATTTGTGCTCATAACAGAATTTTTGGTCTGTGAATTGGGTCCTGGGAGATTAAAGACAGCTGGCGCCCACCACAGCAGCCGAGAAGGAGCGAGTTTCTGGGTAAGCGTGTTGAGCGAAATCTAAACAATGCTAACTGGTCACAGACACTAATTAAGGAGTCTGCCAGTAGCTGTGGGCTACTCCAAATGAAACATCGTCTTCTCTTCACTCTGTTGACATAGAGATATAAATAAGGCTCCAGAAAGATTGAGGAGTGTGGGCACTGGAGTCTTGTCTTCCTGGTGAATCTGCCAAAATCAGATAATGCCGAGGAGGAACTGGCTCAGAGCAATGAAGAGACGTTGTTAAATGAGGGCTGGACTGTTTTTTCCTTAAGGAGACAAAATATCATGGAATTCAAATCCCTCTAAGCTTCAAATTCTCCACCATCATAATCTTATATTATAATAATCAGGAGGAAACTTTGACCAAGAATTGTTTGCCATGTTTTACGGATGACTGCTTGTTAAAAAGGACCCCTGGGCCTCCTTGCTGGCTCAGTGGTAAAGAGACTGCCTGCCAATGCAGGAGACTCAGGTTCAGTCCCTGGTCAGGGAAGATCCCATGAGCTGCAGAGAAACTAAGCACGTGCACCACAGCTACCGAGCTTACGTCCTGGAGCCTGGGAGCCACAGCTGCTGAGTCCACGTCCTGGAGCCTGGGAGCCACAGCTGCTGAGTCCACGTCCTGGAGCCTGGGAGCCACAGCTACTGAGTCCACGTCCTGGAGCCTGGGAGCCACAGCTACTGAGTCCACGTCCTGGAGCCCGGGAGCCACAGCTGCTGAGTCCACGTCCTGGAGCCTGGGAGCCACAGCTACCGAGCTCACGCCTGGAGCCCGGGAGCCACAGCTGCTGAGTCCACGTCCTGGAGCCTGGGAGCCACAGCTACCGAGCTCACGTCCTGGAGCCCGGGAGCCACAGCTGCTGAGTCCACGTCCTGGAGCCTGGGAGCCACAGCTACCGAGCTCACGTCCTGGAGCCCGGGAGCCACAGCTGCTGAGTCCACGTCCTGGAGCCCAGGAGTGACAGCTGCTGAGTCCACATCCTGGAGCCCAGGAGTGATAGCTGCTGAATCCACGTCGTAGAGCCCAGGAGCCACAGCTGCTGAGTCCACGTCCTGGAGCCCGGGAGCCACAGCTACTGAGCCCACGTCTGCAGCTATCGAAGCCGAAGGGCCTGGAGCCGGCGCTCTGCAACGAGAGAAGCCAGCACATGGAGAAGCCCATGCACCGCAGCTAGAGAGAAGCCCCTACTCACTGCAACTGGAGACAAAGCCCACACAGGAACGAAGCCCCACCACAGGCACTAGGCAAGTACATAAAATTGCACAAAAAGGACACTTAATAGCTCATTCACTTTGCTGTACAGTAGAAACTAACACAACACTCTAAAGCAACTATACTCCGGTAAAAATTAATTTTAAAAATAATAAATAAATAAAATTTTCTGTATATACTTACATGCAAGGGGTGAGGTGAAGTGAAGTGAAGTCGCTCAGTTGTGTCCGACTCTTTGCGACCCCATGGACTGTAGCCTATCAGGCTCCTCCGTCCATGGGATTTTCCAGGCAAGAGTGCTGGAGTAGATTGCCATTTCCCTCTCCAGGGGATCTTCCCAACCCAGGGATCGAACCCGGGTCTCCTGCATTACAGGCAGCTGCTTTACCGTCTAAGTTACCAGGGAAGCCCCAAAGGACACTTAAAAATCTCTACTAAGAGAAATTTCTGAAGATTACTTTATAAGCTGATAAAATAATTTAAGAATATTTTATTTTTTAAAAAGAGATTGCCCAATCTGCAAAACATTGCAGGCAAACTCTTTTCAGGAAGACTGGGGTTGTCCTTGAAGGCGAGAAGAGAGCATGTCTCCTGGCCAGTTGGGTGAGGGCCTTTTGACCTCTTTTTGGCACATTTGATTAGGCTTGAGGAGTTGATGGAAGCTGGTAGGCCCAGGGAGAAGAACCAGCCCCAGTGGAGTGGAGGCAAAGGAAATGAAAAAGCCATCCTCAGCTCTCAGGAGCTCTTCTTTCAGGAAGATGTTAATGCTGTCCTCTAAGAAAACTGGATCCACTAGGTGGAAAACTATTTTTAGGTTAAAAGGATGAGTAATGGGGATGATGTATATCTTTGCACCTAAGCATGTCTTCCTGTCATGGAATAGGAGCTTGGTTTTGTGTGTAGGTTAGAAAGACAGTCTCGGTCAGGCCCCTGTCTACTTGTCTCCTCCAATGACAGAATTTTCCTTTGTTAAGGTCTTTATGCTTTGAAATTTTCTCTTTCAGATCCTGGCTTGACATTTTAGACCAAAGCTCAATTTACTTTCTCCAAAACAAACAAACAAAACAACAACAACCGCAACAAGCTGACTAAAGAAAGGTGAAATTCCGGTTAGTGGATAAATTGCAAGATGGATTGCTTTATTCCTAACATGGGGTTTAGTATTAGAAAAAAACACATATGTAGAGAAAAATACACTCCATGTTAAGCAAAATCTCCATCTTAATGGTGAATAGAGTCTTATTTAGTTACACAGAGAGATAAGAGTCTTTGAAATACAAATTATTAAAGTCTAAGTAAATTAAGCTGGTTATTCAAAAGTCAAGGTTTTATCAGTTTTTTGTTGTTGTTGTCATTGTTGTTGTTTTTGCCTGCACTGCACAGTTTGCAAGATCTTAGTTCCCCCAACCAGGGGTCTAACCTGTGCTTCCTGCAGTGGAAGCACAGAGCCCTAACCTCTGGATCACCAGGAAATTCCCAAGTTTGTTTATTTTAATTGCGAGTAGCCAACACTGACTTGTGTTAACATAAGCAAGGGAAATTAAAAATTTTTTGCAATATTATAGAGAGCTAACTGAGTCTTAGAAGAAGTGAAATGGGATCATCATATCTGTGGAAAACTCCCAATCACTCATGGCCTCAAGGAAAGACACAGACCATGGAATATGTTGATCTCTTTAGAGCTTCTAGGATGAACCAGCTTCAACCGTTTTCCATGCTTGATTCATGCTTGCTGCATTCAAATACAGGAAGTCTGATTGGCTGAGCTCGAATCTAGAGCCAGGAGAGGGTGTGACACCTTGATTGACAGAGCTCCCGAGACTGGATACATAGGGTGTATCCCATGGAAAAATTAGGACGCTTCTAGCAAGAGAAAAGGAACGCTGGCAGGCAGAAATAACAGAGGGTCTGCTACCTACATACACACAGAGAGAAGACCAACACACAGAGAGAAGCTCAAAGGGTGGGAAGAAGCACAGAGGCTCAGGTTCAGGGTGGTTAAAAATGCAGTCAGGTCATGAGCGAATCCAGCTAAATTGTGTAGAAGTTTCTTATTTAATTGCACAAAATCTATAGCTGAAAATTCAGAAGCATCCGTTTGGCCCTCAGTAATGGAAGAAAGGCAAGAGGTGAGGGGAAAACAGAGGAAGACAGGAAGGAAATGAGAATGAGTGAAGGTTTATGCTATGGTGAGGCCTGGCTCCAGTTAAATCCTGAAATAATATATATATATTTTTAATAAATGCTGCAATGCTTTTGACTAGCACGGTGACATGAACAAATGGGGCCACCTTAACAAACTATCATGGGGGGTTGGGACACACAGATGTGGTCATGGTGTCACTAGGAGTCAGTCTTCATCCTTCCTTTATTCTGAGTCATGTGGCTGAGTTTATAACAGCAAGGACTTAAGGCAAAGAGGCTTGGAGTAAAATCCCCCTTGCCTAAACTTGGGGAAGTTACTTAATCTCTCAGTTTTCTCCTCTGTAAATTGGGGATTTTTGTATCTCCCCTGTAGAGTGCACATCTGTCTCAGTTGCCTAGGAGACCTGGCAAGCCCTGGCCCCCATCACCACTCAGAGTCCACCTCCCTCCACTTTCTTCTTTCTTACTCAGATCATCCACACTGGCTGTGATGTTCTTCAAACAGACAAGACACAATCTGAATGGAGAGAGAGACGACCCAAGAAAAGAAACTGGTCAAGCTGGTTTGCCCCGGGTGATCCCAAGAGATTCAGCAACTTGCCAGTGCCTGTGTGTCCTGAAGCCCAAGGGTGATGCTTCTTCGGGAAGTTTTTATAGGTGTGCTTGTGTTGATTTCCTATAGACACTGAACAAATGGCCACAAACTCTGTGACATAAAGGGTGCTTCCTGGGTGGCACCAGTGGTAAAGAAAGAACCTGCCTGCCCTTGCAGGAGACATGGGAGATGTGGGTTTGATCCCTGGGTCAGGAAGATCCCCTAGAAGCAACTTAGCATTCATGCTTGTGCTGTGACATAAAAGAATACAAATGTATTACCTTGCAGTTCCATATGTTAGAACTCTGCCTGGACTAAAATCAAGGTTTCAGCTGGGCTGTGTTCCTTTCTGGAGGTTCTAGTCGGGAATTTATTTTCTGGACATTTTGTTTCTAGAAGCCACTGTATTCATGGGCCAATGGCCCCTCTTTCTATGTCAGATCCATGAATGTTGGGACAAATTCTCACACTGCCATCTCTTTGGTTCTCTCTTTTCTGCCTCCCTTTTGTAATTTTGAAAGTGAAACTGAGTCGCTCAGTCATGTCCGACTCTTTGCGACCCCCTGGACTATACAGTCCATGGAATTCTCCAGGCCAGAATACTGGAGTGGGTAGCCTTTCCCTTCTTCAAGGGATCTTACCAACCCTGGGATCAAACCCATGTCTCCTGCATGGCAGGTGGATTCTTTACCAGCTGAGCTATGGATAAGGACCCTAAATGATTACCTGGGCTCACCTGGATAATCCAGGGTAATCTCCATTTTTTAACATCAGCTGATTAGCAGCCTTCGTCCCATGTGCAATTTTAATTCCCCGTTGCTATGTAAAGGAACCTAGTCACAGATTCTTGGGATTAGACATGGACTACCCTTTGGGGGCCATGATTCTGCCAATCATACAATAAGATCTAATTTTCACTTTATCTCAGATTCAATACACTCTTTAACATGCTTTCAAAAAGTTGTTTTTTCTTTTATATTCTTTGTTGTGTTGACCCAAATCAGCGTTGATTGCCTTTGCCTGTATCATCCTTCCCCCACCATACAGCATGGGTCCCCCTCTTACTCTCCCTGGGTTTCTTTTTTTTAAATTAATTTTTTGGTCTTTGTTACTGCGTGGACCACTATCTAGCCACGGGGCACGGGCTTCTCATTGTGGCAGCTTCTTGTTGAGGAGCTCAGGCTCTGGAGCGCGTGGGATTCAGCTGAAGAGCACAGGCTCAATAGTTGTGGCGCAAGAACCCAGGGGCTCCGTGGCGTGTGAGATCCCCCCGGACCAGGGATGGGACCCGTGTCTCCTGAAAAGGCAGTCAGGTTCTTCACCACTGAGACACCAGGAAAGCCCGCCCCTTCCCTGTGTCTCTTAAAAAGAATCTTCTCAGTGAGATCTGGGGACCCCACCCTTGCCACACTCCAGGATTCTGGAACCCTTTTCTTCTAATCAATTATTTCCATAGCTCTTCCACTTCCTGCCTCACTCTATGGATTACCTGTTCATTATATTCATTATATGTCTCCATCCACTAGAACAGAGTGTCTGGGACATAGCAGGCCCCTCACAAATGTATACTTAATGACTGAATGAAAGGGCTGTTGCTAGGATTAAATAAAATTAACCGAGATGATTTATACACAACAGGGAAGCAAATTGTAAGTGCTCATGGAGTGGTGGC
Source organism: Aepyceros melampus (assembly GCA_006408695.1). Classification (NCBI taxonomy): domain Eukaryota; kingdom Metazoa; phylum Chordata; class Mammalia; order Artiodactyla; family Bovidae; genus Aepyceros; species Aepyceros melampus. The sequence continues at coordinate 235,677 of SJXQ01009479.1, read as the reverse complement.
TCTTATTTTGAATCCCCCAGAGTCTTTGGCTTCTAGAATTCTCCACGATACATCCTTCAGCTCCAGTTTGAAGCTGTCACAGATGTTGCTAACCAGACCCAAGAAACTCAACTTTGAGTGTCTCTTTGAATGGAAGACAAAGCTTGAATTCTTCAAAAGCCACAGACATCTTTGAACAAGACACAGGAACCACGCTGGCCTGGGCTTTCTGGAGCTGTCTGGCACGGAGGCACAAATTGGGAGTTTACGATTGATGGTTCAGTTCGCTTCCCCTTTAGGATGATGGCCCTGTGCTCCTGAATGCAAGAGATCCCGTCGCCTCCTTGGGATTCCGGGTAACCACTCCAGCTGTCGCAAGGCAGGGGGTGGCCACTGAAGGATGCGGTCCAGAACCCACCAAGCGAAAAGCAGGCCGGAAGGAGGGGACAGCCGTGGGGTCACCCGGCTTTTGCTGATCAGCCTCAGAAGGACCCCTTTCCCAGCTCTGCCCCAGCCGTGGCACTTTGACCCCCACCAACCTGAGAAGTTCAGGTTTGCACTCAAGGCAGCTGAGATGGCCGTCCAGCAGCTGCAGAACCCAGAAGTAGAAGAAGGAGACAATAGCTATCCTTGCCGGGTCTGTGGCGGCAGGGGCTCCCAGGGGTCAGGGCCCCCAGAAGGAACCAGGGCTTGGCGGCAGAGCTGTCAATCATCCAGGAGAACACCCTTGACAGCAGCAGGGATATTTCCTCAGGGCTGTGCCACAGCCGCTAAAGGCAGCGATTCCCCTGAGGAGGCTTCTTTTGCTGCTTAGCGCCGGGAGGTCTCTCTGCTTCTGCGTATTGTAGGCTGAGCCCTCATCACAGCCAGCCAGGCCTCTGCTCGGTCCTCTAAGCACATAGGGTGGCTTCCCACCCCTGCTTTCTCTCTCTGTCCCACTTGAAAAGCACCCCCTCGCCTCTCTTCCCACGTAAATTCCGCTCACCTTTCACGGTGCCACCAAGTTTCCGTTCCTCCTCCGACCACTTCTCCTGGTCTTTGCTCTCCTCCTCACCCCACTTGGTGAATTGAATGATCATGTATTACATTTGCACTCAGTTGTTCAGTCGTATCTGACTCTTTGCAACCTCATGGACTGTAGCCCACCAGGCTCCTCTGTCCCTGGGATTTCTCTGACAAGAATACTGGAAGGTGTTGCCAGTTCCTCCTCCAGGGGATCTTCCTGACCCAAGGATCAAACCTGCTTCTCTTGGGTCCCCTGCATTGGCAGGCCGATTAGCTACCACCATGCCTCTGGGAAGCCCCTATGCTGCACATTAATCTTATCCAAAAGACCAGGAAGTGCTTTACATTATATGGTAATAATGAAAATCTCATTTTTTAAATGACCCATTTTCCCACTGACCAGCTGAATAACCTAGAGCAAGTCATTGACCTCTCAGAGGAGCCTCTGCACTCCTAATCCACAGGGATAGCACTATAACTAGAAGTTTCTATGAGGATGGGAGGCGATAACCTGAGGAAGCATCTCGTAGGTCACTTGGCACATAGTAATAGCTCAGTTAATAGCGAAGGAACCTGAGACTCCTGTCCTCTGGATGGTTCAGACACTGAACTAGAGTCTGTGATGGTCAGCGTTCTGTTGATCTGCCTTCTCAGCTCCACAAGCCTCTTCCTCAGATGGCAGTGCAACAGAGGTGCCTCGTCCTGGGTAGTGTTGCTGCTTTAAAAAGTTGTTCATTACAGGGGGACCTCTTCCGTAGCCGGAGGTGTCATGCCATTCACCCAGCTCTGTCCTTTCTTTGGTGAGTAGGTTCCAATACTTTGGCCACCTGATGCGAAGAACTGACTTGTTTGAAAAGACCTTGATGCTGGAAAAGATTGAAGGATGAGATGGCTGGATGGCATCATGGACTCAATGGATATGAGTTTGAGTAAATTCTGGGAGCTGGTGATGGATGGGGAGGCCTGGCGTGCTGCAGTCCATGGGGTCACAAAGAGTCGGACACGACTGAGTGACTGAACTGAATTGAACTGAATGGCTGATTCATGTTGAGGTTTGACAGAAAACAACAAAATTCTATAAAGCAATTATCCTTCAATTAAAAATGAATAAACTAAAAAAAAAACAAACAAACAAAAGAATGAAAGAATGCCACTTGCAGCAACATGGAGGAGCCTAGAGACTGTCATTCTGAGTGAAGTAAGTCAGACAGAGAAGGAGAAATATCCCATGATATCACTTATATTCAGAACCTAGAAATAAATGCTGCAAACGAACTTCTTTACAAAACAGAAACAGACTCATAGACTTTAGAACGCACTTTTAGTTGCCAGAGGGAAACATGGGGGGAAGGGAAAGTTAGGGAGTTTGGGTCGGTGTGTACACACTGCTATATTTAAAGTGGAGACCAGCAAGTTCCTACTATGGAGCACAGGGAACTGTGTTCATTGTAATATGGCAGCCAGGATGGGAGGGGAGTCTGGGGGAGAATAGATACATGTATATGTGTGGCTGAGTCCCTTTGCTGTCCACCTGAAACTATCACAGCATTGTTAATCGGTAATACTCCGATATTAAGTAAAAGTAAAACAATAAAGATAAAACATTTTTCTTAGGTCTTATTCCAGAGCAATTAAACTGCAGTCTCCGGCACAGGGAGTGAGCCACTATCATGCCCAATGGTCAACACAGAGCTGAACTCTCACATGGTCTCACGGTTTACATTTCCCACCTTCCCTCGATCCTTCTCAATCTAGCGTCAGAATGAGCTTTCTAAGATACAGCTTCTTTCGTGTTACTCCCCTGTTTAGAACCTGCTCCGGATTTCCCATCGTTCTTTGGATAAAATTCAAATTCTATAAGGAATTCTCTTGTAAGAGGACCATATGGTATCCCCCCTGCAGAGTTCACAGACATCATCTTGGACAACTCTCTGCCCCACTCATCCTGTGCTAAGTCAATGGACCTTTCATTTCTTTGTGTGTGTGTGTTAAGATTTATTTATTTTGTTGCCAGGTCTTAGTTGCAGCATGTGGGATCTAGTTCCATGACCAGGGATTGAACCTGGGCCCCCCTGCATTGGGGGTGTGGAGTCTTAGCCATTGGACCACCAGGAAAGTCTCCCAGACCTTTCTGCCCCTTGCCCACCCCACACATCCTCACCCTTCTACTTGAAGTCAGCCAGTCTCTTCATCCAGAATGTTTTCCCCTCCAGGTGTTCATGTCATTCAGGTCTCAGTTTAAGTAAAACCTCTTTAGAGACTGACAACCATTCATGTCACTAGCTCACATTTTACTTCTCACTTTGTTATTTGTCTTATTATTGGTGACCTTTCTAGCCATATTGCCTGATTCATAATCATCTTCCACATCTATGATGGGATGGAGCTTCTCATTGCAGGACCCCCGAGGCTGGGAAGACATTCAGGCTGTGTCTGCATCAGGACTTGCAAACTGAAGTGTCTATGGGGCCCAGGTGGGAGATAGGTTAGTGAGCAGACTGGGCAGGGATGACGATGAATTGCAGGTCAAAGTTCCCCTTAAAGCCGGCACCTGCCACTCAGGTCCTGCCTGTGATGGGAATGGAGGTCCAGGGTTGTCAGAAAATGATTTTTTCCCCAAAGAAATCAGGAGATGCGAATTTTAAAAATGAAAATCACTTGATTTTTAAAAGTTAGCAACAAATAAGCTTAAACAAAATTAAAATCCCACTCTGCAGAACAAGCAAAATGTGACTCCAGACCAGAGACGTACACCCTTCAGTCTAGACAGGCCAGTTTGTTTGTAAAATTTTCGGTTCATAAATTTAGTGAGTGTTTCTTTCAAAAATCATTCATCAGATTCAATCAAGCATCTACATAATAACTGAGAACTAAGTAATTCAAAAGAAACCATTTGACTTGTCTTGGGCTTTAAAAATATCTTTCCTAAAATGTCATGGAAAGATCAACAAATGGAACAACACGTCCAGTGATTTCGAAACCTAAACACAGCTTCTAAATGAGCAAAGGTGTAACTGAGATGGGATTCATGAGTAAATATGTATGTTTTTCCCCCAGGCTTATGTACAAGCCTACAACATTTTATGATACGCAAATAATTTCTCACTGCTTTGCCTTTTTGCAATTTTCTGGCTTGAGAGACATGAAAAGAATATTAGATCCTGCAATATAAAATTTTTAAAAGATTTTTCTGTATTATTATTTACTATATAAAATGTGAGTCTTCAGAATAATAGACGTCCGACAAATTAACTGCTACAATTATTTTTAATAGTAATAGTAGAATTATTTCAAATGATAGTAACACTTAGCCGTGGGCACCAAAGACTTAGTTGGAAAGATTATGTTAAAAAGTTTATAAATCTGGCTTCACCTTGTCTTTTCGTATTTTTCTTGTGCTCTTGAAGCTGAAAGATCTAACTTAATGAAGGAGCAGTGCAGACAGGAAGAGAAATGCCCCCAAATTTACACTTTTCATTAGCTGCCATTTTAACTTTGGCTGTAAGAGCTCATGGGAGAAGCAGCCTTTAGTTGTTGTGTGTTGTTTAAGTTACATAAGCTCTTACATGGGTTCCATTTTTAGCTGCATTAATAAGAGGGATTGGTCATCATTATATTCGCTTTGTGGACACAAATCACACCCAGGGTCAAACCTTTGGGGGAAATAAGGTGATTAGTTCTATTAATTCTTGGCCTCTGAAGTCCTGCCTCTCACATTGAGATGCAAATTCGAGCACCCAGAGATGAACCGCTTCTAGCTTTGTTGACTTTGCTATCGTGAGTTCATATTTAGAACTTTATTTGGGCTACATCGAAAGCTGCCGTGACCATATGCCTAGGAAAATAAGAAAACACGCTCTTGATGTGCTGATGAGCAAAACAGATTATTGCAAAATGGCGTGGTTCAAAATGCAAGGATTTACACACCACGGTGATCAGGCTCAAGTCCGCTCTGACTGCCTCTGCCCTTCACAGGCGCGTTGAGCAGACAGCAGAGCCCACAGAAGCCAGAGGATGGTCCTCCCTCCCCAGCAAGCAGCATGGAGCTCTTGGGGGTGGAGAGGTTGCTGTTCCCAGTGGCCCTGTGTGTGCTTCACCAGGACTTTCACCCAGCAGCCAGATTTGGGGTGGATTTACAGGCCCTTTTAAAAAAACACTAACTTATTTATAGGCTGCGATGGGTCTTAGTTGTGGCCTGCACCATCTTCGTTGCCTCATCTGGAATCTTTCGTCGTGGCCCACGGACTCTCCAGTTGTCGCCCGTGGGCTTGGTTCCCAGCTAGGCATGGAACCGACGCCCCTGGCATTGCCAAGGGGATTCTTAACCTCTGGACCACCAGGGAGGTCCCTACAGGCTCCTTTCAACGCAGCTGGCCACTAGGCGAGAGACCAGAACTGAGTTATGTCTGATGAAAGAGAGGGATCTTTGATTGCTTAGCTGAAGCTTTTCCAGGTTCATCTCTTTTTAGGCTACCAACTCAGCTGAATTTCATCTAGAAAAACCAAGCCTCCTGGGTCCCCAGGTCACCTGGTGCCAAGTGTTTTGTGTGGGCTCTTCCCTGTGGAAAGGGGCACGCAGGAGGGAGCTTTGGAGGAGGAAGAGTGGTGACGGAAGGAAGCCTTGGTCCCTCTTTTCCTCAATGTGTCCTTAACTAGCAGGAGGGTCTTCGTCTGCACATGGTGAATGCATGCCTTAATCGCATTTTTCTCTTCATGCAAAATAAAAGCATGGTGGAGTAGGAGCGCTCACTGGAGTCAGGAATATTAATAAACACTACAGTCAACAATGAGATGCCTCATGTGAGCTGTTCACTTCATGTACTGAGGACAGCAGCTCTTGGGCCTTTTCCCATTTCTCAGCTGCAGCCTCACAAGTCAGTCCTTTAAAGTTGGCCCTGATTAATAAGAGAATTGAGGTGAGACTAAGCTGGGGCACGTGTGTGTCTAAGCTTGTGAATATTGAAGAAATGGAGAATCCCAAGATTTGCTTTTAGGGCAGAAGGTGGTAGTTGAGAATGTTTAAATCACACTCTTGCTATGTTAGCTGGCCGAGTTTCTTAACCTTTGTAAGCTTTGGTTTCCTTCCCTGTAATATAGGAACAATCATATTGACTTTGAGGTTCTGTGATGAATCAGTGAGACAATATATTAAAAGGGCTTTCCACTTGCCTGGCATACAGTAGGTACTCAAGAAATGGTAGCTGTTATACCTGAAGTTTTGTCGTTAGGGAAAAGGTGTTCCAGTTAATACGCATGCCATTTTACCAACATTCATTTCAGCCTGCTGGTAGATTGCATTATTTTATGTCTTTTCTCCCTCATGTTTTGTTTGTTTTATATGCAACATACAGATCTTAGATCTCTGACCAGAGATCAACCCATGTTCCCATGAGTGGAGCTTGGAGCCCTAACCACTGGACAACCAGGGAATTCCTATTTCTCGCCCAACTTATCAATATCTACTTTATTTTTCTTAGTAGTTGAGTGGGGCAGTACTACTTTATTGATAGTTCACTTTTCTTATTTAAAAATTTATCAGTAGGACTGCGTTTCCAATCTTAGACAAAAGAGAGCCTTGTCCAGAACACATTCCCACTAAACTTCCACATTCTAATAAGGCCATTTCCCAATTTTTCCTCCCAATTTCAAGGGAAAGTAAGGAAGAAGTGCCTGTTAAAGAAGCAGTCTTGAGATGGATGGTCTAAATAGAGTTCCTCTGTTCATATCCTGATTGTTTAATTTTAGCCAGATCTTTGAGTGCCTAGCAAAGAAATATACTAAGCCAAATGAACTGAGCAGTGATTTGAAGTACTGACCACTTTTATCTAGGGTCTAAATCTGCTTCAGTTATATACACGCTGTTGTTCCCATTTTTGTGTCCTGATTGATATACATGTTAGATTCTTCAGAAGAATGTCCCTGCATTGATAATTCATTTATTCATCCAGTAAATATTCGCAATAAGCATTTACTAAATGTGGAGTGATTTAGAGACTGTGATAGATTTCAGATGCAGCAGGGGATGTTATGATGTTTACAAGACGTGTGGTTTATGTACTGTAGAAACTGATATATAAGTGTGGGAAGACGTGCTAAAGGCTGTTAGAGAATCAGTGAATGTTCTAGGCAAAGACTGTACTTGCTTGAGATGGTGATTTGAAAGGGCTTCCTAGGTGTGGTATCTGATGGAGGTCTTGAATGAGGAAGAGGATTTGGAAATCCAGAGACGAGCTCTTTTGGCAATGGAGGCCAACAGAGCAGGGTCACCGAGTACCTGAGCCAGGCACCTGCAGGGCTGGGTGGGAGACTCAAGGTCCTTGCCCTGCTTTACTTCCTGTTTCTGTGATGTCCTTTCTTTGCCTTCAGTACAAAAATGTTTTTAAAAGCAGAAAAGCAATAAGGAAAACAGAAACTTACAAGCAAAACACGTTCATATCTATCAAGCAAAGAGCAGTACCTCTGAAGTTTTCCAAAATGAATGGCCTGACGGCCTATATGGCAACAGCTCGGTACCGCATCGAGCTCCCAGTGCTCAGCTGAGGTGATTAACAGTGCCTCTCCTGAGGGATGGATGAATGGCATCCATCTTCTCCAACAGGTATCCGCATTCTTAAGTCTAGTGGATATTAGAGGCTTTCCTTGAAGAGACAGCCAAACTTCCAAACCCTGAAATGAACCACACAGACACGTGGGAAAACGGTACCTTGTCTATTCCAAGGCGTGAAAACCGATCTATCCAATGATGCTTGGTGTTATTTCCTTGCACAATATTTCCTGTGTAAGTCCTAGCTCCCCTGGTAGATAAGCATCCTCGAGATAAAGAACACTCTCCCTCATTCAGTCAACGTCTTGGAATTTGGTATTGATCAGAATCAGTACTCGTCAATACCTGTTTATGGATGATTTTTAAAAGAGAGCTGTGGCCATGCTTCATTTTCTTGTGATATCCTGTGTTTGTTTGCTTTATTCTAGAATGGTAGATGCCTTACTGGAATGAGTATCCAATGAATGTGAGCTGACTCAGGCTAAATCCTGTTTTAACCTCAAGTCCTGGCTGCTCTAGGTAAAACACAAAACTCCCTTTTTATTTTTTGTGAACTCCCTCCAGAAATACAAAGCTGCTGCTGCTGCTAAGTCACTTCAGTCGTATCCGACTCTGTGTGACCCCATAGACGGCAGCCCACCAGGCCCCCCCATCCCTGGGATTCTCCAGGCAAGAACATTGGAGTGGGTTGCCATTTCCTTCTCCAATGCATGAAAGTAAAAAGAGAAAGTGAAGTCGCTCAGTCGTGTCCGACCCTCAGCGACCCTATGGACTGCAGCCTATCAGGCTCCTCCGTCCATGGGATTTTCCAGGCAGGAGTACTGGAGTGGGGTGCCATTGCCTTCTCCGAAATACAAAGCTATCACCAGAAAAGATTAAACAATTTGATCAAATGCAGGCGTTTGTTGAAGTTAGCAAATATTGTGCATAAACCAACTAGCCCACTTGGTATGACCAGGGCAGATGAGCCCTACCCAGAAGGTCAACTGATCTTATTAATTATCATTAATAATAATTAGTAGTAGTAACAGCACTTGATTCAAGGCTTGGTCTGGAAGAAGTGAGGTATAGTGATGCCTCACACGACTGAGGCTGGCCTTGGGAAGAAGAGTCGACTCCTCTTACATGGATGGGACCAGCATCTTCTGTGGCAGATGACTCACGCAGGCCCTGGGCTTTAAAACTCTAAATGAAGGTTGGACTTGGTTAGGGCCAAGGGCTCGTGTGCCCAAAGTAATTGGGACATCCATCCACTGATTCTCTGGGGAAGTCTTGGCTGACTCCCTCGGCTCCCCAGAGGCCATCTGCTGCTTTTCTCAGGGAACGTGGTGCCAGCAGCCTGTCCTGGGAGTGTTGGCAGCCAGCAAACTCCCCTTCAGTCTAAAGAATCTTGCATCAAGGGAAAATCCCAGCCGTGGGTGAAGTAGACTTCTTTTTTTCCTTTTTGAGTTTTGGGATCATTTTATCAAGCTACCCTAAAGGAAATTGTGTATGAGTTTTTTTGCCTTCGAAGGAAAAATTTCATTCAAAATAACCCTTCCTGAAGAAGTGGGCATTGGTTGGGTCCCATCCACTCAGTAGAGCTGGCAGGCGTGGAGGGTCTTAAGACTGCCTGTGTACTCAGAGCCTGCCAGTTCTGTGACTCATGACATGGCAGAGGCTGAGTTGGCAGAGCAAGCCTGTCCCCACCAAATGTCTCCTGCCTGCACAATCGAAGCCGCTACCCACTTCTGAGGGAGGGAGGTCTCTGGAAGCACACGCAGTCTCTTCCCCGCTCAGCTACCTTTGTTTGCTTGCAGATGTTTATGCTTGGGGATGTATAGGATGCATTTTAAGCAGCATATGCCGCGTGTGAGTTTGATGAGAGAGCCTTCTTCTCATGCATGATTGTAGTGTTGTTTCACACTTGGAAAATTCTTACTGAGCTTTCTCTTCAACGCTGGCTCTGATGTTGGAATATAAGCAAAGCTAAAGTTTGATCTGAATTCTAGGATACTTCTCTTGAATCCAACCACTTTTGGACACAAATGCTCTGATCATGGTAGAGTGACCCCTGAGCCTTCCTGCCCATTCCTAGCCTTGTACTTATGCTCACGCTGTTCTCACCTGGAGTCCCCTGAAAGTGAAACTGGGGGTCACTCAGTCATGTCTGACTCTTTGTGACCCCATGAACTATACAGTCCATGGAATTCTCCAGGCCAGAATACTAGATTAGTTAACCTTTCCCTTCTCCAGGGGATCTTCCCAAGCCAGGGATCAAACCCAGGTCTCCCACATTGCTGGCATATTCTTTACCAGCAAGGGAAGCCCAAGAATACTGGAGTGGGTAGGCTACCACTTCTCCAGCTGATCTTCCCGATCCAGGAATTGAACCGGGGTCTCATGCATTGCAGGCAGATTCCTATCTCCCCTCAACAAATCTTTCCCTTCCCACCCTTAGAGGCCTCCCTGAAGTACCTGATTCCAGCTCTCTACAGTGCTTCTCCTTGTGGACTCATTATCAAGTTCACAGGTCTGGGAGACTGCCAGCTGGGCCAGGCCATTCTTGTTATGGTTATCTTAGTCCTGAGAATAAACGTGAGTCCAGAGTTCAGGATGTCCAGCCAATCAGAGGACAATTTGGGGTTCAGTGTCTATATACATGGACTGAGAATAATGCTCAATATTATTTTGCTGTCTGGCCACTCAGAGAGCAAAAGCAGCAAGAGTCTGACATGGACAAAGGACTCTAGAACAAGAAGTAATCAGAAATCAGCTTCCATTCTTTCTAGGAGATTCCGAGGCCAGAGAATTTGGATGGCATTCTGAAGATTTCATAAGATGGAGCCAGGACCAGAGCCCAGCAGTATGGGTGTCCAGTAATTTCCATTTATGTTTCATTCAGCTACTCAGCATCCGGACACTTAAAGAGTTTTTGACTCAATCAGCTTCAAAAATTAGCCTTTTAACAGATATTCCACACGTGGCTGATGCACAATACATTTTGAAAATGGCTGACAGGTTTTCCGGTGAATTCTCATTGTTGGGTCATACGGGCCAGACTGTTTAATTTAACTCAATGTTTTGTGTGGTGTGTATATGAATATAGACTAATTTTCATTTAAATACCAAGATCTGGGTGTTCAAATGGATGTTATCCTTTTCAAACTAGTTACTTTGAGAGACTCTGCAACTATTCCACTGGTTCTTGTGGAACAAATCTTAAAAAAAAAAAAATTACTCTCAGAGCCTGGGACACTTTTATCTTCCAGGGATCCTTATCCTTTTTCCCCTCCATTGGGGATTATCCCCCATCAAGGATTAGCCTGGTTGGGGTGATTTATGTTCTTCCTAAAAACTGTGGGTTAGGTCTCAAATGGTAAAGAATCTCCCTGCAATGCAGGAGACCCAGGTTCAATCCCTGGGTTGGGAAGATCCCCTGGAGAGGGGCAAGGCAACCCACTCCAGTATTCTTGCCTGGAGAATCCCTATGGACAGAGGAGCCTGGCGAGGTACAGTCCATGGGCTACAAAGAGTCAGACATGACTGAGCAACTAACACTTTCACTTTCAAACATTGTCAACAAGAAGCTCTCATAGCTGTTGCTGTGTACTGCATAGTACATCTCAGAACATCATCGAGCAGGCTCCACCAGTAGTGACACTAAGATAAGATGTCCCAAACTTTCCATAAAAGCTCTCTCTTTCATTCTTTTGCAATTAGCAACTAATCAGTGGGACGGCACAGGACACCTTGGGACTAGCATTTCCTCCTCACAGTGTTTTATGCAATGGTTTGGTCGCCCCATTGATGTGCCTTGTCTGAATCAATGCTTCCATGGATGGGGAATTAGATTAAAAAATGATGATTTAAAACATTTCTATCATTCCTTTTAATTTAGTTAGTTATTCATTTGTAAAGAGAACCTTTCCAGCATCAACTGGGAAAAAAATTAAAATTCCTCCTTTAAGAATGTTGAAATGGGAATTCTTCATGAGAAGTATTCCAAGCGGACGAATCCACATGCCTTTAACGTATTATTTTGGGTGGTTGTTCTAAGGAGCTGTTTCACTGGTGATCTGCACTCATGCATCTGTGCAGACCAGCTACGTGCTTTGGTCAATGATCCATGAATTTCAAATTCTAATAAAGTCTTGACACCTTGGGTTAAAGCGATGCAAAAGTTCCTTAAAGATTTTTGAGTCCATAATACCTGGTTTAAAAAGACCCTCATTATCTATTTAGTCAATTACTATTGAAGATGACCAAGTCAATTCTGTGCATTTTAAGAAGTTTCTCAACCCAGTATTTATATAAGTGGCCAGGAATGGGCAGAATATCAAGTAACTAATATGCATTTTTAAATGTCCACAGTATCCATGTTTAGAAAGTTAATTATGTGTTTATGTGCTATGGATGGGTTGGCAACTGATGGGCGTTTGTAAAGTTCGTCATTTTAAGTCTTTGCAGAGGATCACCATGCTTTGTCGTGAGCCACAGTGGTAAACGTGTCTCATCTAGTTTTGCAGACAGAGTGAGAGATGGGTCCCTCTTTTTGTTCTAACATCCGGTGACTTTTTTACTGGGGCTCCCCTTCTTCAAAGAGCTGAAGTCTTAGAAGTGATTATAGAAGTCAGCTGCATGCTACAGGAAGTGGTATGTTTTCAGCTCCCTGGGGTTGCCATTTCCTCCTCTGGGGGTCTTCCAAACCCAGGGATCGAGCCCATGTCTCCTACATGTCCTACACTGGCAGGCAGGTTCTTTACCACTAGCGTCTGCTGGGAAGCCGTGAATGCACCAGGAAAGAATGGGAACCCAGAGTCAAGGCTGGCAGTCTCTCCTCCAGTAAAGGGTGTTAGAATGTGTAAGTAAGGCACATTCATGGAAATGAAAATGAGACTGTCAGTTCAGATGGGATTACCCAAGACAGATTTTCTCAGTTGTAGAATTCTCATCGTTTATTGAAACTGGACTTCTTGGGAATTTATTATTTATTTAGTTTCAGAATCTCTATTGCCTTTCATCTAGAGGCACAATATTTTTAAGAAGGTTTAAAATAGAAGATTTGTGAGTACTACAGGCTCTTTTTAAAAAAATGGATCAATTATCATTTGCTGCTAAAAATCCCTGAGTGAAATAAGAGAAAAAAATTATTTCTTGGGTGGATTATGTGCTCTGTAGTGTGCTGCTATATTGATGATCAACGAATGAATGTATTGATAGATAAAGTTATTCATCAGAAGAAATCTCATCTTTAGAACACAACTGAAAATTATTCTTTGCAGGAGAGTTGGTTGACTGTAGGGATACAATAGAACCCCTAAACCATAGTTCCCTTCAGCAACATTTCTTGCCACATACCTTTCATGCATAATGACTCAATCAAAATTAATTTAACATATTTGTCAAACTACATCAATTATGATAGTGACTACAGACACAGACAACTCCAAAATCACAGTGGCTTAACCCAGTAAAAGTTGATGCCTTGCCTACAATGCCAGGAACTGTTCTCAGTGTTCTACCTGTTTTGTCTTCTTTAATCTTTATAACAGTTTCTGAAGCACATGGCATCCCCATTACTCCCATTTTACAGATAAGGAAGCTGAAGGGTGGAGGGATTAAGTAACTTGCCCAAGATTGCACAGCATGACAGTGGAACTGAGAATTGAGCTCAACACTCTGACCTGACAGCCTTCTCTCTTAACTTCTACACTCTTTTTTTTTTTCCTGGTTTAGGCATGGGAGCCAGTGAGCTGCTCGACTTGGGGGAAAGAAACAGACTCTCCAAGGAAGTATGAGCAGTTCTGCAAGTAGGAATAACACAGATCTGCACACGGGTAGGTTAGAAGCTTCTCTCTCTAGTTATTGACTGTGAGCTTGACATGGCCTGCCTGATTTTAGTTTTATCATCTGGAAAATAAGAGTGAATAAAATCCATTCCAGCACGTGTGTGTGTGTGTGTGTGCCCACTCATGTGCACGCACACACTCATGGATATGAGAGAGATGGAGAGGGGAGGAGGGGAGAGCGCAAAAGCCCCAGAAGGGCTGACGCTTAATAAAGTTTTATTCTTTTGCAATAGTTTCCTTTCAAATTTCACGCAGAGCATCTTAATTGGCCTTTCCAGCTTTCAAATTATAGTTCTTAATACGTGTCCGTCTCTCCTCACTTTCTGCTCATGTTCCCCGAAGCCAGTTCCGTAAATCATCGGGAGACCCAAATCAAGTCTGCTCCCTGAGAACATGTGCTGTCCGGCTTGCATCACTGGAGTCCTCAGGAGTGATGCTGGTGTGAAGAGTAAGCTCTGTCTTAGGGAACTTATGAAAATCATTCTTTCCTACTGTGAAGTAAGGACAGACTCTGTCTACAGGTGTTAAGATACTTGGCCATTTCAGTGAAAGAAAAAAAATCTCCAACGAGGTGTTGACGTCAGAAACTCCCTTCTGTTATTTCTGTCTCCCATGCTTTTTCCCGAGATGGTGTTGACTTTTACGAGCCTGGTGTCTGAACCAGAGTCACAGGCAGGTAGGGGCCCCTTCACGCCCCTGTGTGTGAGCCCCATGCCCCATCCGCCCTGGGGTCCTCCTGACACGAGGTCAGCTCCTCTTCCTCTGCTTCCTCCAGGATGAGCTGTAAGGATGCTGAGTGCCAGTGAGGTGCACGTGACTGCCTTAGGAGCTGAGCCTGTTTTTTCAGCCACACAATCCTCATTTATCAAGAGCCTTAGAATATAGGACAGAAACCAGGCTTAGATGCTACTCACTGTGTGAAGGTGTATACCCAGTGGAAGGCAGCGGAAGGTACCCTTCCCCAGGGAAGTCTCTATGCAGAGGGCAGACAGTTTGGGTCCTAACACTTTAGGAGGGAGGTTTTACTTAGGGGCATCCCCAGAGGCTCAGATGATAAAGAATCTGCTTGCAATGTAGGAGACCTGGGTTCGATCCCTGGGTCAGGAAGATCCCCTGGAGAACGGAATGGCTACTCACTCTAGTATTCTTGCCTGGAGAATTCCACGGACAGGGGAACCTGGAAGGCTACAATCCAAATGTCACAAAGAGTCGGACATGACTGAAGCGACTTAGCATGCACACACGCACACAACAATACATTGGAGGTCTTTGAATTGTATGCAAAGTATATAATCACTTCACACCTTACACCCCGCACCCAAACCTAGATGAGTTGGACTAAATAGCCTTGTCTTTTCCTGTCATTATGGACTCCTTGAGCAGTAATTCCAATGACAGTATTCTTTTCCAATAAACTGAAATGCTGAGATAGACTGGCACCAAGATAACATGTCTTAGAAACAGGTTTATTTTCTGCTTGGCTTGAAAGGGAACTGGGAGAGAAGTCTGTGGAAAGGAGGGAAAATGGGTAGATGCCCCAGGAGGCCCTATGAGTAATGGAAGAAGCAGGAACACTCCAGCCATTGTCTCAGTGACTAGTGTTTGTAGGAAGTAGTTGGAGGTATCAGTGGGTTTCAAAAAGTTGATGGGAATCAGGTTTGACTGATATGCCTAGAGATATGGGAGATCGCGTGGGGTTGCATGTTAGAATCCTCTTGGATGAACAAAGCTATCATCAGCTGTGTCCAGCTTCCATAGATACAAAGTCTGTGCACGAACAACCCAAGCACGTGTATTTTTTAAAGTATCTCGTCATGCTAATGCAGTCTGCATTGAGAACCAGTATCACAAGCAAAGAGAAGCCAGTGAACGTGGGATCAGGGTTTACATGTGTCATACTTTACGGTGAATGTGCAAACACAACATCTCCTAGTGGTGTGGCCTGTGAGAATTGATGGAGCTTGTAGATGTTAGCGTGGACAATTTTTAAAATACATTTTACTTGCATATTTTTTACAACTTGCAGGGAGGTGATAAGAGATGGCTCAGTCTTTGAGCTTATGAATTTATTTTAAGAAATTAAATACCATGTACTTATGCATGCAAAGGCTTTTTATTATGAGTGGGTTTGTTTACTGATAGGCCAGAGTCTCACAGCCATGGAATGGAAAAGTGCTCTAACCTGTTAAACTGGCTTGCTCCTTCTCCTCTGATGTGTTTTAGTACCACGCCTACACATCCATCCTCGTTTTCCTTTAGGAATTTGGTTTTGTGCCATGTGTCCAGGAAAGGTTCAGTAAATGTTAATTAACTTTTATTTCTAAGGAGGAGAATTCTACAGAGAATGGTGTTCAGTTCCTTTTTTTTTTTTTTTCCTGCTGGAGGTAGAACAAGAAAAATTGCAGCAGTAGAAATTATCTGTCGAATCTAAAGTGTGTGTGTGTGTGTGTGTGTGTGTGTGTGTAACCTGCTCACATCAATAAGACGAGAGGGTTGGGCCATAATTTGGGAGGTTAATGAGGGATCTCCTGGATCTTAGCATGCCTCTCCAACCATCAGTGGCTGCAATGGGCACCAGAGTAGATTTCTCAGTGTGCAGCGAAAGTGAAGTCGCTCAGTCGTGTCCGACTCTTTGCGACCCCATGGATTATAGCCTACCAGGTTCCTCTGCCCATGGGATTTTCCAGGCAAGAATACTGAAGTGGGCTGCCATTTCCTGCTCCAGGGGATCTTCCCAACCCAGGGATCGAACCCAGGTCTCCCACCTTGGGAGACGCTTTACCATCGGAGCCAGCAGGAAGTCCTGGTGGAGTCCAGTGTGCAGTAGTTTGCATGTTACACCTCTCACCTTCTCTTCATATCTTGACTTTTGAACAGGTAATTCAAACGTCTATTTCCTTAAGTTACCTTCATCCAGCTTCCTAACACAATCTGGCTTTGTCGCCAGAATTCCAAATTGTTTTCTTCCTTCCCCAGTTGTTTCTGACTTTGGAACATGATGTTGCAGCCTATTGCCACCCAAGCTAAAGCCTGAGAGTCATCCTAACCCACCCCTTCCTCTCCTTCACCTTCCTCAGTGTCTCAGGCCCTCAACCTGCAGCATCTAACAGGTGCTCTCCATGCTTAAGGGCATCTCCTGTTCAAGATTCTCTTCCTTGCACTGCTTTGCATCCAGCCTCTTCTTCCTACAATCTGCCCCCTGCTTCCTCTATGCATGACTCATTTTTTCTCAAGCAAATGTAGAAGAACTTCCCTGAAATATCTACATGCTTTCTAACCTCATCAACCTCTGTCTGTCCTTCCTTTGCTGGTCTTGCAGCAGTTAAGACCCCACATCAGAGGTACAGGCTTTCCAAACTCCCATGTGGAAAAGCCCCTTATTAAAGATCAGGACATCCACAAACACCACAAAAAAAAACTTAAGACCTCAGACATCCGGAGGAGATGCAGGTGCTGTGGATGGAGAACCCCCAGTGCCTTTCCTGGAGCGGGGGGCAATTGGAGATTCTCTCCCGACTGAGTTTGTGATGAAATCCACTTGTGGTATGAGGCTATAGTTCAATAGCTCAGATATTAAATTTCCATTTTATATAAAATAAAGATGTATATGTGGGACTAGAGAACTGTTGATTTTAGACCACATGGTGATATAGATTTAAACATTATCCTGGGAATTCCCTGGTGGTCCAGTTGTTAAGAATCTGCCTTGCAATGCAAGGGGTGCGGATTCAATCTCTGGTTAAGGAGCTGAGATCCCACATGCCATGGAGCAACTAAACCCAACCAGGCAACGGTGCCTCTGAGCTCTAGAGCCTGCATGCTGCAGTTAAGACCTGATATAGCCAAATAAAGAAATAAGCATTAAAAAATAAATAAATAGAAATCGTGCAGTGATCAGGGGCTTCCAAGGTGTCGCTAGTGGTGAAGAACCTGCCTGCCAAGGCAGGAGACATGAGACCTAGATTCGATCCCTGAGTCTGGAAGGTGCCCTGGAGGAAGGCATGGCAACCCACTCCAATATTCCTGCCTGGAGAATCCCGTGGACAGAGGAGCCTGGTGCGCTACAGTCCATAGGGTCATACAGAGTTGGACACAACTGAAGCAACTTAGCACACACTATAATAATTCCTGTATGATCATACCACTTTTTTTTTTTTTAACTTTAGATGCTTTAGTCTTCCTAGCCATCCTCCAGGAAGGTCAAGAATTATTTAGTTTGTTCCTAAGTTGCTTTCTTACACACAATCCATGTCCCATTTTGGAACAAAAAAGATTTTCCTCTTAGGTTGTAGTTTGGATATCAGGGTGCCTATAAAATCATCATCCTTAGATTTTAATTTGAGGGATTCGGCAGGATGCTACAGTCCTAGAGGGCAGAGCAGAGGCCATGGTTTGTGTCTTTATTTTCCCTGTTAGCTGGCATCTGTACATGAAAAACAAATAGGAAGAAAATCTGGGTATTCAGTGCATATCTCCTGCCAACAGAACTGGGCAGCCATTTTATAAACCTGAAAATTACTACTATCAGCCTTCAATGTATTCCTTCATCTTGGTGGAAATAAAGAAATCTGGTGAAGAATCAATGTGTATATTTGTGTCCTGAGTCTTCCATTAAACTAGGTTAGGACTTTGTACTCCTAGTTGCTTGAACCTTTGCTAGGAAGTTAGCGGCCTTAAGGACTGAACATGAAGAATGGATGTTTTCAAACATCCGTGACTCATGAGAGCAAAGAACTGCCTTTACATGTTCTGTGTGTTTTTTATCAATTGTTTAGAGGTATATGACTACCTAAGGACTTCCCTGGTGGCTCAGATGGTAAAGCATCTGCCTACAATGCAGGAGCCCCAGGTTCAATCCCTGGGTTGGGAAGATCCTCTGGAGAAGGAAATGGCATCCCACTCCAGTACTCTTGCCTGGAAAATCCCATGACAGAGGAGCATGGTAGGCTACAGTCCATGGGGTTGCAAAGAGTCGGACATGACTAAATGACTTCATTTCACTTCATTTCATGTGACTACCTGAATGGCATAAAGCTTTCCTCAAGATCCCTCCTGCTTTTTCCATGAAAACTAGAGGAGTGACAGTATCTGCAGGTGGCTTCTCAAGGATTGAAGTCAGAAGTCCAGTCTCTTACGTGGAGGCAAATAAAGTTCTTTATGGGGTTACAAAAATTCTACTGAGGACAGGGTTATAGGTGGATACATCTTGAAACACACTCATGTGCTTTATGCAGGAATGGGTTTCTCCAGTGCTGTTCAGCTCAGTTCAGTCGCTCAGTCATGTCCAACTCTTTGAGACTTCATGAATCACAGTACACCAGGCCTCCCTGTCCATCACCAACTCCTGGAGTTCACTCAGACTCACGCCCATCGAGTCAGTGATGCCATCCAGCCATCTCATTCTCTGTCATCCCCTTCTCCTCCTGCCCCCAGTCCCTCCCAGCATCAGAGTCTTTTCCAATGAGTCAACTCTTCGCATGAGGTGGCCAAAATATTGGAATTTCAGCTTCAGCATCAGTCCTTCCAATGAACACCCAGGACTGATCTCCTTTAGAATGGACTGGTTGGATCTCCCTGCAGTCCAAGGGACTCTCAAGAGTCTTCTCCAACACCACAGTTCAAAAGCTTCTTCAGCCCTCAGCTTTCTTCACAGTCCAACTCTCACATCCATACATGACTACTGGAAAAACCATAGACTTGACTAGACAGACCTTTGTTGGCAAAGTAATGTCTCTGCTTTTGAATATGCTATCTAGGTTGGTCACAACTTTCCTTCCAAGGAGTAAGCGTCTTTTAATTTCATGGCTGCAATCACCATCTGCAGTGATTTTGGAGCCCAGAAAAATAAAGTCTGACACTGTTTCTACTGTTTCCCCATCTATTTTCCATGAAGTGATGGGACCAGTTGCCATGATCTTAGTTTTCTGAATGTTGAGCTTTAAGCCAACTTTTTCGTTCTCCTCTTTCACTTTATATTTCCTCTTCACTTTCTGTCATAAGGGTGGTGTCATCTGCATATAGCTGAGATGAAATTTCAAGCTGGACTCATTTGATCTCCAGCTTCCCCCAGTCTCCTTTGAGTCAGGGTGTGAAGTTACTTTCTCTTCTATAGAGTCAAGGTCTCACTTCCTTGAGGCCTACAAGTGTCCTAGACTTTTAAAAAAGGGGGCTGTTTCACATAGTGGGATTTGGCTGAATTGAGCAGTCTAAAGGCCTCAGCAAGTTCCATTGCTGTCCAAGTGCAGGCAGTTATTAAAGAGATGTCCTTGAGTGACAGCTGAAACAGCCTCTCGGGGCAAGCAAAACTGGTGATGCCCACTCAGATGGAGACAATCAGGGAAGGCAGGATTAGCTTCCTCAAAGTTCCCTGGCTCTGGCCCCTGGAGGTACTCAGTTGGAGGCTGGGTTCTCTCTCCAGGTTGCGTCTCACTTCTCCAAGTGGTCCTTCAAGTCCAAGGAGCCCCACTGGTCCCCTACACCCTACAAATTTTGTAGAATGCCCATCTGGGCAACAGTGTTCTTTCTTCAACCTCTGTTCTATTCTCTTCTCAGTTCATTTAGATAAAACTTTTCAGTTGCCCTATAGGAATATTAACACTTCTAGACTGCACCCAGTTACCTTGTCCTTGCTATTTTAATCACCATCTCAGAAAGACTCTAGATTGATGAACGTATGTTATATGGGACTAGTGAGTTATCGGTCTTAAGCCATCTGGGTGGTGGAGATAGTGATTCAGAGACTAAGCAGTAATTAGTAATTCTCTGCTGTGTTCTCACACATTCTGCCAGCTCTATCCTGGCTTTGCCTTTTGATATGCAAAACTTTTTTTCCCCCTTCTCAAAACCTTGGTTCTTGAAAATTAAAAGCAGTGCCTTTCACCATTATTTTAGAAGTTGAAAGCTGAAATGGACTCTTTCATGTTGCTTTCTTACCACAAAAAAAATCTTAATTCTCTCTGAAGCAGTGGGAACCTCTGATTGAGTTATTATTTCCATGCATGGGAATCTGTTCCAATTGCTCTCTGTCTTCCAACTCTTTCTAGCTCCTCATTGTCTATAAGGTAAAGTCCCAACTCCAAAGAGATTCAAAGGCATTCATGGTCTGCTTCACATTTCTTTCCAGGCTCATCTCCTGCCTTCCTCCAAGGCTCCCTTTGCTGCATTCATTTCACAAAGATGCCTCATTTTTTTCACAACATCATCCCTTTGTTCACGTTTATTCTGGACTATGGTACATTTCTGCCTCTTCTCTGTTTGGTGAGGTCTTAGTCTTTAAGGCTCAAGTTCAATATTATTTCTCCTGTGAAATATTTTATGCATTCTTTACGTAGCCTTAATATCATCCTCCCTTGTCCTCTGAAAACATACTGTTTATCACAGAAGCATAGCATTTATCACATTATATAATAATTTAGCTACATCTTTCCTCACTATACCGTCAACTTCTTGAGGCAAAGACTACGTCTGATTAACCTTTGCATCTATAATATCTACCACAGAGACCAGTATAGGGTTGATTCTCAATAAAAGTTTGTTGAATTAGATACTAGAGAATCCTTTACAACAAAAATGTATTTGGATTATGCTAATTTGGAATTTATGAGTTAGAGTGTTACTGCCATTTATAAGCAAACAACTAATATACTAATTAAAATTAATCCCTCTATTCATTAAAACAGGTCCCTAGTGGATTTTGCTAGACGGTATTTTGTTAACTTAGAGTTACTGCATGCATTTGGAATTTGTAAGCTTAATTTCTTTAAAAACTCCATCATTTACAAATTGGTTACTCTTCCCATTAGGACAAATTTAAGAGATTTTAAGATATTCCTACTTGAAGGAATGCATTTCCAGACCCATACTCAGTCGTGAAGATCTCATGAAAACCAAACAATTCTTGCTCTGGCCACTGAACTGAGCTTCACTGGCTAAGCTTTCTGAAGGATTGGGACAGAATTATGTCATCACAGTCTACAGAAATGCTTATGGTTCATCATTTGGTTAAGTCATAATCCTCTTATGAAATGGATTACCAGTGTGTTCACTTGGGTACCCAGCCCATCCTAGGGGACTTCAAGTCAATACTATCTGAGAGGACTGACAAGCTCTCACTTGAGATTTGGATCCGCAGTGGGAAATCTTCCAGTGCAAATATGGTTAGAATTTGGTTCCATCAAAATGTCTTTTGGGTCGTGATTCTTCAGAAATGTCGCCCTCCAAGTAGCTGCTTATTTTCACCTAGTAATTCCTTTGAGAAACATATGATGAAGGAACGGGGAAGGTATTTAATTCATGACTTAAGGAGATTGCCCTACCTCCTGAAGTCACATTATAGTAAAGACAAAGACAACAGTGTAATCACGTAGATCTGTGCCAGTCATGATCGTCCTGGAAAAGGAATTACCTTCCCCTCCAAATTTAGGTGCACTGTGCCAGCTAAAGCATGTTCCTCATGGACAGCAAATGCCAAGAGATGGGAACAGATGTACTGGAATTATTCCAGCAGCGTTCTTTCCATACTTAAAAGTTATAGAGAATAAAAAGTAATAGGACTTCAACCTCTGTTTTAGACTCAGCATGACTATTTTAATTGTGCAAGTTATACAAGTGTCTATGGTCTATGCTCTTCTGGTGAACGTTTGTCATTCTCAGAAAGAGTAGGAAAGAACCTTGGGGTTCCTTCTGAGTTCTGACTGCTGGGATAATTGACTTGATCTTCATGATTTCTAGATTCTAGGCCTTGGCAACTTTGGACTCTGACATCTGATAGTTATGCCTTTCTTAATTTGATGTCAAATTTTCCAGACCCTTGGATGGCTTTGATCTTAGAAAACCAGGGAAATGCTGATCTATGTCTTGATTTCCTTATTTCCTAAAACTTTGGCTCACCTTGTCCCACCTTGACTCATGGTGGCTCATCTCGACTCACTTTGATGTTTTGGCAAAAGCTGTGACATTAACCATCAGGGTATTGATTCAGAACCTGGGCTCCCTTCCGAGTTCAGTTCAGTTCAGTTCAGTCGCTCAGTCGTGTCCAACTCTTTGCGACCCCATGAACCACAGCACGCCAGGCCTCCCTGTTCATCACCAACTCCCAGAGTTCACCCAAACCCATGTCCATTGAGTCGATGATGCCATCCAACCATCTCATCCTCTGTCGTCCCCTTCTCCTCCTGCCCTCAATCTTTCCCTGCATCAGAGTGTTTTCCAATGAATCAGTTCTTTGCATCAGGTGGCCAAAGTATTGGAGTTTCAGCTTCAGTATCAGTCCTTCCAATGAACACTCATGACTGACCTCCCTTAGGATGGACTGGTTGGACCTGGGCTCCCTTTCTAACTTGTTCCCAAATCTGACCCATTCTTCGGTCTCCTCCTATCCTTTGGCACTTAGGCTTAATGTGATGCTTCTTAGGTTGTCAGCCTCTGGAACAGACACAGAGGTAATGGCACGTAAATCATAATCAAGATGAGCAGAGGCCTTACTTAAGGTTGAGAAGTTCCTTGCAAGGAGTCGTATGTCTAACTATAGAAGCACGTTAAGGAACAGCAATGTCTCAAGAAGATATGATAGTCACAGTCAGTTGTTGGTGGGGCTTTTGTGTGTGGAACTGTCTGGGAAATCTGACATTTTCTTTCAAAATCTTTATTTCACCCCATACTATTTTTAATTACATCATAGAAACACAGCAAGAAGTAAACTCTTTAGATAAATTAAGTTTGCTTTCAATCATAAAACATTGCTAAATTTTAGGTATTTTTTAATGGAAGCTTTTCCTTCATATATTGTGCAAAACCCTGTCTTCCTAAAGAGGGTATGTTGAATGAAATTTAAGTTTTTTAAAAGAGATTCAAGATCATCATTTCAAATGCCTGCTGATATAATTGTTACTCAGTTTTTATTGCTTTTACATCCCCTGAAACCTTCACAGAGTCACTTCTGTTGCTATGTAACAAACATTCCCAAACTGAGTGGCTTATAGCAATAATCATTTCATTATGTCTCATGATTTTGTGAGTTGACTGGGTTCAGCTGTGTGGTTCTTCTGCCCCATGTAATGTGGGTAGGGGTTGCAACCTGGGGTCTTGACTTGGCTGGACATTCAAGATAACTTCCTTTCAGGCTGGAGCTGGCTTTGTTGGGAACTCAGCTGGGGCTGGTTACCAGAGGGACCCTATTCTCCACGTGGCCTCTTCAGGAATTTGGGCTTCTTGCAGCATGTCCTCTGAGTTTCCAGAGAGCATCCTGAAATCTAAAAGTGACAGCTGCAAAGCACTCAAGATTCTGTTCCAAAGAAACACAGCGTCACGTGCATCACATCCTATTGGTCAAAGCACGTCACAAGACCAATCAAAATTCAATCAGAGGTCTAGTTATTTAAAATATCAAGTAACTTTTCTTCTTCTGATGAAGCTCTAATATTTGGAGGTATTACCCCAGTGTTTTAGCATGTGGTTAGACTTCTGGTTTATTCCAGTTTTAATCCCTGGTCTTTTGACTTGCTTTTCGTGGCTGAATATCACCTAGACAGCAGATGTAGTCGCTGACCTCTGCCCTTCTTCTCCAGTGCATCTAGCTGACTACACATCAGGTCCTGCCCAGCTTCTTCCATGCTAAATGCCTAAACCATCCTTAGATATTTTCCTCTTTCCTTATCTCTTTCGGTACTGATGCCCCATTTGCTATGCCTCCTCTTGTTCACTGAAAAGTCTGGTTTCTCCCTCTGGGATCTATTTGACTTGGACCCAGGCATTAGTCTGAGCTGGCTCACTGCTACCTGAGTTCCATTAATGCAAGAGGCTGAAATTAGTTGCTTGGAGCCTGTGGCTGCCTGTGTAAGTGTGGTCACTATATCTGATGTGTTTCTAATCCAGTTTAATCCTGAAGATGATAAATGTACTGCTCTTTGAATTGCTGGCCAGGCCATGTTTGCTATTCATTTAGCTGTGGGGACTCTGTCAGGGTCCCTGGGTCCCCTCCCCAGGGCCCAGTTGGTCAGGCTGAGATAGCTACATATGTTTATGCTCTTACCTCTATAGCAATATTCCCCTAGCACCTTATTTATGTTGACTCTGGCATGTCAGCTTGTAAAAACCAAAGACTCTTTGCAGTAAAATAATCTTGCAAAGGTCAGCCATATCTTTAACACTGGTCCTTTTTCACCAATTTTAGAATATCCACCCTCTTAAAAAACATTAGCATTCTATAGCACAGGCGTTTGGTCATGTCTATTCATCTTATTTTATTCTCTTCCAAAAGAAACAGAACATGGGTTGGCATAAGTTGGATGTAGAATGTTTATGTAATGACATAGTTATTTTAAGATGCTTGACTAGGAAGCAGCTTGTTGCTGCTAAAACGCTTAAAAGAACACCCTAAACTGCCAGGACAATCTATTAACAAAATGTCACTTTAGCATGCATGATGCTTGTGTGTGCACCTTTAATTATTGAAGTCACGTTTATTAATAGATTTCTTTAACGTCATGTTCTGGACAGGTCCCAATTCGAATGAGTGCATTCTTCCTATCTAAATGTCCCTAGTACCAGACTAGTGAAAGCAGAACAATATCCTATGGTCTGCTCAAGTAGCCAATAAACATTTAATGGCATACAAACTGAGTGTCCACTGATGAACATATATTTTCTGCTGTAGTGATTCCAAATAGTAGCTAATGCATATTTATTGATTTGATTTGAATTCTAACCCAATTCCACGATAACTCATCTTGTAACTTATGACATTTTACACTAATAACGGTCCAATATTTCAAGTATTTAGTGTATGTCAGGCACTGTTCTGAATCTTTTACATACATTATCACATTTGACCCAGAGGGCAACCTATGACCTATGTTAGGTATTATTATTATCCTCCCTTTACAGACAAGGAAACGGAGGCATGGGGGATTAAGGAAGTACTGTGCAGCATTGACAGTGTCTCTGTCTCATCAGATGTGACTCAACAACAGCAGAAAACTCTGCAAATCGCACAGGGGCCTCATTACGAGCAGTTTCATGCATTGGAGAAGGAACTGGCAACCCACTTCAGTGTTCTTGCCTGGAGAGTCCCAGGGGCCGGGGAGCCTGGTGGGCTGCCGTCTATGGGGTCACACAGAGTCGGACACGACTGAAGTGACTTAGCAGCAGCAGCATCTACAGAGAGGTGGGTTTGAAGATGGAGGCATGGGGGATTAAGGAAGTACTGTGCAGCATTGACAGTGTCTCTGTCTCATCAGATGTGACTCAACAACAGCAGAAAACTCTGCAAATCGCACAGGGGCCTCATTACGAGCAGTTTCATGCATTGGAGAAGGAACTGGCAACCCACTTCAGTGTTCTTGCCTGGAGAGTCCCAGGGGCCGGGGAGCCTGGTGGGCTGCCGTCTATGGGGTCACACAGAGTCGGACACGACTGAAGTGACTTAGCAGCAGCAGCATCTACAGAGAGGTGGGTTTGAAGATGCAAGAATGAAAAGGACAGAGCCAGTGACATGACCGAAGTTTACAAACTCTTCTTATGAACTCTGTGTGGGAGAGAAGTTCATAAACAAGTATGCACGTGTGAGGCGCACACGCGTGCGTGCACACACACACACATTCTGTGCGGGTGTGCTGTGCTTAGTTTCTCGGTCATGTCCAAGTCTTTGTGACCCTGAGGACTGTAAACCACCAGGCTCTTCTGTCCACGGGGATTTTCCAGGCAAGTAGAATACTGGAGTGTGTTGCCATGCCCTCCTCCTGGGTATCTTCCCAACCCAGGGATCAAACCCAGGTCTCTCGCATTGCAGGCGGATTCTTAACCATCTGAGCCACCAAGGAAGGCCCACAGATATTACAACACTTCAAAGTGGGGGTAAGTATTAGGAATAGGCCAAAAAAGTCTTTCCCAAAATAGGAAAATCTTTAAAGATTTTAAAACATTCCCTAAATACACAAGGCTTGCTCCAATTAATCACATGAAGAATTATAAGAGCTTGTGGTCAAATCTAACAAGTCTCATTTGAAAGGCTTTGAGAAACCATCAGATGGTCTTCCCTGGTGGCTCAGAGGATAAAGCATCTGCCTGCAATGCAGGAGACCCAGGTTTGATCCCTTGGTTGGGAAGATCCTCTGGAGAAGGAAATGGCAACCCACTCCAGTATTCTTGCTTGGAGAATCCCATGGACAGAGGAGCCTGGCGGGCTACAGTCCACGGGGACCCAAAGAGTCGGACATGACTGAGCGACTTCACTTCACTTAAGTTGGCCAGTCTGTATCCATGTTCTCTTTAATGCTGACATTTTTGTGACTTTGTAACTACGAGGAAAAATGGGAAGGACAGTGTACATACCATCTTTGTCTGCATGGGGGTGTTTTTACCCTGTCTGAAGCAAATCTGTGACTTTGGTGGCTTTAGAGAGCTCCAAATATTTCTTACCCATGGGAAAAGGTGAGAAAGTTATTCTTCTTGGCTACCCTCTATTTCTACATAGGACACTTGTCAACCTATTTATATACAGAGATGTCATTTTAACGTGTGTATGGACTGTGTTTCAAGCAACCTCCTTTGCTAACCTTGCTCCTTTCACACTTGCAGGTCCTGGAGCCACCCCCCCCAATCAGGTTAGTCCGCCCTTTATTGTTGTCTGCACAGTTGCCTCGTTGTCACAGTTCAGCAGGCCCTGGCTCCAGATCCCCTTCAGTGCCACATGTGAGTGGATTATTTTGGCTTCAGAATTGTTCCCATAAATGCCACTTCCATGGCTGAGGAAAGCAAGAAATTTTGGAGAGTTAACTGTATCTTCTGCACTCTCCTGTTCAAAGTTCTTGGTAGAAATTCAGTTGATCCGATTCATCCGCCTCTGAGCAGAAGGAACAGAAGGCCAATATATCTGTGCTATTTGCTTTGGCAAAATTAGGTGTTAGTACTGTTGTTTAGCTTAAAAGTCCCCCAAAAACATGAATGCCAAATTGTTAGGGCATAAAAGCCTTAGAAAATGATTACACTCAACCACTAATAAATCCTCATAAATGCTCAAAATAATCAAGTAGACAATAATCTCGAATCTTTGCCGGGCCTTCCAAAGCAAGACTTCTCCAAGTCCTTTTCAAACACTGCCTTCAAATCTTTGACCCACCCTCTGGAGTCCCTCAGATTGAACAGAAATAAACAACCCAGGGTAAAATCATACACCCTGGACTCCAAGTGCTTTCTGCAAACAAGGCTTGATTCTACTGGATTTCTAGCAAGACAACTATAATTCTTTAGTACTTTTAAAATAAGCAAACATGTTCCATGGAAGCAAAAGATCTGGAAGCAGTGTTAGAAGTGTTGAAGTCTAGCCTAGTGAAAGCAGTTAGAGGTCAGCTGAAGGTTGGCTTGTCCTTCCTAGGACACAAATTTTTCTAGGCTGGAGCCGCCCAAAGAGGAACCCACGATTCCCTGTTTGCTGCTGGGACACAGATGGCCAACATGAAAGCCAGGCGTCTTTATGAGCAGCGCTTGTGATGCAGCTGGAAGGGGAGTGGGAGAGACTGTCATCGTGTTTCGTCGCCTGTCTGAGGACGCGGTGCACCGTTCTGCCACGAGTGCGTGGCTTGGGCAGGGAAGTCGAAGACGGATGGACATCATTCGGTGAGCGTGTAGTCAGCCTTCCCAACATGGAAGCCTCATTCGTTCCTCTCCACTTGCCTAGGGCATTCATCAAGGCCTCGGTGGGGAAAACCGCCACCGCGGACCGAAAATGCCCTCAGTGCTGGTGTTGTGTCCTTATTGTTGGGTCAGGTGCTGCGAGTCACGTCTTATTGTTTTAGCTGAGGCAGGGCCAGTGGTGACTACATGTGAGTTTTTCATTAGTGTTCTCATTGTCCTTCCCTTCCTGTTTTGGTAAAGAAGTTGATTCAGAGGCTCCTACCTGGCTCCTCTGTAGATGACCGACTCTCACGGGTGTGTCCGTGGACTGTCATGGCACAGAGGGAGTCGTGGGCAGCAAGGGTTACACCTGGCTTCTTGCACCTGCCTCATAAATGGACTCTTTCTTTTCACCTTCTGACAGCACTCACTGAGGTGGGAGTGAGTGTACTGAGCACATGTAAGGGCGGGGGGGGGGGTTGCAGGTGCTAGGGCTCAGTCGCTCAGTTGTGTCCAATCTTTGCGACCCTATGGACTGAAGCCCGCCAGGCCCCTCCTCTGTCCATGGGATTTCCCAGGCAAGAACACTGGAGTGGGTTGCCATTTCCTCCTCCACAGGATCTTCCCCACCCAGGGATCGAGCCTGTGTCTCTGTGTCTCCTGCACTGACAGGTGGCTTCTTTACCGCCAGCACCACCTGGGAAGCCTGGGGCTTACCCAGCCCACATGATAAAGCTTACAAGGTTGGTTTGTTTCTCCCATCCTCCTTCTGTGGAAGCTTTAGCTTCTGGGCCTGCATGAGTTTCTAATAACAAAGGAAATCTTAGAGAAAGCCCATCTCTTGTGTAAGTAGGAAGAGAATTTTAAAAATTATAGTTCATTTTCGGGAGTATTTAGTCCATTTTCAGGTGTATTAGGCCCAAATTTTATTTCATTTTTGGGACTACTTTGTCCATTTTCAGGCCTACTTAGTTCACATTTTAGTACAATTTCAGGACTATTTAGTCTAATTTCAGGCATATTTAGTTCCATTTTTAGTCCATTTTTAGGAGTATTTACATTTTTAAGGCAGCTATATAGAAAGGGCAATGATTATTACAAATGATCATTCAGTGATAATCAAATTTTAGGCATTACAAGGGAAAAACATTTGTTCAGGGTATAACATTAGATGCGGGACTGAAATTTTTTCTTTATTTTAACCAACAAGGCTCATAGGACTGTAAAGTGCCCTCTGCCAGTTTTGTTTTCAAGTCACCTTCTTTATCTACACTGCACAGCCATATTTCTGCTCTACTTAACAAACAAACTATCCCCTCAAATCCCCATCAAAAACCAACAACAAAACACACCGGAAGCCAGAGATGGTACAAGGGAAGCAGGAAGACAAGAAGTGAAACTATGGAGAGAAGATATTAAGATATTAAGTGGCTAAAGCATGAGGGTGATTTGTATTTATTTAGGAATGATCTGACTGCTTAACACCTGGAGCTGAAAGAATTCAATTAATAGTGAGGGACTTGTCCAAATGATGAAAAATATATATATAGGCCTAGCTTCACTTTCCCGGTGAGGAAAGTGAAATTTAACAAAATTTATCCCTAAGGGCTTACCTTTCAGCTATTTGTTCCACTTATTTCATTAGAAAATTTCCAAGGGATGTGAAAAAAGACACGATCTATTTCAAAAAGTGTAGTTTACACTCTCAAATTGTCCCATATTAGCTAGCATTTTTGTAAAAAAAAAAAAAAATAAGCAGACTAGTAGGAGAGGAGATAACAGTGAGAAAAGAGAGTGTGGGCAGAGGTGACACCTGGATCAGGTCACGTCGAATCAATTCACTGTCTTTGTGCTCTGTGTTAAATCAGAAACCCGTGAAAGGTAGAATGCACAGAAATAACATTCAGTGTCATTCATTCAAAGTTTCCATAGTAATATTCAGTTAAAGTTTTCAGATTTATTATGTGGAATTTTTTGGAAAAAGACTGAGCTTAAGATAAATGCTTCTTTTATTTTTTCTGATTATAAAATAGTACATGCATTTTATTAAAAAACAGTAATTATAATATAAAAACAATAAAAATGACAATAATCTTAATACCAGGAAATAAGAACTACTAATATTTTTTATTTATTTCCCTCTAAACATTCTCTTGTATATACATGCACATAACACACACACACATTTGTGTCACAAAATCAAACATTTTGTGTTTGGTTTTGAAGTCTTTTTTTGCACTTACATAATTAAAATATCCCCACACCATTATATATATTCTTTGAACAATATTCCACTTAATGTTATTTTATTTCACAGTGAGACCAGTCCTTAGTTTTTAATATTATTTTACAAAAGCTATGACAAACATCCTAGTGCAACAATTGTTGTACATTTATTACTTTATTGTTTTTTTTAATATATTCTATGCAACAATGATTTTATATCCTTTTCTGATTTAGAGTGCATGCTTTTTTTTATTATGTTGTATTTGTTCTTTATGTTGTTGTTATTATTGGTTAGTCGCTAAGCTGTGTTCACCTTTTTGCGACCCCTTGGATTGTAGCCCAACAGACTCCTATGTCAGTGGGATTTCCCAGGCGAGAATACTGGAGTGGGTTGCCATTTTCTCCGCCAATTGTTCTTTATCCATTGATGATATTAACAGTTTGTTAGTATTTGTTTCAAATGTTTCCCCAATTTGTCATGCATCTTTTACGTTTTGATGCTTTTATTGACATACATAAATTGTGCCAAATTTATTGATTTTTCTTTCATTGCTTTTAAGTTTTGAAAGTCATCACTCCAAGATCAATAAAACATTCACCTAACTGTTGCTTACTCTTTTGAAAAGACTATGGAGAAATACAAAATAAAAACAGAGGTGCTTTTCTTTCCCATCCCCTCCCTTCTATTAACCTGAATCCACAGATGCACTTCCAATTTTTGATGATTTTTACTTTTTACATTTCATTACTTAGTATCAGCTGGAATTTATTTTGTTGTGTGGTCTGAGGTGAAAATCTAACTTGAGGATTTATTTTCTTGCAGATAATGAGCCAATTTTCCCAACACCATTGTTGAATAATTCATTCCTTCCTCCTTGGCTTGTGAAGGCCCATATTTTTTGAGTTACAAAGACAGGAAACTCACAATGACATTATGCAACAGAAATAACCTGCCTCCAGTGCTTGAATACATGACTAGCTAAGCACGTGGTTGCTTATACACCTACACTCTGTACGGAGGCAGACCATGTCACTGTAGGGCAAGCGATTGGATTGTCCATTTTTAACAGAATGTTCTGATTTGTTGAAGCACACAAGTCTTTAATTTTTCAGTTCAGTTCAGTTCAATTCAACTGACTTAATTTCAACCAGTGTTTATTAAATGCTTATTATATGCATTCACTGTAGTATGTGAATTATGGTTGATGCAGTTTTGGATTTCAACCCAGCCTATGAGTAACATGTCTAATAACTCAGGCAAAAGCCAAGTAAAATTCCCCAGACAATTCTGAAAGAAGAGGAGAAGCCTTTGCTGAAATCGTTTTAAATGACAATCCCTAGGGTTTAAATGATGTGCTTTTACGGCTGCAGAGTGTCTTTGTGTTCTCATCTCAAAAGCCGACAATGACAAGTAGTCCAAGTCATTTGGATTATGCCATGGGAGCAGACAGAAAGCTCATAAGCACATGACTGAGCAAAATAAATAAATAAAACAACATATGTAAGTCAAGGAGACACATTCCTGTCCCCGTATAAAAACAGAAGAAGACATGGATGCCTGCTATTCTCGGATAACTACTCATAGTTCATCAAGTACAGAGGAGTGGACAGAGGCAACATTCTTATCACAGATGCCATATGACAACTAAAATAATCATGTCCACAAATATTCTATGTTACTTGTATTTCTGTGGCTTATCTTTTGTTTTCATCATGTTAATGTTCATCTTTTCATAGAGTAATATAAAAACAACCTGATGGGGATTGTGTATTTTTGGGCAGGGCGGGGGGCGGTGAGTTCCTATCAGAGAAAACAAAATTATTCATATAATCCCAGTAGAGTATGACCGCAAGTGCTGACAGGATGGAAAGGTACCAAACGTGTGTTTCTTCTGTTTGTAGTTACACTGCCATTTTTCTTTATGACTCCTGACATGCTGTCTGTCACACCAGGCATAGAACAGGAGACTTGGGGAGTGTTATCTGAAAACCGCATCCCTTCAGGGAGTTCCAGAGACCCTGCTAATTGCTCAGTATCACTGTTTTTGCCTTCGCCTTCTTCCTCTTGGAATCTCCAGGGGGCCAGAGTTCCCACAATCCACATGTTGATTTTTTTTCAGCTTACTCAACAACGTCATTGTTTTTAAATTTACTTATGAGTATTTTTTAACACAATGTATTTTTCCCTTCCTAATATTCAGCATGGTTGCAAATTTACATTTATTTGTGTGAATTTTTAATTGATTGTGAATTTGCTATGGAGAAATTAGTATATGCTGATGTTTAAAATGGTGCCCATAATAAAAACTCAGTAAGTATTTATTGACTGCATGTTGATGAACTATTTATAGGAAAGACATTTCCTGGAGATGGAGGGAGACAGAGATGGGTGACATATTGTTTCTCTTCTACAGTAGAACTGGAAGCCATGACTGACACAAAATTAAGAAAGCAGGCAAGCCAATAATACAAGAGATGGCTTTCAAAAGCATATCAAGTATCCAATTAAAGGTACCACAGTCTGTGCTGGTGTCAGAGACAGTCTTTATCAAATGAAACACTCTTGCACATTTTTCAGTCTTCTGCGTAGTTAATGGGACCAAGCCTGTACGGCTCACTCTCTTCCACGGAATGTGAATGGAGTTTTGTGTGGATTTTCAGCAGAGAGACAGTGTGCCTCTTGTATCTTGCTCTTCCTCTGCTGGGGCAAACTTAAAGCACGTGTATCCTTAATGGCAAGACTAAAATGTGAAGGCAGCCTAGATCCCCGAGTCCCCACTTGGGGGACTGCTGCCCTGTAAGGTCACTCTATCCACCTCATCCTATGATAAGAACCAGAGATAAACCTTTATTTAAGTTTTCTTGTGTTACAGCTAAAGTGAGATATCCTAATAAAATATCATCTTTAGGAGGTTGGAAAGCCATGAAAGTCTTCTGAAAGTGGTGGATTAAAGCTGGATTTTACACAGTGATTAAAAGCATCTAAAATTAAAGCAAAGTCCAATGACATTATTTTGCATATGTAGAAGAATCCGTAATAAAATTCATGTGGAATCTGAAGGGACCTGACTAGCCAAAACGATCTTAAAAAAAAAAGAATAAAGTTGGATTTCTCACATTTTCTGATTTTAAAACTTATTTCAAATCTAGAGTAATCAAAATAGTATGGTAGTGGCATAAAGACAGATATAGAGGTCAATGGAATAAAACCAAGAGCCCACGAATAAACAATCGCATATGTGTTCAAATCATTTTTAACAAGGGTGCCAAGATGATTCAGTGAGGAAAGACTTGTCTTTTCAACAAATGATGTTGGAAAAAGTAGATATCCACATGCAAAAGAATGAAATCAGACTCTTCCTTTGCATCATATGCGAACAATGGATGTAAAATGGATCAAAGATCTGAATGTTAAGAGCTAAAACTATGAAACTCTTAGAAGAAAAAATATGGGGACAGTGTTATGACATTATGAACTTGGCAATGATTTCTTGGATATGACACCAAGAGCACAGGAAAAAAAGGAAAATAATAAATTGGACTATGAAAAAATTTTAAACTTCTATATATCAAAGGAAATTTATCAACAGAGTGAAAGGACAACTTATAGATTAGGAGAATATACTTGAAAATCATATATCTGATTAGGCATTAATATTCAGAGTATATAAAGAATTTCTGTGATTCAATGATACAACATATATATGCACACATAGCAATAATCAAAACATAACCCATTAAAAATGGGCAAAGGGTTTGACTAGACATTTCTCCATGAAGATGTACAAATGGTCAATAAGTACATGAAAAGATGCATAATATCACAAAGCATTATGGAAATGCAAATCAAAACTACAGTGAGATAGCCCTTCACACCCATTAGGATGGCCGCATATCCCGAAGAACAAAAACCAGAAAATAATGGTGTCAAGAATATAGAGAAATTGTATCTTTTCTCCACTCTGTGGGAATGAAAAATGGTGCAGTTGCTCTGGGAAACCCTATGGAGATTCCTCAAAAAAATTAAAAATGTCACTACCATATGATCTAACAATTCCACTTTTGGTTATATACCCCAAAGAATTAAAGGGAGAGTCTCAAAGAGATATTTGTATATCTATGTTCATAGTAGTATTATCTATAATAGCCAATAGTTGGAGGCAGCACAAATGTCCATTGATAGATAAATGGATAAACACAATGAGATGTATCGTACAATGGAATACTATTCTGGCTTCAGAAGGAAGGAAATTCTGAGACAAGCTACAACACAGATGAAACTTGAGGATGTTATGCAAAGTGAGCAAGCCAGTTACAAAAGGACAAACATTATATGATTCCATGTACATGAGGTATTTGGTCAAATCAAAGACAGAAAGAAGAATGGTGATTGCCATCATTAGGCATAGCAGGAAGGGTGGAGTAGCTGTTCAATGGGTAGAGTGTTTCAGTTTTGCAAGAGGAAAAGAGTTTTTGAGATGTGTTATACAGCGGTGTGAATGTACTTAACACTACTGGATTATACACTTAACATGGCTAAAGGTCAATTTCAAGTGTTTCTTACCACAGTTAAAGATTTTCAAAATTAAGGCAATAAATACAGATGGCAAATGAGCATATGAAAAGATGCTCCATATTAGATGTCCTCAGGGAAATGCAAACTGAAACAATAGTGAAATACTACTACACTCCTATTAGAATGGACCAAATCTGGAACACTGACAATCCCAAATGCTGGCAAGGATGCAGAGGAATAGGAACCCTCATTCACTGCTGATGGGAATGCAAATTTGTACAGCCACTTTGGAACACATTTGGCAATTTCTTGCAAAATGAAACAAACTCTTACCATACGATCCAGCAATCTCCCTCCTTGGTATTTTCCCAAAGGAACTGAAAACTTATGTCCACACAAAAATTTGCACAAGGATGTTTATTTCAGTTTTATTCATAATTGCCTAAACTTGGAAGCAACCAAGATGTACTTCAGTAGGTGAGTGGATAAATAAACTATAATACATTCAGACAATGGAATATTATTCAGTGCTAAAAAGAAATAAGCTTTCCAGCCGTGAGAAGATATGGAGGAAACTTAAATGCATATTACTAAGGGAAAGAAGCTAATCTGAAAAAGCTGTAGACCATGTGATTCCTACTATATGACTTTCAGGGAAAGGCAAAACTCCAGAGCCATTAAAGTGATCAGTGATTGTCAAAGACTGGAGTAGGGACAAATGAGCAGGCTCAGGGGATTTTTAGGACAGTGAAAAATACTCTTACGATACTATAATGATGGATGTATGTCATTATACATTTGAAAGTGAAAAGTGAAGTTGCTCAGTCATGTCCAACTCTTTGCCACCACATGGACTGTAGCTACCAGGCTCCTCCATCCAAGGGATTTTTGGGTGAGGGTACTGGAGTGGCTTGCCATTTCCTTCTCCAGAGGATCTTCCAAACCCAAGGATTGAACTCAGGTCTCCCTCATTGCAGGCAGATTCTCTGCCCTCCGAGCCAGTGGGTATATGTCATTATACATTTGAGTGAATCCAGAAAATACAATGCCAAAAATGGACTCTAACTTAAACTATGGACTTCAGGTGATTACAATTTGACAACATAAGTTCATCAACTGTAAAAAGAAAATGTACCCTATAGTGATGCTTTTGGAGAAGGAAATGGCAACCCACTCCAGTGTTCTTGCCTGGAGAATCCCAGGGATGGGGGAGCCTGGTGGGCTGCCATCTATGGGGTCGCCCAGAGTCGGACACGACTGAAGCGACTTAGCAGCAGCAGCAGCAGTGATGCTTTTGAACTGTGGTGCAGGAGAAGACTTTGAGAGTCCCTTGGACTGCAAGGAGATCCAGCCAGTCCATCCTAAAGGAGATCAGTCCTGGCTGTTCATTGAAAGGACTGATGTTGAAGCTGAAACTCCAATACTTGGGCCACCTGATGCAGAGAGCTGACTCATTTGAAAAGACCCTGATGCTGGGAAAGATTGAGGGCAGGAGGAGAAGGGGATGACAGAGGATGAGATGGTTGGATGGCATCACCGACTCAATGGACATGGGTTTGGGTAGACTCTGGCAGTTGGTGATGAACAGGGAGGCTTGGCATGCTGCAGTTCATGGGGTCACAAAGAGTCAGAAATGACTGAGCGACTGAACTGAACTGAACTGAACTGAACCCTATAGGGAATAATGATAAAAGGCAGGCTGTGTACATTGGGATCGGGGTATGTATGGGAACTCTCTGTACCTTCGTCTTAATTTTTCTGTGAACTTAACACCCCTCGAAACAAACAAGACTCTGCACTTCCAATGCAGGGGGTGTGGTTTCCATCCCTGGTCAGAGAACTAAGATTCCCACATGCACATGAAGTGGCCTAAAAAAATTTTTTTAAATAAAGTCTTAAAAAAAATTAAAGCAACGAGTCTTATTTCTTCCTCTGTTTCAGATATGAAATTAATTTTAGCAGAGAGAGGAAAAGAAATGTTTCTATTCCTAGGAAAATCTCTCTGGATACATACTAGTCGCCCTATACAGCTGAATTTGGATAATTTCAGCCTGTCACATTGTAGTTTGTTAGTCACCTTTAGCTACTGTTGCAGCAATGACAACAGCAAAGGCTTTAAGGCTCACGTTTTCAAGAAACTTATCTGAATTCTCCATTGTGCTCTGTGCTCACACTTTTGATAAATAAAGTCGCACCAGTAAGAACTAGAGATCTGAGTTCTTTTGATGGTGTCACTCCTAAGGCCATATGTGGCTGGGCATTCCTGGGCTCCAACTCCTCACTTCTAAATAAAGGTGGCAAGTTCATTCTGGAGAAGGCAATGGCAACTCAC
The DNA here is from genome assembly GCA_006408695.1 of Aepyceros melampus. Lineage (NCBI taxonomy): Eukaryota > Metazoa > Chordata > Mammalia > Artiodactyla > Bovidae > Aepyceros > Aepyceros melampus. The sequence continues at coordinate 198,634 of SJXQ01009479.1, read as the reverse complement.
TGCAATACTTTGCCTGGAAAATCCCATGGATGGAGGAGCCTGGTAGGCTGTAGCCCATGGGGTCACTAAGAGTCAGACACGATTGAGTGACTTCACTCTCACTTTTCACTTTCATGCATTGGAGAAGGAAATGGCAACCCACTCCAATGTGCTTGCCTGGAGAATCCCAGGGATGGGGAAGCCTGGTGGGCTGCCGTCTATGGGGTCACACAGAGTCAGACACGACTGAGCAGCTTAGCAGCAGCAGCAAGTTCATTCCTATTGCTCTGTTCCTTCACAGCATAATTTGCTTATACCTACTGCCAAGGTAAATATACACTTTGCTATATGTGGGGCATTGTTTTATTTTCTTATTAGATTATCATTACTACTTGTTTTCTAAATTATCAGTATTCGAATGCTTTTAAATTTTGGAATGAATAAAATTCTATCAGTGAGGATCCAGTGAAAATCCAAGGAGACCAAGACAGGTATAAAAAAGGAGGGAAGTTAAAAGGGGGGATTCACTATAAAGTAGCTGGAAGAGCTGAAAAAAGTCTCTGCTACTCTTATGGTGACAGAGTAAAGGGAAGAGATGGGGGTCCAGATGGCCAACATGTGAGATGTGGAGCCATAGAGAATGTCTCCTAGGAATGGGGCTGCCATTGACATAGCCTTAAGGGAAATCAATGAATGAGCAAGGGAGCCTGGGAAAGGCAACTTAACAGAGATCAGCTCTCCAGAGTGCCAAACGGGGAAAGAATGCATGATGGACCTAAGAGCCAGCAGACAGAGGACTGGTGCAAACACACAACCTTGAAAACATGTCTATGTATCAAGGCTACAGTGAGGTACCCATTTCCCCTATAGAGGAGTGATTATCTGGGACAGTGAGTGGAGGTCATGGGAAGACTTTTTGGCAAATACTTAAGCTGTATGTACTTTGTGCTCCAAACCTGTTCACACAGTGAGATCAACCGTGTGTTTTTGTCTTTTTGTTAGGTCTTGGAAATGCAGGAACTCCAAGAACTTCAGAACCACAAATTAAGTAGGTGGGAGGAAGGAACAACAGGGCAGCCCTCACAAGGAAATGGCCCTCCGGGTAGAAACATTTTATTTGGAACACAACTCGCAAGATTCACAACTGGAAACTGCTCAGTGTCCTTGGAGAATGAACACATCCTGGCAATCAGAGCCTTTCCTTCAGCCAGCAATAAATGCTTTTCTTAGAAGACAGAAGCTGTAAGGCACACATTCCTGTTCTGCATGGGTGAGTTTTTTGGTGGGACATGATGAACATCTTAAAAAATTCAGAACAAGTTTTCTCAGCTTTCACAGCGTGATTCCAATCACATGAACAGAGGAAAACACACCAACTCATCACAGAGACACAAAAGCTTTTGAAGTTCACTGAAAATGTTGTGGTTGCTTTTGTCTGGGAATGAAAAAAAAAAGAAAGACAGAAAGAATTGGACATTAGGCTCTTACCTCAGAGGAAACAAAGGAGAATAGAGTGAAAACAATATTTAGAGAAAGGTGTGTAATTAAGCTACCCTTTATGATATTACTGTGTGCGTGCTAAGTCACTTCAGTCATGTCCAATTCTTGGACACCCCATGGACTGTAGCCCACCAGGCTTCTCTGTCCATGGGATTCTCCAGGCAAGAGTCTTGGAGTGGGTTGCCACGTCCTTCTCTAGGGGATCTTCATGACCCAGAGATCGAATCCATGTCTTTTGTATCTCCTGCATTGGCAAGCAGATTCTTCACCACTAGCACCACCTGGAAAAGCCTATAATATTGGTGGAAACTGTTAAATCCTTATAAATCTTTCTACAGAGACTGTCCCATTTGAATCACTGTTAGTCCAATGGGTCTCCTCTCTGGATGTCCTCGACGCCCCAGTCCATTAGAGACTTTAGTTTTTCTCTTTACAATTTTGCCTCTTGTTAATTTTCGAGTTTAGTGGGAAAAAGAAAATGTCTACATTTTCCTCATGGCAAGATGTCTAAGGAATAATACCGACACTTCTGGTGATGCCCCACTCCACTGCATGTGTGTGTGTGTGTGTGTGTTGTGTGTGTAGATTAGTGACAGCTATAAAATAGAAATAGAACTTGGGGATTTCTTCTAGAACTGTCACACTGTCACCAGTTAGCTCCATTCAGGCTGCCTCATGAACTTAAAGCAATCAACTGATTGAGTCTTAGTAAGTAAAGTCACTCAGTCGTGTCCGACTCTTTGTGACCCCATGGACTGCAGCCCACCAGGCTCCTCAGTCCATGAGATTCTCCAAGCAAGAATACTGGAGTGGGTTGCCATTTCCTTCTCCAGGGGATCTTCCCGACCCAGGGATCGAACCCGGGTCTCCCGCATTGGAGGCAGATGCTTTAACCTCTTAGATTGCATATAACCTGGAAAAGCCATAAAACCTCAGAATAACTTTAGGTCAAATGAAGCCAAGGGAGCTGCAGCTTAACTTGATCTGTTGCAGCAAGGAAACAGCAGAAGACTTTTAGATGTTTGGTGGCACTGGTCCCACCAGAGAGTAATATGGGTCAACTCTGGTTAGCACTCTGGGTCAACTCAATATTTAATGATGTTAGTTAAGCAGGGAAGTCATCTCTTAATAACATAGGCTTCGTCTAAATGCTCTTTCTATGTTTAACTCTGCATGTCATGAACTTGCTAGATAGGAAATTCTGAATTGAATCATATTTAAAAGCTCCTTAGGGCTTCCAGGTGAGTCAGTGGTAAAGAATCCGCCTGCCAATGAAGGAGACATAGGAGATGTGGATTTGATCCCTCGGTCAGGAATGCCAACCCACTCCAGTATTCGTGCCTGAAAAATCCCATGGGCAGAGGAGCCTGGTGAGCTATAGTCCACAGAGTTGCAAAGAGTCACACAGGACTGAGTGATGTAGCATGCCCACACAAGCTCCTTAATAGAAGCACCCCCTATTCCTTGACGAGTGTTCTAAGCAATGGAAGCTCTTTCTCTAGAAGTCTAGGCGGAAGCCAAGCTGAGTGGCCCAAGCTCTGAACACCGGCGGCGCCCTGAGAGATGAGAATGGCGACTCCTCCGGCGAGCAGGTGTAAGGAGGGGAGGCTCACAGGTGCGGGGTGACGAGCCCGTGTGCCCTTCCCCATCTTTAGGGGGCAAAGTGGAAGCAACGGTTCCTTGTCATTTATCCTCTCAAGTCCAGCACACTACTCTCGTAGGAGAATTCCTGACCACTTGTCCACCTTTAAGTCTGCCCCCAGTGCTCACTGTAACCCAATTTTCCTCTCAGGGAAATAAGAATACAACTCCCCAGGGAGACCCCAGTTTGCTGATTCCCTTTGGGAATCTTCCCGCTTTATCCTCCCCTCAAATCTGCCAGAGACTTGATGAGGACTGGGAAGTTTTCCTTTTTTGTAATTCTTTTTTTTCTTTTCCATTCCCAGACATGCAAAACCTTATCAGTCGTTGGAATACTGCTGCAAAACCTTGTTTTAAACGGGTGCATTCTGTCAGATTGATTGGAAGTTTCTGGCTGGAATGTTTAATTATCACTTAATTAAGACAGGCTTGTGTTCGTCTCTTTTTCTGTATGCCTTGAGATTTGCCGGTGGCAGGGTAAGTCTTGCTTGACTGGCAGCTGTCAATGGCCCATATGGAAATGACAAATAACGTGACGGGCTGAAGATAAAAGGTTTCACCTCGACAAGTGACCTGTGCCTGTGTTCCTCTTGTCTAGTCTAGGTTTTCAAGGCAGATGCCTCGGCCATGGGGTGCACAGACTTGTCCAGGAGAAGGCTGTGTTCTGGTCAGTGCCTGCAGGGACCTGCCAGGTGATCCATCATAACTCAGATGTGAGCTGTCTGGGTTGGATGGACCATGCCACTGAATGATTCATGCTATACCCTGAACTGCTTAGTTCAGTTCAGTTCAGTCGCTCAGTTGTGTTCAACTCTTTGCGACCCCATGAATCACAGCATGCCAGGCCTCCCTGTCCATCACCAACTCCCAGACGGAGTTCACCCAGACACACACCCATGGAGTCAGTGATGCCATCCAGCCATCTCATCCTCAGTCGTCCCCTTCTCCTCCTGCCCCCAAACCCTCCCAGCATCAGAGTCTTTTCCAATGAGTCAACTCTTCTCATGAGGTGGCCAAAGTACTGGAGCTTCAGCTTCAGCATCATTCCTTCCAAAGAAATCCCAGGGCTGATCTCCTTCAGAATGGACTGGCTGGATCTCCCTGCAGTCCAAGGGACTTTCAAGAGCCTTCTCCAACATCACAGTTCAAAAGCATCAATTCTTCAGCACTCAGCCTTCTTCACAGTCCAACTCTCACATCCATGCATGACCACAGGAAAAACCATAGCCTTGACTAGATGGACCTTAGTTGGCAAAGTAATATATCTGCTTTTGGATATGCTATCTAGGTTGCTCATAACTTTTCTTCCAAGGAGTAAGCATCTTTTAATTTCATGGCTGCAGTCACTATCTGCAGTGATTTTGGAGCCCCC
>SJXQ01009479.1:121876-193038 GCA_006408695.1 Aepyceros melampus | reverse complement strand
AAGGTCCGTCTAGTCAAGGCTATGGTTTTTCCTGTGGTCATGTATGGATGTGAGAGTTGGACTGTGAAGAAGGCTGAGCGCAGAAGAATTGATGCTTTTGAACTGTGGTGTTGGAGAAGACTCTTGAGAGTCCCTTGGACTGCAAGGAGATCCAACCAGTCCATTCTGAAGGAGATCAACCCTGGGATTTCTTTGGAAGGAATGATGCTAAAACTGAAGCTCCAGTACTTTGGGCACCTTATGCGAAGAGTTGACTCATTGGAAAAGACCCTGATGCTGGGAGGGATTGGGGGCAGGAGGAGAAAGGGACGACCGAGGATGAGATGGCTGGATGGCATCACAGACTCAATGGACGTGAGTCTGAGTGAACTCCGGGAGTTGGTGATGAACAGGGAGGCCTGGCGTACTGCGATTCATGGGGTCACAAAGAGTCGGACACGACTGCGCGATTGAACTGAATACTTTGCAGGTGGCTCCATGGTCAAAGAATGGGCTGCCAGTGCAGGAGATGTGCGAGACGAGAGTTCTATCCCTATGCTGGGAAGATCCCCTGGAGAAGGAAATGGCAACCCACTCCCGGATTCTTGCCTGGAGAATCCCATGGACAGAGGAGCCTGGCAGGCTACACTCCATAGCATCACAGAGAGTTGGACATGACTGAGTGCAAATCCACAGGCATCTTTATAAGACCAAGATGGAAGATGTTGCAGGTAATAGTTCCATAGACTTTTATTTTAAAAATCTGACATGTGAGGTCTAATGGTGTTTCTACAGCTCCCGGGAGGAACAGTTCCAATTTTTTTGTTTCATTCATCTTGAACAGCACTCCAAATTGACTTTTTTTTTTTGAAATATCAACTTTTGCCACATTTCTCACTCACTCAGAGGCCCCCTATGTTGTGAGTGGAAGAGAACCCATTGTTGACAGTAGCCGCATGGAGGTCTCTAGAATTTGAACCCTTTAGCTTTCACTTGTGTATCTAGCTTTGATCTCAATGATACGTCATTTCAGCTGTTCACTGGCCCATCTCTTCAGTCTTTATGTACATGTATCCCATAAGACACAGCTTCCTGATCACCCAAACACATTTCCTCCACTCTTAGGAATGAATTTCTGAGCTACTGAAGGGAAAGAAAATGTTGTGGTCAGATGATGCTTCATAACTTGAAACAGGAACCCTGTGGTCATGTCTGAAGAGTGTTTCCTTTAGAATCTTTGACAGGAAGTTCCACTGTGGTGTAGAGGAGTGAACACAGCTGGAACCTGGGGATTCTGTCTTTAATACCAGAGTAATCTTACTTAATCCCTCAGACACCTTCCTTTCCTCCTGCCTTCCTTTCCCCCTTCCTTCCTCTTTCTTAACACCTCCTTCTTTCCTGTGCTTTCCTTTCCCTTTCACAAACATTGATTAATCATGTATATTATTTTTGTCTCCGGGGACACAAGAACAAATGTGACATGGGTCCTCTCCTCAAGGAGCTCATGTGATGGTCAGTAAGGAAATCATTGACTCTGATGCTCTGCAATAGGACAGTGGCGGTTTCTGAACAGTAGTGGTGGAGACAAGACACATGTGGGAGAAGCCAACTCTACCCAGGAGAATTTTCTAAAGCTCCAGAGAGAAGATGGTTTTGATCTAGGTCTCATTCATCTTCAGAAGGCACTGATCCATACAGGCAGACTAACGATGACTCAAGATCAATTTTGGCATTCTGGGTTATTTCCTTTCATAAACGGTATCATGTAAACTTACATCCTTTATTTGTGATGTATAGGCATCATTGAGGGCTTCCCTGGTGGCTCAGATGGTAAAGAATCTGCCTGAAATGTGGGTTTGATCCTTGGGTCAGGAAGATCCCCTGGAGAAGGGAATGGCTACCCACTCCAGTCTTTTTGCCTGGAGAATCCTGTGGACAGAGGAGCCTGGCGGGAGACAGTCCATGGGCTTGCAAAGAGTCAGACACAACTGAGTGACTAACACACAGATATCACTGAAACATCCCAGCAACGACTCTTCGTTCAGTCACTCTCTGGAGCCAGGCCTTCAGGGGAGCCCATTGGTGTACACAGACTCCTCTAGAAATGGTGTCTAATATGGTAGCACTTGGACCCATGTGGCTATTTAGTTTTGAACCTAAGTTAATGAGAAACAATAGTGCTGTTTAATGCTGTGATTGCATTAACCATATGCCAAGCGTTCAGTAGCCACAAGTGGTTAGCGGCTACTGTAACAGACACAGGCATGAAGACAAACTCCATCATTGCTGAAAGCTTCAGGGCCCTGATCTAGTCTAAGAGCCACCTCTTTCCTTATTCTTTTTATCTTCTTCTCCATCAGATCTAACTGTGCTGGCCAAGCTACACCTTGAGTCCCTTCCTAGCCATATCCTTAGTAGCTGGCCTGCTCCTTGACAGAGGGCAACAGGAATGGAGAGAGGTGTCCTGAAGGCACCTTATCTCACGGTTTCATTATTGCGGCATCAGGCAGATCCATCCTACGGGAAATGCTGTCAATAGTGATTATTTACTGTATGCTCACTATGCGTCAGGCCCTCGGCTAATGTTTTGCGTACATTCTCTCATTTAACCCTCATAACAAACATTCAAAGTGGGTATAATTAGTCCCACTGGATAGATGAGGAAACAAAAGCTTATAAAAATTAAGTAACTTGCCAAAGGCCACACGCCTAATAAGTCGCAGATCCCAACTCAACTCACTATGTCTAATTTCAAAGCTTCAGCACTTGTGGTTCTGAAACATTCAAGCTGCAACCAGGTTATATCAAAATTTCCTGGGGCACCTTTAACCAGCAGAAGGCTAGGGTTCATCACAGACTTGCAGATCAGCTTATGGATTTTCGAGTTCCTATGAGTCTATTGGGTATATAGCATATAGTATAGGCAGCCTAAGCTTGTTCCCTCCTCTCCAGAAAGACCATGCACTTGGTCTGTTCTTGAGTTCTTTGCTGTTCATGCCACCTGGGAATGCCTAGACGCAGGTAGGTTTGTCTACTGTTGCCTGAGCTGCTGGAATGAAGCTGAAAATGTGCCATTAGGCACCTGCTTTGATTCTCGGGTCACACTCAGCACCAGGCACCCTCCTGCCCCTTGTTCTTTATGCCCATATACTATTTGGCTGACGTGTCTTCCTCTGCCATCACCAGGCTCTAGTTCAGTCATCTTGGCACTAGCCTTCCCTGACCCTCTCCTCTCCACATACTCCTTAATGTCTAGCACACTGTTCTTCAGAGAGGGAAAGTTCAAAACAATTCTGTGGGCATCCCTGGTGGTCCAGTGGCTAAGAATCTGCCTGTCAATGCAGGGGACACAAGTTCGAACCCTGGTCTGGGAAGATGCCACAAACCACAAAGCAACTAAGCTCGTGTGCCACAACTGCTGAGCTGGTGCTCTAGGGTCTGCCTGCCCAGCAACTGAGTTCGCTTGCCCTAGAGCCCTGATCTGCAACAGGAGAAGCTCCGCAATGAGAAGTCTGCACTGCAGCGAAGAGAAGCTGGCACTCGCTGCAACTCGAGAAAGCCAGCACACAGCAGCAAAGAGCCGGCACAGACAGAAATGAATGAATGAATGAGTGAATAACAAAATAAGCTACTGATGTTACAGAAGTTACAGAAGGACTGATGTTGAAGCTGAAACTCTAATACTTTGGCCACCTCATGCGAAGAGCTGACTCATTTGAAAAGACCCTGATGCTGAGAAAGATTGAAGGCAGGAGAAGAAGGGGACGACAGAGGATGAGATGGTTGGATAGCATTACCAACTCAATGGGCATGAGTTTGAGTAAACTCCAGGAGTTGGTGATGGACAGGGAGGCCTGGCGTGCTGTGGTTCATGGGGTCGCAAAGAGTCAGACATGACTGAGAGACTGAACTGAACTGAACAAAATAAGTAAGTAAAATAAAATAAAACCCAATTCTGTTAGAGTAATGAGAGAGAGTGCTGTTAAAAACACATACAAGTAACCAATGAGTATGGCTTTCCTTTTTTCCTTACTTGTAAATTTCAGTAATAAGACCAAGGTACCTCAAGGTTACAAAACAAGTATTTCCTAACAAACAATGAAGATTTAAGTGTTGAGGACCACATTTATTTTCATTCATGTTACATTATACATAATACAATATTTCATTTTAACAAAATACTGCTGCTGATCTTTAAAGTTCTTTTAAATGGAGTCAAGGAGGAAAAAGCTAAGCATCACTTTAGGTGGTGTTGATTCTAAGTAAGGGCAATAGAAGCTCAGAAAAGGGAAAGAGCAGTAGGATTGCTCAGTCAGGAAGAGTTCCAAAAAGGAAGAGAAAATCTGGTACCCAAGTGGTATAATTTTAAAACCCATCAAATGGAAACAATAATTTCAATAAATGTTTTGTTTTGTGATATACTAATTCAGAGGCCTTTACAATATCACTTAACTTTTAGTAATTTTTTCTGTTACAATTCGAATTAACAGTGGCAGAGTTTGAGACTTTTCTCTTTCATCCTGTTTATACAATCAATTTATGTCACAAAATATGCTGTTTCCCCTTTCTGCTTTAATCTGTATGAGTTAATTTAAGAACATATAGTCCAAAGGCTACAAATAAAATTGAAATTTCAAAGTCTTCTGAGATTCAGTATTAGAATGATGCTTTAAACTTCCTTTGTGCGTCATTGTTCACACAATAGACAGTCCATTTCTACAAACTTATGTAATAAAATTTTTCTCCTGCAGTTTGAACTAGTGCTTGAAGATAAAAGGGAATCAACATTTTAATTCAATGAATCCTACCTGGGCTTTTAATTTATAAAATGAAAGGGAAAATAGATAAATCAACTACTGTAGCTGAAAGCTCTATCAAATGCCTCTCAGAAACTAAGATCAAGAAGGGAAAATAGGTATAGGGAAATAAACAATGAAATAAATAAAACTTTGATTAGATACCGATGTAGATACCTACATGTACAGTCACCCCTCCAAATCCCCTGGGGTCACATCCATGAATTCAACCAACCGCGGATCAAAAATATTTGAAAGAAAAAAATTCCAGAAAGTTCTAGAAGTAAAACCTTATGTCGCCTCACTCTGGCAACTATTTACACAGCAGCTACTTTGCATTTACAATATTTATTTAATGATGATTTAAAGTATATGGGAAGATATGTAGAGGTTATATGCAAATGGTACATAATTTTATATGAGAGACTTGAGCATCCATGGGTTTTGATATATGTATGTACCAAATATATATGAAGGACATGTGCATATATATATATATATCCCCCCTCCCCAGAAATTGAAGGAACACATTCTTTTTTTGAGTACACATGGAACATTTATAAAAACAGACTATGATTTAGGCCTCACAGGAAGTCTAAATTTAGGCTCAGTGACATCAGCAGCATGGTGGCGTAAGATGTTCCTTCTTTTAATCCTTCTTTCCAGTCAACAAATTAGACATCCAAGCATGAGCAAAGCGCTTTGGTGTGCCTTGGATCTTAGGACCTTACTCCAAGGGACCCAAGAGGAATCTCGCCCACCAGTGCAGCTGGTAAGGAAGTCTAAGTTTAAAACAACATTGAGAGGAAAATTCATATATTTAAGTCAATAACGCTTGCCCAGGCTATCGTGTTTAAAAATTCAGTTCTGTGCACTGACAGTCCTGATCTCCATTACCCTACTTCATGGTTTTCCCCGCAGGTCTACTGCCTCCTAACATACTATGGAATTCACCTGTTTACTGTGTCTGTTGATTATGATGCGTCCTTCCCAGTCAGAGTGCAAGCTGCAGGAAGGCAGTGCTTTCTGTTTATTCCCTGATGTGCTGCCAGCTTCTAAAACAGTGCCTGGCACACAGTGAGCACTCCACAACATTTATTGAATGAACGGATGAATGAGGAAAGGTGTTTTTAAAAGCAAAACTAAACAAAACATAACCCCCCCACAAACTCTGAAAAGAAAGGCGATTACATCAATATTAAGGATTTCTGTTCAACTGTTCAACATTTCAATGAAAAGTTAACAGCCTGATGATAGGTTGAGAGAATATATTTATGATATCTAAATCAGACAAGAAACAAATATTTAGATTATGTGGAGAGCTGCTGAAAAGTAGTCATGATAAGCCAGGAACCCAAATGGAATCATGGATAGTCTGGAAAATGCAGCTAACACAAAAACATAAATGGACACCGAATAGAAAGACGGATGATGCCAAGTATTGGGGGGACACAGGGGACTTTTATGCAGTGTCGATGGAATGTAGACTGATCCAGCCGTTTAGGAAGCAAACTGCTAGTATTTTACCTAAGTGTGAACACCAGTAATTTCACCCCTAGCTCTTAATCCCAAAGAAATTCTCGTGTAAGGGCCCATGTATGAGGATGTTCATTGAAACATTCTTTGTCATGCCAAGACAGGGACGCTTCTGGGGACCACCACAGAGGAGTTTGGAGAATGGGAATATAAAAAGCCGATAGAAGGAAGTAATAAGTAAGCAAGAGAAATGCCTTGTACAACGATTGTAAGCCATGAACTGTGAAGCATAATGAACTGAACCCTCTAAAACAAAGCCCCAACTGAAAATGAAATGAAATAAAGTAACATAAAGTAAAATAAAATAAAGTAGTGGTCCAGGGTAATTTCTAAGCTTCTTTACATTACTGAAAATTTTAGTAAGTGATTATTCTATTTTCATACAGAATTAACTTAATTTTTTTTATGGTTAAGCAATAGTTTTACTGGATCATAATTAACTATAATACAATAAAAAATCATTCTTTTGAAGTGTACAATTCAGTGATTCTTAGTATATTTACAGATACATTTTTAATAGGTTGAAATGTTTTACAAATTCATTTTGGTGTGAATAATGTATTCTCAGTCAACATATACTTTGCATTTAAATGATTTTGCTTTAAAGACTGCTTTCGAGCATCACTTTTTTCTATAAGGCTTTCTCTACTTGCCCTAAGTGAAAGGATCTTTCCCTTTTTTGAATCCCTGAGTAATACCCTCTTTCTAATAGCAATGATTATTGATAATGATAAAAGTTATAGCTTTCATTGAGACCCACTACCTATGTCGCATTAGGGATGCTGTAGGATATAGAATAGGAGTATCAATAACTTCACAGTATTGCATCTGGCAGCAACCAAATATCAGATGTTTAGGGCTTAGATCCTAAAACGACGTCCATCAACTAGTCTCTGCTTTTCACTGATAGTATCTCTAAGGGAAGCTGATGAGAAGTGACCTGGAATATTAATATACCAGTGACAGAAGAATATCAGAACACTCTAAAGTGAAAGGCTAAATAACAAGTAAGTCTCATATAGAAGGGTATGAATTACCTTCTCATGTGACTTTTAGAAAAACACAATAATATTTTCTTCATATACCATGATATAGTCACAATTTGTTGAGAGCAAAATGTTTGTATTTCAGAATAGTACTCACAGTGTGATTGATGTTTCTATAAAGTCTACATGGGATCACAGAATATTTTTGTTCGCTCCAGTTTTTCTCAGTACCCACTGAAGAAAGATCTTTCTGTAAATCTGCCCAAAGGAAAAAAGATGGACATTTGATGATTTTTCAGGGCACCTTCTCATGCTACATTTTCTGAGACAAAGGATTAGTAAGGAAACTGAACGCCAAGGTTGCATTCATAATCACCCTTGTTGAACAGATGTCCCCAGTCTGTTGAGGCTAGGGAAGACTCGAGCCTGTGGTTTTTCTGCATGAGCTCCCCGGGGCAGGAGGAGAAGAGGATACGGTTTCCAGCGGGTGAAAAGAAAAGCAGAAGCAGAAGTCAGCTTGTGTGCTTGTCTCTGCTCCTCTGCCGGAAACTCTTTGCTCCCCAGGCCAACTCCTGCGGTGGGGGCCACGTTTCACTTTTGTATTTGTATGCAGAGCCGTGTGGTCTTCTACGCTGTTTAATGCTCCTAAAGCTCTTTCAAATTCAGTGTCTCATTTGATTCTCACAACCATCCTGTGAGACAAGTAGAAGTCCGCTTTCACTGTACTGTGAGGTGACCAAGGTTCAGAGACTATAAGGCAGAGCCCAAACTCAGACTCTGCCTGCTTTGAATGCAGTGCTCTTTCTTTGCGCCAAGAGTATTGCACCCCCTCCTCTCCATTCGCCCCATAAACCCTCACCCCACGATTCCCTCACCCTAGGTCGTTACCACCATGATGTTCAAAATCAAGATTTTAACATTTATTTTAAAATCAAATATCACCTGATTCCCATACAGATTTATTATTTAAAAAGAGAGACAGGATAGCAGAAAATGTGATGGGATAGAAAAAATCTAAAAATTACATTTTGATAAAATATTCCTGAAATGAAAGCAGTTTAAAATTGTGTATTGAAAGGGAACACTTCTGGAGATGTATTTCTAAGAACATCCACTTAGAAGATGAATGCTAGTAAAATTAGTTAGGGGACCTTGAATAAAAAGGGGGGAAAATCAGTTGGATATCTAGGAAGCACCATCCCAACAACCAGAACAAAATAAATATGCTAAAAAGTAACTAGGAAAAGTCACATTTTCATTAGAGTTTTCTGATTATGATGGTTTATGGCAGGTGATAATGAAATACCTTATTTTCATTTAGAGACTAAAGGGAAAAAAGGAGTCAATGATTTTATACCCAGACAAAACAATTTCCAACCATAACGGCTATGGACAAACTGTTATGAATATGCAAAAAAAATTCAAGGAACACTCTTTCCATGAACATTTATTAAAGACTTAAAGTCTTTAGGGTTTCCCTGAGAGCTCAGTTGGTAAAGAATCCAACTGCAACACAGGAGACCCCAGTTCAATTCCTGGGTCAGGAAGAGCTGCTGGAGAAAGGATAGGCTCCCCACTCCAGTATTCTTGGGCTTCCGCCATGGCTCACCTGGTAAAGAATCTGCCCACAATGCAGGAGACCTGGGTTCAATCCCTGGGTTGGAAAGATCCCCTGAAGAAGGGAAAGGCTACCCACTCCAGTATTCTGGCCTGGAGAATACCGTGGACTGTCTCGCAAAGAGTCGGACACGACTGAGCAACTTTCACTTATTTGTAAAGTATTTATTTGTAAATGCTTCAGATAAAAGAAGTAGAAAGACACTGACCGCTCCCCCTCAAAAAATCAGCCCTATGTTACATACAGAAACATACATAAAGTCAAGAGATTCAGAAAGATAAAGATAAAAACAGACAAAAATATATTGAAGCAGGGGTTGCAATCTTTTTTCCTGACAAGATAGAAATCAGATCAAAATGAAATAAAAGTGACAAATAAGTTTTAACATAAAAGCTAACATTGTAATGAAGATAGAACAGTTATTAATATGTACCCAATGATTCATTAATAGTTTTTGTACATCAAAACTTTAGGAGATTCAAGGAGAAATACTCAGAACCACACAAAGATTACAACCTAAAATGTAAACTCTACAAAAATCTTTTTTATGAATACCGATGGAAAATATACACAGAATATTAGCAATCAGAATCCAAAGTATATTAAAACAATACTATACCATGACTAAATGAGAATGTTTGCAAATGTTCAATATTTTTTAAAAACTGATTATTGTAATCTACTCTTTTTTAGTGTTAGAAAGAAGATTCATATGATCTCTCCACAGATAAATGAATATTTGAAAAATTTAACACTTATAAAATAAAACATAATCATGTAGGAATGGGTGGCTACTTGGTTAAAGAGATGATGGATATAGCAGCTTCTTAATGATTAGAGAAACACCAAAGGTTTTTCTGCTAAATATTGGAATGAGTAAAGGATGCTCAATATGATCATTAGAGGTATTAGTTGATATGTAATCATACAAAAAAGCTCTAAAGGCAAAAGAATTGGTACACAAGAAGGAAATACTGTCTCTTTTTGTAGATGATATGATTACAAATCTGGAGAAACCAAGTCAATAGGAAAAGTGCAAAAATGTTGTAAACATGTTATTAAAAAATCTTTAAAAGAATAGCTTTTACAAATACTCCAAAAGAAGATATAAAGGAAGTCTTCATTTCAGACCCACTTTTTTCTTGAATAGGAAAATTCAGTATGGTGAAGATAAGTTTAATCTAATATTAGTAAAGATATCATACTTTTTTTTCTTTCATCAAAACATTTTGGTTACAAACTTTATTTGAAAGACATAGAAGCAAAACTAGCCATTGAAATGCTGAAAAAGCTGAACATTTCCTTAAACATTTAAATTTTTCAATGAATTTTGAAGGATGAAGAAAATAAGACAATTATCTTTCACCAGTAAAAATACTAGACAGAACATTTAGCTATTAATACACTTTTGTTTATCTCCAAGTTTTTCTCATAGATCGAACTTTATTTATAATCAGATTTAGGTTTCAAAATATCCTCTAATATTCAGGAAGACTTTGTTAAATAGATGAAGCTATGCTTTTTTCTATGACCCTCAAGTTTGAAGAGACTTCTTGTATTTGAACTAGGCCTAAATGTATTTTTAAAACAAACACTGACACAAATCAAATACCTTGACATTGTCTCTGTAGTATTAATCATGAAGACGTGAGCTTTGCATAGAAATGAGCATAATATTGATGAAATAACATTCCTTTTGGAAAATCTGTGACATAAAATGTGAAGAAGGCAGGACAGAGACTCAGAGATCACTTTAATAATGTGGCTGAGTTTACCTAACATCAAACATCTAAATAAATGCCCCAAAGTTCGATTTATCGTCCACATCTCTACTAACTAGAACTTTTACTTTCATCTGTTATATTAAGATGTTCGCGGCTATAGATACTTTAAGAAGAAGACTCCTAATTTCAAGTAGCTCTGAAATGTGCATCTTGGTTTTTTCTTTTGTTTTTTTGAAAAGGATTTCTTTATTTCCTCATCTATTTACTTATTCAATTATTTTTGGCTGTGCAGGTCTTCGCTGCAGTGAGCGGGGCCTTCTTCCTTGCGTGCACGGCTTCTCATCGCGGTGTTGACCTGTGTTGTGGAGCACAGGTTTCAGGGCCTGGGAGCTTCAGCTGCAGCACACAAGCTCAGCTGTTCTTCAGCATGTGGAGTCCTCCCAGACCAGGGATCTGTGTCCCTTGTCCCTGCACTGGCAGGCAGATTTATAAGCCACTGGACCACCAGGGGAGTCCCTCCCCTTAGGTTTTAAATCCTTGTCTGCATCCTCAAACTAATGTATAAACTAACAACCCATTTCCCATGTGTCTGCCTTTCATACTATTTCGTTGGTTAGCCATTGCTATCTTTTCAAGCGGCAGGACTCATTGTTTCAGATTTGAATATTCTCTTATTCACTTTGGTTTTAGCACCTATCTACTTTTCTGGGATTTTAGTTTGTTTTCCAGGGCTTGTCTTTAACACCAGACTTATGGGACCCAAAATTGTGAGCTCCAAAGACAAAATGAGGAAAGTTTTCTTGACTGTCTCCACCATGGGGCAAAGGTCAGATTCACCAAATCCACTTGGGACTTTCCCATTAAGTAAATGACAGTTTGCAAGTAGGAAGAACTATAGTTATAATAATTAGAGAAATAAATAACAAAATATTAACAATAATCATTCCTCGGTGGTTGCTATGGAACTTTTCCCCCTTAATTTCATCCCAGGATTTATTTATTTTTAATATTTGGCTGGGTGGCATGGGAGATCTTAGTTCCCCAACTGGGGATTGAACCCATAACCCCTGCAGTGGACGCACATTAACCACCATACTTTAAGCACTGAACAGCCAGGAAGTCCAGGATTCATTTCATAGCTGGACGTTTATACATTTTGACCACTTTTAGCCATTTCTCCTGCTCCTCCCTTCTAAAAAAAATAATGTTTGTGTTTTCAAGGGTTCTAATATTTCTACAAATACTACTTCATCAGAAAAAGTGAGTAAATGTCCCTGGGTGTTTTTGAGGACAGTATGACAAAACTTTTTACCTTAAGAAGGCAGAAAACACTTCTTTTTCCTCTAGTTCTCCCAGACCACTTGCTTTCCAAGCTATGTCTCTTACAGTATTTTTAAGTGTTGACAACACTTTCATTTAAATTATACCTAATTATTTCTTGTTAAAAACCTACAAGATACTCTTGGTTTCCTAGCAGGATCAGAGGGAGTGGAAGTATTCAAAATAAAATATTCTCCACATTCAAGATATTTATAATTCCACAGAGAAGACATAAATGAAATAATTACAGAATATTACACAGCAGTAAAAGTTGTGGACAGAAATGTGTGGTAAATGCTACACTTGCTTAGGCATTCAGAGGACATGGTCCATGCTCTCTCCCAACATGTTTTAGAACTTTCTTGATGCTATAAATTGCTTAGGTTGCTTCTTAAATGTACAGATTCCTGGGCCTCCTCTCCAAACTGATTAATTCTGAATCTCTAGAGAAAAGGCCTGGGAATCTTTCTTGCCCAGATGATCTCTGTTATCACAGAAGTCTGAGAAAGCCTGAGCTGAAATGACTAGGGAAGATATTGGCAGCTGCTAGAACACAAGAAAAGCTTTAAGGGATGGGCAGAAATTAGGCAGGAAGGTCACAGGACAAGCGTTCTGGGAAAGCTTCTTGGAGGAAATGTGTCAGGAGACAAAGGGAAACACAGCTAGAGAGTCCCTGGGTGGGTTGCAAAAGTGTATAGTATAGACATGCTTAACCCTCAGGGCTTCCTGGGTGGCTCAGAGTGTAAAGAAACCGCCTGCAATGCAAGGGACCTGGGTTCGGTCCCTGGGTCGGGAAGGTGCTTTGGAGAAGGGAATGGCAACCCAATCCCCTACTGTTGCCTGGAGAATCCCATGGACTGAGGAGCTTGGTGCCTTACAGCCCATGGGGTTCCAAAGAGGTGGACATGACTCAACAACTAATACTTTCTTTGATTTTTCACTTGACCCTCTAAATTCATTTTTTTCTGGGTAATGAAAGTAATGTAACCTTAGGTAAATCTCTCTTTCTGTCTCTCTTTTTCTCTTTTTCTCTCTCTCTAACTTGCTACCCCAGATTTTGAAATGAATCCTGGAGCCAGAAGAACATCGTGTAAAATTCATTGGCAGAGCCGTGAGAAGCTATCACATGCTTTTATCCATTCACATTAAATCCGAATCATCCATCCTCAAACAATTTTTCTCTGCCTTCCCTATAGGATTAATATAAATCACGAGAGATAATTTGCAAAGAAGGCTATTTAAAATTGCGGCCGAGCAGTTCATCCGTTACGATAATTCACTTTGGTGTAAAATTCAATTATTACTGACAAATAAAGGTTAGTAACTTAATCATTATAAAGAACAGACGTCTGGGTGAGGAACAAGTATATTAGGGGGAATTCCCAAGTCTTTTCATCTCCAGCCCCCGCAGTGATTCCAGAGGATTTTCAAACCTTGTAAGAGCTTTAGAAAGACTCTCTCATCTTTCTTACCCTGGGATAGAATTCCTCCCAGCAGTTTATTTGAAAAGTAATAAATTTGTACATACATGCTGTAAGTTTATAGACTGTAGCAGTTTTTAATTCAATTCTATAGCAGTTTTTAATCCAGCCTAACTATTCTGAAAATTTGGTCTTTATTTTTCCCCTTCTGGCACAGACCGAACAGAGAACTGAAGCCCATTTGTCGAAGGCCCTGACATCTGCCGTTTGTCAGCTTTGTTTAGTTAAAATGGATTCATATTTGTGAAGAAGGGGCCCTTTAGTGGAGCGTGCACTGCAGAAAATTAGTGCTACTTTTACCAACATTAACTCCCCTGATTTTGCATTAATTGTGATACGCTCTATGACTGGGGAAACCACTTCGCCCAAGGATCTGGTGACTCGGGGATGTTTTCATAAATCAAAATGAATTCCAAAAGGGAGTGTGGGTGTGATGTAGGGCACAGTCTGGGATGTTATACACTTGGGGCAAAGGAGGCAGCTCCCTCCCAAGCAGGTGTGTGTTTGCACAGCCAGCACTGAGTCCCTCTTCTGATGAGCAAGCAGAAATTCTAAAAGAGCTGGACTTTGTCCTTCCTCTTATTATAGTTTCCCACTTGGAGTAGTTAGTATGCATTTAATCCATTCAGATTTGTATTGGAGTCCATAGCTCTATCCAGACCCCAAAGGAGTTGCTACTCGAGGGTCTTCACATCTCAGCATTATTTTTTTTTTTTTGCACTAAGGAAGAAAGCTGGTCAACCAGTTTATAAAATGCTGACAGAAATACACAGTAATTTAGAGAGCTTCTATGCACAGTCTTCAAGATGAACTGCCCTTACAACCTCCCATTATTGTTTCAACACATCCTTCAGAAATGGTTGGCCACATAGAGAAAAGCTATAAAGGTATGGAGAGCAATGAATTATTTGCAAGCAGCATAAAAATGGTGATAAACCTTTTAAAACTTGTATCTGTAGAGAGGGCACTTCAGAAAGTAAATAGGTATAATAACACATCTTGGTATCCCCTCCCTCTCTGCCCTTACAGATATTTCTTTTCAAAGAGAAGAAAGCCTGACTAGGTAGCTGGCCTTTAAGCCTTCAATTAATTGAACAAAGATTTTAAAATTGTTCAATTGGTTTCATTAGGAAGTGTACAATGAAATAATAAAGTAAAACAAATGATATAAAGCACAGCCACTAATTAGCTCTACATGATTGATACAGCTTTGGACCAGGCATTTGATTCAAACAAAATGCAGTTCCTTGTTAAGAGGATTTTTAATTGATGTGCAAAGAGGTATTAGATGATGTTGGAAAATAATTACTCCAAAGCTATTCATGCATTTGGCTGAACATAACAAATGAAGTTTGGGCACTGGATCTGGCGAAGTGGACACGTGCTAATTAATAACAAGAAGAACAAGCATCTTCCAGGCGTTTTTAACCCAGTATTTGCTAGGAGAATGCTGAGCAATTATGTACCATAATGAGGTTGTCATATAAACAAGATTAACATTACTCAGATGTCAGATGAGATTTCAAATTCATGCAACCCATATGTATTTTCTGGGTGTTATGAACTGTAAAGCAGAACTAGCCAATCAGAGTTGCTGCTCTAAGTTCAGGTATGATTAAGGAAACATCTTAAGGAGATGGTGACTCTTTGCTAGTTTCCAATGGCCCAGTGAAGACGATCCTCTTAGAATAACTAAGCAGATTTGCCTGAATTCATGTCAAAGCACCCATACATTTTTTTAAAAAAAGAAAGAAAAAAAGAGAAAAGAATTTTTTCAAAGAAATGAATATTGACTAGGGGAAATATGCTCTTCATCTCTAAAACCTTGATGAGCATATGCACCGAGTTACACATAATTTGTTAAATCTGACAGGAATGTTAAATTAGCATTTGGTAGGTCTCGGCCAAATTCTTTGCTCAGAAAAAATGTGTGCATGTTGACATGAAACGAGAGGGACTTATGGGTGAATATCGGAAGGAGGAATTTGTCTGTCTTTGTTTTACACAAGACTGTTTTGCCTCGCCCACAAAATGGTAGAAGATAAAGCTAACTGGATGTGTGTTCACAGTCGAAAATGTAGCATTGATTCAAGTATTGGGATAACTGAGATAAACAATTTAAAATTGCACTAAGGAAAACCTGAGTTTGGTATAAGTTAAGATATTGAACAATTGCTTAATAGCTCAACTTATGGTTGTGGACTGCAAACTCAGTTGGATGACTATTTAATTATCTGCCTTGAAATGAATCATTTGACTCAACACTTTTCCACAGATTCTTTAAGTACTGAAAATTTGATGTTTTCCCATTAAATGATATACATGTACTAAAGACTTTGGAATTTTTGCCAGACTAAAAAACATATGTTTGTGTTGTGTGTATTTATGTGTAGGCTGTGTATATCTGCATTCATGTTGGGGACGTGTGTGTATGGTGAGAGAGCCATGCAAGGGGGAAGGCATTCCAAGCCACTGACAAGTTCTCAGTTTCTTCATTAAGATTTACTGTTCAGCCTGGTTCCTATGCAATTCTCTTTACCTGGAATTATTATCTTTTTATATTAATAAGCATATGTGTGTGTGTGGGGGGGTGTGTGTTTGTACCAGGTTTTATTTGCAAAGGCTCTTCTTCTCAAAGAATAGATTTAAAGGCACTCTCTACTGTGATTATTCTTTGTTAAAGTTACCTTTGATTATCTTGGTCATGAAAACTTCTTTCTTTCCTACTCAATATTTTCTTTTTATTGTAGGATAGTTACTTTATAGGCTCTCCTGTTGGCTCAGGGGTAAAGAATCTGCCTGTAACGCAGGAGACGGGGGTTCAACCCTTGGGTCAGAAAGATCCCCTGGAGGAAGGCATGGCAACCCCCTCCAGTATTCTTGTCTGGAGCCAGAGGAGCTCGTGTCTCTTGGACAGAGGAGCTTGGAGGGCTACAGTCCATAAGGCTGCAAAGAATCAGACACAGTCAAGTGACTTAGCAGGCAGGCAGGCATAGTTGTTATGTTAGTTTCTGCCATCCAGCAAAATGAGTCAGCTATATGTGTATATATAGCCCCTCTTTTTTGGATTTCCTTCCCATTTAGGTCACCACAGAGCCTTAAGTACAGTCCCCTGTGCTATGTAGTCGATTCTCATTAGTTTCTATTTTGCACATACTATCAATGGTGTATGGGCTTTGCAGGTTGCTCAGCAGTAAAGAATCCACCTGCCAATGCAGGAGACTTGGCTTCAATCCCTGGGTTGGGAAGATCCCCTAGAAAAGGAAATGGCACCCACTCCAGTACGTTTGCCTAGGAAATCCCATGGACAGAGGAGCCTGGGGCAGGCTACAGTCCATGGGCTCACAAAGAGCTGGACACAGCTTAGCGGCTAAACAACAGCATCATATAGTGTATGTATGTCAGTTCTTATCGCCCAATCCATCCCACCTGCCCCGCCTTGGTATTCACATGTTTGTTCGTTACTTCTATGTCTACACTTCTGTTTTTCAAATAAGATAATCTATACCATTTTTCTAGATTCTACAAATATGGAATATCTGATCTTTGAAAGCTAATACAGCAATGTTCTAACAGAAAACCTCAGAAAATGGAGTGGTAATTATTGCAGCACACTCCATGCCCTGATCGTGTCTCCTATCAGCCCCGAGTCTGGGGGCTTTACTGCATGGTTTCTGCAGCACAGTACAGAGATGAGAGGTCAGAGGCACAGAGCCCAGGAGTTCTCAAGGCTCCATGGGGACAATAGAGCCTATAGGATAAGCAGGAGCACAGGGCATGTGAGCGCTCTTGAGAGGCTCCTGTCTTGTCTGAACAGGGTGAGAGGCAGATCACGTCCCTGTGGCCTGCAGGACTGGTAGGGTTTGGATAAATGAACAGGAATGAGGAATGTGGAGGAATTCTGGCCAGAAAAGTATGTTTCTTCCCCCAAATAAAAGAAGGAAGCATTTATTATGAAGATAATAATGATCAACTGCTTTTCTGCCCAGTTCTATAGAGACAGTAACAGAGGTGAAGGAGTGAAATGTGAAACCCAAGGAATAAGCTGGCCTCCAACCAAAGGACAGGTCTCCAGTTTTGATCTGTGAACTTAGAGATATCTAAGAAGGGCTTAAGAAGATCCCCTCTTCTTGGAATAAGCACTGAACCATCTGAATAAATACTGCAGAGCAGAAGAATCCCTGGAATCTAAGTGAAAGATTGGCGGTTCAGTTGCTCAGTCGTATCTGACTCTTTGTGACCCTATGGGCTGTGGCCCCGTCAGGCTCTTCTGTCCATGGGATTTTCCAGGCAAAATACTGGAGGGGGCTGCCATTTCTTTCTCCAAAGTGAAAGGTTGAGTCTATCTTAAATATGACTGTTGACTGTATCCTGCCAATCTCTGGAGGAAACGCTGAGGGTATTTAAAGACTCTTCTGTATTTGAGATCTAAGTAATTACATGGATTATTATACTTTATAATGTTAAGTGACAGGAGATTTATGACAACGTAATTACAAATTATGACCACATTAAATAAATGAATAGATGTAAGATCAGGAGGAAATAAACCACAATGCCACTATTGGTTTTTTTAGAGTGGTAAGATTATGGGTCACTTAGCCCTTCTTTTTCAAATTGCCCATAAATTTTTAAAATTATTTGTATAATGAACACATGAATAAAAAGAATTTACTGCATTAATCAGAGCACAAGTGAATAAAGCTTCTGGAAGAGCAACTGGGAATTCTCATTGTTCTGTGTAACTAGAAACTCCAAGCTTACTGATATGGTTCAACAACTTTTACAAATTCTTGAGAATTTCAAAGTGAATTGTCATCTTTACTTGTGAGAGTAGGTGATGTTTTTCACCAGAGTTGTTGGGTGAAAAGTGCACAGGTTGGTTCTACACCTCTACACAGATGCCATGACCTTAAAAGCCAACCAATAACCTTTATAAGAGCTAGTCTTAGCAGCATTCAGCAAGCAGGACAGGAGTAACTAACCTACAGTCATCACCTTTGAGACAACGGATAGCTTTTGCTCCCCATCACTTGTGAAAGACATCCTCAGATGAGATTTAAAAACAGCTCTGAAACATGTGTGAAGATTTAAAGGAAACTATTGGCTGGTAGGTAGCTCTCTTTCACACAAGGATGATCACAAGGATACTTATCCTTCCTTTGGGCAAGAAAGAGCATTCAAGAGATGAAGTTTCTTTCTTTGATCCATTTATCAGACTTTACTATATAATCAGAGGCTTCCAGAGTGTGTAGGCCTGGACCACCAGCATCAACACCACCTGGGAGCTTGTAAGAAATGCAAAATCTCAGATGTAGGGATCAGAAACCTGGAATGGGACCAACCATTCATTTTTATAAGACCTCCGTGTGATTCTGGATTCTGTCTCCTAAAATTTAAAAACTGTTGACATAAGTGTAATGGCAAAGGGCACAGCTTTTGAATCAACTGCTTGGGTTTAGAGCCCTTCCTTTTGAGACTTTTAAGAGTCCCTGGGACAACAAGGGATCAAACCAGTTCATCCTAAAGGAAATAAATCCTGAATATTCACTGGAAGGATTGATGCTGAAGTTCCAATACTCTGGCCACCTAATGCAAAGAGCTGACTCACTGGGAAAGACCCTGATGCTGGGAAAGATTAAAGGCAGGAGGAGAAGGGGACGACAGAGGATGAGATGGTTGGATGGCATCACCGACTCAATGGACATGAGTTTGAGCACACTCCTGGAGATGGTGAAGGACAGGGAAGCCTGATGTGCTACACTGCATGGGGCTCACAAGAAATCTTAGAAACCTAGCAACTGAACAACAACAATCCTTTCTTAATTGGATAAACTTAGTGCCAGAGGGATGTCTAGGAGAAAGGCATGGAATTTCAAGAATATCCACAGGCAGCACCATCCTTATTGAACACAAGAAACACAAGTAAGGAAATTGAATTATTATGAACTTTATTTCTTTCTAATGGGATCTATTTCTTTAATCAGCCTTAGACTCGTCTTTTGGAGAAGGAAATGGCAACCCATTCCAGTACTCTTGCCTGGAAAATCCCATGGACGGAGGAGCCTGGTGGGCTGCAGTCCATGGGGTTGCGAAGAGTCGGATACGACTGAGTAAATTCACTTTCAATTTTCACTTTCATGCATTGGAGAAGGAAACGGCAACCCACTCCAGTGTTCTTGCCTGGAAAATCCCATGGATGGAAGAGCCTGTGGGCTGCAGTCCATGAGGTCACACAGAGTCAGACACGACTGAAGCAACTTAGCAGCAGCAGCAGCAGACTTGCCTTTTAGGATGAGAGCTTTCTGTTATTTACTAAAAAAAATTTTATAAAGAGTGAGGTGTAGATAGTTTTTAAGGAAAAATTATGTCATGATTTTCCATATGTAACTATTTTCTAGCTACATAGGACCCCCAGAAAGAGAAAACTCCACAGGTAAAATAGTTCATAAAAGGTGGGAAAACAGAGGGAAACAAGATCTTGCCTTGGAAACCAATAGAATATAGAAGCCACCATCTGGGAATGGAATGAAATGGAAAGATTACCAGGGAGAGATCAGTGTCCTCACAAAAATTCAGCAGATAACTGAGGAGCAAGGGTTTCAAACTAATTATTTTCTAACTCATCATGCCAGCTTTTGCCTGGGCTGTGGTAGCAGGGCCAGCTACATAATTTGCAGAACACAGTGTTAAAACAAAAACAAAAACAAGGCTCTTTGTTCAAAAAGTAGACAAAATTTGCCATTAAAGTTATTAAAATACAACTTCTTTTTTCCTTTCTTTTGTTCTTTTTTTTTTCAACTTGTCAAGGTGTTTTTTAATTAAACCTTGTTCTAAGTAAAGAAAAATTAAGTCTATATTATTGATGTAGATTTTCTTGTTCATCTTTACACTGTACAATGTCTGCTTAAAATACAAATATTAGAACATTGAACTCCCATGTGAAATCACTGAACGTACACATTTAGTTTTTTCATGGCTTGTCTCTGGACGGTGCCTCCAATTGGGCAGAAAAGACAAAAGCAAGCCAGATTCGGGATTGTTAGAGGGAGGAGGTCTCTCTAGGCCCAACCCAGGCCTATAGGAATGCTCGCCCCTCCGAACACTCTGAGGGTCTGCGTGGACCCTCCAGGCACCTGGAGGATTCCTTGCAACTAGGGGAAACTAAGTCCATTCTTACCTGACAGCTGCTGGTCCTGCCCTCCCTCCAGGGACCAGATTTATAAGCTGGGCCCCTGCCAGGATAGGAAGAAAAGCAAGGCATCTCCTCCTCCCACAGACCTGCTGCCCCAGCCCAGCACAGATGACGCTCTCTAAGAGCAAAGGGAGCCCTAAGTATCTGGATTGAGTGGCCCACAGATGCTAGGACCCAGTCTTGCCTAACCTTGACCTTCCTACATTCCCTGGGTGTGTGTACAGAGGTGGGCAGGAGGCAGAAAAAATTTCACTTTGCAGGGGATGTGGACAGTGAGGAATTGGGGTGGGTGCCCCCAGGAGGTGGGGCTGCATCCGGGCCAGGCCCTCGCCTTGCTTGTCCACTCCCCTTCCCCGCCCATGACATTCTTTGGGACTTCACCTAGGAAACGCCTTTTCAAAGAGGAAGGGAAGAATTTCAAGGCAGCAACTTACAGAGGGTTAAATTACAAGCAAGGGGCCCTTCTGAACACTGATGGTTGCCCTGTAGGCTGGCTCTGAGTGATGGAATTGGTGAGCTCCCAGGCGGGATGGGTACCCAAGGTGCCATGGAGAGTGACTCCACCTGTGTTCTTTGTATTTGGAATCTATTCCCTATTTGTGAAGGATTAGAGACTTGTCAGATGAGTTTTTATTTCATTAAATGTGGCCTGACAACTTGGTCAGGCTTCTGATTGAGTTGATCTACTGCGTTGCTTCATTAGATCAAGGGCATTGTTAGGAATCAAGGGTTCTGGTACTCAACCATAAAAAGGAATGCATTGGAGTCAGTTCTCATGAGGTGGATGAACCTAGAACCTATTATACAGAGTGAAGTAAGTCAGAAAGATAAAAACAAATATCATATATTAATGCATATATATGGAATTTAGAAAAAATCCTGATGAACCTGTTTGCAGGTCAGGAATAGAGACAGAGACATAGAGAAGAGACTTATGGACACAGCAGGGGAGGAAGAGAGAAGGACCACAGAGAGAGGAGCATTGACATGTACATACTATCATGTATAAAAGTAGGTAGTTAATGGGAAATGCTATATAGAGTAGGGAGCTCAGCCTGTGCTCTATGACAACCTAGGGGGATGGGATGGGGAGGGAGGTGGGAGGAAGGTTCCACAGGGAGGGGACGTGTGTGTCCCGATGACTGATTCACCTGATGGGTGGCAGAAACCAACACAATATTGTAAAGCATTATCCTCCTACTAAAAACAAATTCAAAAAAAGAATCAAGGGCTCTAAAACATGGAGCTTGAAAAGCATTAGTGCAGTTTCTTACTGACATGGGAAAACATACTAAACTTGAAATTATAGAGGAAAAAACATAAACCTCACTGATCTAAGAGAGTACAGGCAGTTGGAATATCATTGAAGTGGATAGTGTGGTCACTGAATCTTACACTCCACCTTTATTTCTCATTGCTGACTCTCCTTAGAATTGAAGGAATTGCCGATAATGTTTGTGTGTATGTGTGTCTGCAGGTGAGTAACTGCTTGAAGTAAATTGATTACAAAGACGTCTTCAAGGGTCATACATGTGAATCTTGTTTTAAGCACTTCCGGCTGCCTTTGAAGAACGCACTTTTGCATTGAAGAGCCTTGCGTGGCGTGTAGTCAGTGCCCACCTAACATTATTGAATGAAGTTTCTGAAAGCCACCCTATTGGCCTGGTTCTGTCTATCAAGGCTCCCCAAAGACACACTGCATGGATCCCAGAGTTGTGCTGATATTTCTGGCTTTGTGAGCAGACTTGGGCAAACATTTGGGTCATAATCCTTTTAATGAAGCAGCTAAAATCAGAGCCAGGTGCTTCCCTCAGCGATGCAAACCCAGAGTCAGAAGCAAGATGTACAAAGATCAAAGCCCAAATGGTCACAGTGGATGATAAGTGGGGAGCAGGACCCCTGAGCTTTGTCTTTTGATTTAAATTGTTGTAAAGTATGCCTCCCCATTCACATCTTTTTTTTTTTCTTTTCTTTTTCACAGGTGCTTCATCTGTGCAAGCGAATTTCAGTGTTTCCATGTCAAGTCCAAACTTTTCAAATGCCTCACTGGTAACCCTTTACCTTTTGGTGTCAAGTTTTACTTCAAAGACTAGAAAAGTCAAACTGTTTTCCATGGGACTTGGATAATACAGAATAATTCAGTTTGCCAAATAATATACTTTTAATGGACTTTTCTTCCTAGACAGACTCTTGTCTAACAACTAAGTATCTTTAAGTATTATTATACTTTTTGTATGAAATTGATTCAGCACCTTTTGAAATATGCACATTTTAAATAAGAGGCTATATTGCATTAATGGTTATCAGTGAAAAATTCATGGATGTTTAGCAATTTCTGGTCCTGTGGTCCTCTCTTGAAAAAAAACTTCCAAGAAAAAAAAAAAAGAGAGAGAATTGTGGCTGTTTTTCTTCCTAAGTTCCCCACAAACCATATGGTAATTTTACAAAGTTAAAAAACAATTTTTTAAAAAGATTTTTGGCTGTACTTTAGGACATGTGGGATCTTAATTCCCCAAACAGGGAATGAACCTGAGCCCCGCTGCACTGGAAGCATGGAGTCTTCCTTCAATCTTTCCCAGCATCAGGGTCTTTTCCAGGGATTCAGTTCTTCATATCAGGTGGCCAAAGTATTGGAGCTTCAGCTTCAGCATCAGTCCTTCCAATGAATATTGAGGCCTGATTTCCTTTAGGATTCAGTGCTCTTTTACCCTTACCCTGATGTCTAACTATTCCCAAGAGAAACAGCTTTCAGTTTCCTTTCTCACCTAGAAAAGGGATTCCTTCCTTACCCATCTTGAGCCCTGGGGTAATACCTCCCTTTGGATTTCTCAAGCTATTCCAGTCCCTGGACCATTCCCCCTGGTTTTATTTTTCTTGGTGACCTCATCTTCCTATTAGACTATCTGTTAAAATGAAAGGTCAGGTGAGAGCCCCGAGGGTTGAATTCCCTGCCAAGGAATCTTCTTCCCTCTCCAGCCTCCTTCCTCTTTCCTCTTCAGTGAGTCACTTACTTGAAATAAATGGCTTCTTTGCTGAGTAAGTTTGCAGCAGTTTTCAACACGCTATACTTTCTTTAAAACACACACACACACACACACACACACACACAACTAGATTCTTTCCTTTCTGGATGAATTTAGATTTATTGTGAGCCTAAAACAGTGCCAGATTCCCAATGTTTTGTCTGGATAAAAGAGCTACTGCCCAAAGGATCAGCTCTTTTTATCTTATATTTAATTGTTTTATTATTTAATTGGAGGAATATTGCTTTGCAGTGCTATGTTGGTTTCTGCCTTACGACAATGCAGTTCAGCCAAAATTACGCACCTCCCTCTTGAGCCTCCCTCCCCTTCCCCCACCCCGCTCCTCTCGGTCATCACAGAGCACCAGCCTGGGCTCCCTGTGTTATATGGCAGCTTCTTACCAGCCATGTGCTTAACACGTGGTAGTGTATATATGTTGATGCTACTTTCTCCATTCGTCCCACCGTCTCCTTTCCCCACTGTGTCCACAAGTCTGCTCTCTATATCTGTATCTCCACTCCTTCCCTACAAACAGGTCCATCAATACCATTTTTCTAGATTTCATATATATGCGTTAATATACAATATTTGTTTATCTCTTTCTGACTTACTTCACTCTGTATGACAGGTTCTAGGTTCATCCACTTCACAAGAACTGACTCAAATTTGTTTTTTTATGGCTGAATAATATTCCATTGTAAATAAGTACCACAACTTCTTTACCCATTCATCTGTCAATGGACAGCTAGGTTGCTTCAATGTCCTAGCTGTAGTAAACAATGTTGCTGTAACATTGAGGTACATGTGTTTTTTTCAGTTATGCTTTTCTCAGGGTATATACCCTGTAGTGGGACTGCTGAATCATGTCATAGTTTTATTCCCAGTTTTTTAAGGACTCTCCATACTGTTTCCACAGTGATTGTATCAATTTACATCCCCACCAACTGAGCAAGATGGTTCCCTTTTCTCCACATCCTCTCCAGCATGTATTGTTTGTAGATTTTTTGATAAAGGCCATTCTGAGTGGTGTGAGGTAATACCTCATTGCAGTTTTGATTTGCAAACTCTCATTGTTTGCAAATGACATGATACTATACATTGAAACCCTAAAGACGCTACCAGAAAATTACTAGAGCTAACCAATAAATATAGTAAAGTGACAGGGTATAAAATTAATACACGGAAATCCCTTGCATTCCGATACTCTAACAATGAAAAATCAGAAAGAGAATTAAGGAAGCAATCCCATTCACCATTGCAACAAAAAGAATAAAATACCTAGGAATAAACCTACCTAAAGAGACAAAAAACCTCTATGCAGAAAACTATAAGACACTGATGAAAGAAATCAAAGACAACACAAACAGATGGAGAGATATACCGTGTTCTTGGATTGGAAGAATCAATATAGTGAAAATGACTCTACTACCCAAAGCAATCGACAAATTCAATTCAGTTCCTATCAAACCACCAGACTTCTAGGCTCTTAAGGTAAATCTTCCACAAGTATCTTTGCATCATTGTTTAAAGTATATTCTCCCTATCTCTGAAACAGAAAGACTCACAGGCATAGACTTGTGGCTCCTGAGGGGGAGAGGAGGTTGGGGAGGGATGGATTTGGGGCCAACAGATACAAACTATTACATAGGGAATGGATAAACAACAAGGTTATACTGTATAGCACAGAGAACTATATTCAGTATCCCATAATAAACCATCATGGAAAAGAATCTGAGAAAGAAATGTGTATGTGTAACTGAATCATTGGCTGAACATCCTAAACTAATGCAACATTGTAAATCAACTATACTTCAGTATAAAAGTATGTTTTTACCTATTGCTTCTTTTTATCCTCTAACATCTGTGTGAAATACCCAGAGTAGATGATTATCTCAGATCAAAGACACTGAAACTCAAGTTTTAAAAGTGAACGGAGAGCTAGGATTAGAACTCAGGTCTTCAGAGCCCATTCTACAGTGGACCACCAGGGAAGTCCCTCTGACTTTTACATTAAACCATGGTATCTGCAGATAAAGCCAGCCAGATTAAGACCAGACATCTCACTTTTTTTTCTGCTAACAGCTTCGGTACCAACCAAAGCTGGAATGGCCAGGAAAAGCCAATTTTCTTCTTCTCCCTTTTCTTCTTTCCTCTTCCCTCTCTTCCTATTTCCTTGCATCCATGCTTTGTTCAAATGTTTATTGAGTAAAGTCATGTGCCAGGCATTGTGCAAGGGGCTGGGTAGACAGACTAAAAATATCATGCAATAAACAGATATACAAATATACAATGCCATGGGGAGTTAAAAGAGGGGGTGACCCATTCTGAATAAGTTGCATGTGTGCGTGCTCAGTACTTGACTCTTTGAGACTCCATGGACTAATATAGCCCACCAGGCTCCTCTGTCCATGGGATTGTCCAGGCAAGAAAACTGGAGTGGTTTGCCGTTTCCTCCTCCAGAGGATCTTCCCTATCCGGGAACCACCTGCGCCTCCTGCATTGGCATGCAGATTCTCTACCACTGTGCCACCTGGGAAGCTCCTTCTGAGTAAGTTACTTGGGTCTTATAGAGAAATTCTCCACCTAAAAAGTGGGGATGGCCTTTCAAGAGATAGTAGCAGCATAGTTCAAGGTGTGGATGACTGGAAGGCATAATTGATCACTAATCCAGATTCTTTTGGTAGTAAATAAAAGAATGCCACTTAAACCATCTGGATAAAGAAGTAAAATTTGTCCTAAGAACATGATAGGAAGTGCATGAGTATTTAGCCCCTCAAAAATACCTCTTAGATCAGCCTTGAACTTCACCTTCAATGCTAGCACCTTAGCCTAAGTTTCTGTCTCTCTCACAGGATATCCAAACAAGGTCTTTTTCTTCAGCCTAAATCAAGTCACTCCTGTCATTTCCCCACATAACACACTGTGCTTTTCTCTCCTAGAATTTTTCACACTTTGTGATTGTATGTATTTGGTCTGCCATCTTTCTTGCCTGACAATAAGCTCCATGAAGGTGTTCATGGGAAATCTATGGCTGTACACTCATCGGATGAGGAAAATTCTAAATTGCAACAATACCAAATGTCAAAAAAGATATGGAGCAACAGAAACTCATAGATGGCTGGTAGGAATATAAATTTGTACAACCTCTTTGGAAAGCAGTGGATATTATAAAGTAAAAGTGAAAACACACATATACTGTGATCTTCTAATTATACTGTTAGGAACATACATTCCACAGAAGTATGTACTGATGGGCACAAGGTTACTGCTACAAAAAGTTTATGAACATTCTCCATAAAAGCCAAAAGTTGGAAACAACACAAATGTTCATACATTTTTTAATACACTAAATATCTCTGTTATAAATTGGGCTTTCCTGGTGGCCCTAGTGGCAAAGAACCCACTTGCCAATGCAGGAGACATAAGAGATGGGTTCCGTCTCTGGGTTGGGAAGGCCGTGGAGCAGGACATGGCAACCCACTCCAGTCTTCTTGCCTGGAGAATCCCACGGACAGAGGAGCCTGGCAGGCTACAGTCCATGGGGTCGCAGAGTCAGACACAACTGAAGCCACTTAGCACACACACATTCTTAAAATGGAATAATGTACAGCAATCAATATGAGTAAACCATAGCTTTACACAATAACAACAAAAGAAAAAAAGAAAAGAAATCTATGGCATAGAATGAGTCATAAACGAGGTTTTTGTTTCATCAGTATTTCTCAGTACATGTATCCAGATATTTATTTCCCATCTCAATAAGGGTTGCTAAATATTCTGTGGTGTTCAACTTTTTGTGGAGAAAAGATCAGATCATGAGTAACCTCATTGTTTGCTTAAATGTATTTATTAAAACTATAGATGTGGGGCCTGCCATATGGTCCACATGTATAATTATAAGACATGAAAATTAATTTGAGGCAAGCCAGTCAATTACTTGGCTAATTCAATCTCCTTCTCTGGATGTCTCTGGAATGTGTATCTTTGGGAAGCAAAGGCAGTTGTTGACTTCTGTGTCCCTTTACTTGTCAATCTGTTAAAAGCAAAAAAGAAATAAATCTCACCATCTCGTGACCATGATTTTGATTTTGACCACATTCACTTCTACACTGTATTTTCCTGCAGGCTGATTTGTCAGAGTCCTTTCTCTTGATATCTCCCTGACGGTCCTTTCATGGATTAGGATCTGCAATTGAATTGACAGGAAGCATAAAATTAATAAAAACCTTCTGGAAACCCCACCTCCCAAAACTCTTGGTAAGCAGATGTGGTATCTTCCTAGATAGAATACTCTGGGTATTGGGAAGGAGGAGTGTATGGAGGGCAGATGTTTAAGTGTTAACAATTGTATCACCTGGGAAGAGTTATAGAACCTTGGTGAGCAGGGGACAATAATAAGATCTACTACAAAGGGTTACGGGGGGAATTAAATGAGTTTAAAAATGCAAGGTGCATTTTTAACATACTTAGAACAATGCCTGGTACATACTAAACATTCAGTAAAATAATATTCTCCTCCTTTCTCTTTTCTCTCTTTCTCTTCCTTCCTTCCAACATCCCTGCCCCCCTCACTTTCTGTCTTCCTGTTTTCTTTATTTCTTTCCTGCTCCCTCTCTCCCTG
The DNA here is from genome assembly GCA_006408695.1 of Aepyceros melampus. Taxonomy (NCBI): domain Eukaryota; kingdom Metazoa; phylum Chordata; class Mammalia; order Artiodactyla; family Bovidae; genus Aepyceros; species Aepyceros melampus. The sequence continues at coordinate 164,759 of SJXQ01009479.1, read as the reverse complement.
TCTCTCTCTCTCTCTCTTCTTTCTTTTATTTCTTAATTCTTAAATTCCACTAGATTCTACAAGTATCAAAAAGCTCAGTTAAGTGAAAACAAGCAAATAAATGGTTTTGGACTATAGAAATATATATATATATATATTCAATATATGTAGAAATATATATATATTCTAAAATATATATTTTCAATCAGTATTTAATTTTCTTGAAAACATGTTGGTTTTGTTGCCCCAAAACCATTCTGACACAAGAATTTGCTTAAATGTACACTTGGAGGCACAGTTTTATTTGTAGTTTAGCTGTTACATATTATAGAAGCAATTCATATTTCTTGTTCAAAATGATCACAGAATACATACAATGGAATATTATTCAGCCTTAAAAAGTAAATTTTGACACATGCTGAATACCGATGAACCTTGACGATCTTACGCTAAATGCAATGTCAGTTAGAACAGGAAAAATATTTTATAATTCCATTTATATGAGGTTGCAGGAGAGGAAAATGATCTTTTCCCTCTATCCTTCAAAGTTCTCAGCCAGGAGCTAAGACAGACTGGCCAGAGAAAAGCATACAAATTTATGTAAATTTTGTGTGATCCGGGAGCCTTTGTAAGGAAATGAGGACCCAAAGAAGTGGTTAAACAGGAGTGTTTTTATGCTGAGTTTAAATAAGAGTGGAGAGTCATGGAAAAATTCGGTGAACGCTGTGAGAGGGATGAACTAAATGCAGAAAAGGGGGGGAAAGCAAAGCCTGTTTGTTGAGATTCCTTGGGGCCCCTTTGTCTTCTGAGATAATGAAGCTCCATTCCTCTGGGTGTGGGGAGGGCAACTCTCACATGAGGGTCTTATAACCCGCTTCAGAGGTTGGTCTATGCAACTCATATTCCTTCAGCTTGAAATAGTCAATATGCCAAGGCACCCGGTATCGGAATAGCATGTCCATAACTCTGTCAAGGTACACAGAGTAGAATTCATAGACACAGGGAGTAGAACGGTGGCTTCCAGGAACTGCAAGAAGAGCCAAATGGGGAGCTAACATTTAATGGCTGCAGAGTTTCAGTTTGGGAAGATGAAAACAAGTCATGGAGACAATGGTGGTGATGGGTGCACAGCAATGTGAATGTCCTTAATGTCACTGAGCTGTGTGTTTAAAACGGTTAAAATGAGAAATTTTATGTTGTGTACATTGCATCCTAGTTTAATTCTTGAAAATAAGGATTGCAAATTAAGCAAAGTAAAAACCCACGTTTCCCTTCTTTTGCATTCTCTGTGCCTTTATTTCTTTCTCTGCTGAAGGAGTAATTCCTGTAATAGTTGCTATTGTTTGTTGTCATTGTTGTGTTGCTAAATTGTTTCTGACTCTTTTGTGACCCCATGGACTGTAACCTGCCAGGCTCCTCTGTCCATAGGATTTTTCAGGCAAGAATACTAGAATGAGTTGCCATTTCTTGCTCCAGGGGATCTTCCCGACCCAGGGATTAAACCCACATCTTCTGTATTGACAATCAAATTCTTTACCATTGAGGCACCAGGGAAGCCCCAATAGTTGACTTTAGTTCACAGTTAGTATATCTCAGTGCTTTAAAAAATGGTTCTGTATAGTCTATATTCTACATAAACCATCATGTCTTCAGCTATATGATTCTTGATCAGCATTTAGATTGCTTTCAATTTTCCATCCTTACAGAATTCCACAGTGTACATGTTTGTACACAAAACTTGAACAAATATGTCATATTTCTGGAGTATAGATTTCTAGAAGTTGAATTGCTGAATCAAAAGCTCTAAACATTTCGAACTATAGAAGCTGATACAAAAATTTCTTTAAAATGCTATCCATTTGTATCAACAATATATGAGTGAGCCCATATCTGACCCAACTGGATATTTTTAATCTTTAAAATTTTTGTCTATCTGATGGATGAAAATAGTATAACTTTTCTTCTGATGATAAGATCACAAATATTGATATTAGAGAAATGATCATATTTTCATATGCTTTTTGGAATGCAAAGTCTAGTGGGCCTTAGGAAGCATCACTATGAACAAAGCTAGTGGAGGTGATTGAATTCCAGTGGAGCTATTTCAAATCCTGAAAGATGATGCTATGAAAGTGCTGAACTCAGTATGTCAGCAAATCTGGAAAACTCAGCAGTGGCCACAGGGCTGGAAAAGTTCAGTTTTCATTCCAATCCCAAAGAAGATTAATGCCAAAGAATGTTCAAACTACCACACAATTGCACTCATCTTACACGCTAGCAAAATAACGCTTAAAATTCTCCAAGCCAGGCTTCAACAGTAGGTGAACCGTGAACTTCCAGATGTTCAAGCTGGTTTTAGAAAAGGCAGAGGAAACAGAGATTAAATTGCCAACATGTCCTGGATCATCAAAAAAGCAAGAGAGTTCCGGAAAACCATCTACTTCTGCTTCATTGACTATGCCAAAGCCTTTGACTGTGTGGATCACAACAAACTGTGGAAAATTCTGAAAGAGATAGGAATACCAGACCTCCTGACCTGCTTCCTAAGAAATCTGTGTGCAGGTCAGGAGTAACAGTTAGAATGGGACATGGAACAACAGACTGGTTCCAAATAGGAAAAGGAGTACGTCAAGGGCTATATGTTGTCACCCTGCTTATTTAACTTATATGCAGAGTACATCATGAGAAACGTAGGGCTGGACAAAACACAACATGGAATCAAGATTGCTGGGAGGAATATCAATAACCTCAGATATGCAGATACACCACCCTTAGGGCAGAAAGTGAAGAAGAACTAAAGAGCCTCTTGATGAAAGTGAAAGAGGAAAGTGAAAAGGTTGGCTTAAAACTCAACATTCAGAAAACTAAGATCATGGCTTCTGGTCCTATCACTTCATGGGAAATAGATGGGGAAACAGTGAAAACAGTGGCTGACTTTATTTTTGGGGGCTCAAAAAAACACTGCAGATGGTGATTGCAGCCATGAAATTAAAAGATGCTTGCTCCTTGGAGGAAAAGTTATGAGCAACCTAGACAGCATATTAAAAAGCAGAGACATTACTTTACCAATAAAGGTCTGTCTAGTCAAAGCTATGGTTTTTCCAGTGGTCATGCATGGATGTGAGAGTTGGACTGTGAAGAAAGCTGAGTGCTGAAGAATTGATGCTTTTGAACTATGGTGTTGGAGAAGACTCTTGAGAGTCCCCTGGACTGCAAGAAGATCCAACCAGTCCATCCTAAAGGAAATCAGTCCTGAATATTCATTGGAAGGACTGATGATGAAGCTGAAACTCCAATATTTTGGCCACTTGATGTGAAAAGTCAACTCATTGGAAAAGACCCCAATGCTGGGAAAGATTGAAGGCAGGAGGAGAAGAGGACAACAGAGGATGAGATGGCTCAATGGCATCACTGACTCGATGGACATGAGTTTGAGTAAGCTCCAGGAGTTGGCAATGGACAGAGAAGCCCGGCATCCTGTAGTCCATGGGTTCGCAGAGTCAGACAGGACTGAGCGACTGAACTGAACTGTTTGCCTGCGTTTTCTTCCAGCTTGCCGCTTTACTTCGCTGATGAAGTTTTCTGTCCAGAAATTTATATTGTAAATTTATATTAAATTTACAACATTGTAAATTAACTATACTTCAATTCAAAAAAACTTATATTGCTTTACAGAGTCAAATCTGTCAGTGATCTGGGTATTGTGCTATTTTTAGGAATTCTTCACTAATTTTCATAGCTGAAATTTTCTTTTATAATTTATGTAATTTGTTGTAATGATATTAAATTTTAATTAGTTTGTATATTTGTACATATATGTCCATATATACATAGTGTGGGATAACATCCAATAATTGTGTCATTCCTTCAGTTTCTCTCTTATGATGGTTCAGACTTGATCTTGCCATGTGCTCAGAAGAGTACTATTCAGAATATTCTTCATTTTTGGATTTCTCTTCACTTAGGATCTTCTATCTGCATTTCCATCTTGAGTATCTAACTAAGCACCTATTGAAATAAACTTCTGGGGTATGTTCATTTCTTCTCTTGCTACTTGAGGGTGTATTTGTGCTTTTTTGTGTTTGTTTTTATTTTTAGACATGACTTGAGGGGGGCGGGGAGGGGGGAGTTGAAGATGCTGCCTTATCTTAGGAGAGATTAGACGAACAAAGTGTTTCTAAAAACAGCCTTTGCGTTGGTGACTGCTTTGTGAAGAAGTTTCATAACCAAAGGCCCGTTAACGGGACTGATTATTTAAGACAACTGTGGTTCCTGTGTAGATTTCTCGTGCAATGTGTGAACCACACTACTAATTTACTCTTTGACCAAATGCTCCTTCTCCATAATATGCTGTACTCCCCTAAAGCTTGAGGAAACAGCTTTAAGCTTCTCACTTCTTTAGTAAAGAACTTCTCAGTTGATTTCAAGTGAAATGCCAACAGTCTCACTTTTTTTTTTTTTCAAACACACTTCACAGCCATGGCTGTATATCCACTTTAAAAGTGTATGTTTTCTGGGTGGGGGTGCGGTGTGCTTTGAGCAGTTGTCAGATGTTTTATTTTTGGAAAATTCTAAATAGCATTTTGGAAGATAATTAAGGGTTGCTCAAGTTTCTTTCAGAATTGAAAAATAAAGGTATATTCTACCTCCTTTGTGTATTTTTGCATTCAATACTTCATTTGTCAGCTCCTCCTCTATTTTATAAATCTTTTAATTAATGGTGTTTATTCTCCTCTCAGTCTGGTCTGAGTTGTGTTTTTATGATCATATTATTAGGAAGTGATAACATGTGTGGATTTTTTTTTTTTTCCTGTATCTGGGCTTGCCAATCACTATGGAAACAAGCAAATATTTACATAGCCCAGATACTGATTAATACCTACTGGTTATTTTGACATTATAAAGTTACTGTTTGAATGTAAGGAATTTCTCCTGAATAGTAAAGTGGTCTGTTCTCATTTATTTGCATTTATAATTTGTCCATTAGAAATTAATCCAGTAACAAAAACTCCATTAAGTTACAGTCATTTTCAAAGGAGTCATTTTTGCCAAAAATGACTCAAAATCAAGCGCTAGATTTTAAAAATGGTTGTTTTACATGTTAACAGGAATGATTTTTGTAAAATAAAATTCACCTAAACATTAGTAACAAAGATATGTTGCTTAGGATAATACCAGTACTACACTATGTGCAAGCTGATGAATGTCAACGGAACTCTTCAAGGAGACATATTATTAGGACCTCAAAGGAATATTGAGCTACAAATGTAAGCCCTGGAATTCAGCCTCTTGGGGGAACTTGATAATTTCCTCTGAGAGCAAAATTACCTCATCTTTTCACTCATTCTTTCTCCACTTGGGTTGTCTTAACTAAAGGAGATCTTTATAAATTTAATTAATTTTTTATTATTAATTTTTTTCTAGCTTAGGATCCAAAAAGAAAAAAGGTATAATCAATACTGCAGAATGTTGGCTTTCAAACTCGAGTGGACCTCAGTATTACCCAGAGGGCTTGGTAAATAAAACATAAATTTCTGAGTTCCACTTCCCAGTCTCTGATTCAGTAGGTCTGGATATGGCCACAGAAACTGTGTTTTGAGCAAATTCCCACGTAACAATGTTGGTCCAGGCACCATTTGTTAAGAAACTATAGTCTAGAGTCTAATATTTTTTTCTTTTTGTTCACCAACTTGGGAAGTGTTTATAGATATTGTGGAATGTTTTGAAACAATCTCTAAAATGACTCGGCAGCATATTTTGCAGTAGAGTTGGAACTTCATGAAATCCAAATAATATGGGCTTATTACTCCAGTGAAGCTGGGAAGTGGACCCTAGAGGTCCAAGTTTCAGGATGAGTCAGGAGCCCAATGCTAGTACAGCCATAATCTCTTATTAAAGTATTTCTCAGAAACAATGGAACTATCTCATCTTATTAATTCAACTGAACTTTGAAACCATACAAATACTAATTCAGTGGTGCAGTGGCTGGACAAATGGAGACTGACTCTGTGGATATCGCCTAGTCTAACATTTTTTCATGAATATTGCTTTATATCCTTCAAAAAGACTGATTAGAGTTTACCATAATACTCGTTTCTATGGAATTGAATGTGAATCTTAGCATCTCATCTTAGCCAGCAAAATCATTAGGAAGGCAAATCTTTGAAAAACATCTTTTAGAGGAAAAAGAAGACTAAGATTTAGCAAACTTCCCTGGTAGTCCAGTAGTTCAGACTCCATGCTTTCAATGCAGGGGACACAGGTTTGATTCCTGGTCAGGGACCTAAGATCCCATTTGCCATGGTACAACTAAACCCATGCACTTTAATGAAGACTCGATGCAGCTGATAATAAGATAAACAAATATTTTCAAAAGGCTAAGATTTGGAATCAGAAGATTCTTGGACACATTCCTTATTTTTCTTTAGATCTAAGTATCCTTGTCTATAAAGAGAAGGTAGTAGTATTTATTTCATTTAGTCTGCAAATACTTACTGGATGTTTCCTATGCACTATGCTGTAGTGACGTTTAAGAATCAGGCATGTTTCTTACCTCTAGGGCATTCATAGAATTATTTTAATAAATAAATGAGAGCGTGAGCATGAAATGTTCAGGAAACTACAAAGGCCTAATGTAAAGTATTACTGCTCCTGGCATAGCAGCTGGCCCTGAACTTGGACCGAATGAGTCTAATCTATTCACGGAAAGAAGTAAGGCTGAGGGCAGCTCTGTGCTAAATGGCATCATCCCCGGTGAAAAGTTGCTACCATTGATTTTGGCATCAAACTCGTAGGTTGCAATTACAACAGGTATTTTTCCTCAAAATACTTTTGACCTCTGGAGAATTTAATTATATTTTCATTTCAAGAAAATATTGATTTAGCTGCAAAGCAGAAAATCTAAAAAGAATGGTTGGACTATTTGCTCAGCGAACAGCATTCAGGTTTGCAATGTGAAAAATAAATGTAATGAAGTTTAACATAGAAAAAAACATTGAAGAAACCCGCTTTTTAATTTTTTTTTTTAATATCAAATGCTTTGGAGTCTTGTAACAAGTAGTTGGGTTTTGTTTTGGTTTGTTTTGCCTTGCTTTTTAATGAATAGCATTGTTTTAAAACTCTAGTTCATAATAGAAGGCAGATTTCTTCATAGCTAAAGAAGTTGGGTACTGTGGTTACCCATGAAGCCACTGGGTTTCAAATCTTATTGAATTTTGTTCCAGTAAAGCAATTTCATTCTCAAATTGGACATGTCGTTTCTTCTTTATTAAATTTCCCAGTTATTCTTTCACCTCAGGTTTTTACGTTGCCTCCTATTTGTTTCTGGACTTGTTCACTCAAAAATGTGGGAAGGCACAGGGGTTTATATCAAGCCCCATGTACCCCGAAGCTCTCAGTTGTAACCCAGCATGAAAAAATCAAACTCACAACCAAAATGACTCTTGTTGGTGCACAGGTAAGGCTCTAAGGGAGAACTGACCTTTGGGAGAGAAATGTCATTCAGGGGTTAGGTCTTCATTTCAGTGGATTCTAGAAAGGGGATGAAGAAGAAGGCAATGGCACCCCACTCCAGTACTCTTGCCTGGAAAATCCCATGGACAGAGGAGCCTGGTAGGCTGCAGTCCATGGGGTCGCTAAGAGTTGGACATGACTGAGTGACTTCACTTTCATGTTTCACTTTCATGCACTGGAGAAGGAAATGGAAACCCACTCCAGTGTTCCTGCCTGGAGAATCCCAGGGATGGGGGAGCCTGGTGGGCTGCCGTCTATGAGGTCACACAGAGTCAGACACAACCAAAGCGACTTAGCAGCAGCAGCAGCAGCAGAAAGGGATGATGGAAACGTAGCATTACTCTACATTTCTTGCAAGATCCCGGTGTCTTCTTATGAAACAAAACTAACTTAAAACCTAGAAAGGAAACTTGGTTGAACTATGTAGTTCAACGCACTCCAGGTTTTGAAGTGGTTCAGTTATGTTTCTATATTTTTTTTAACAATGTTAATTTTCCTTAAGATTTAGCTTAAGTAGTTAAATGCTTATTCCTTTCTGTTGGAAAGTTATCTAATCCTTTCTCCTTTGCCCCCACTACTCATGACCAGCCTGACTGGAATCCTGCCATCATATCAAATTCTTTCCTGAATTTGCAGATGATTTCCTGATGTACTGTCAATTCTCAATACCACTAAAGAAGTCATCTCTGATTCTATTCCTCAAAACACTCCATTAAGTTCACAGTCCTTGCTGAGAACTTCAAGGCCAGCTGTTGGTTCTCCTACGTGACTTTGCCTCATTTCCCCACTGGTCCCTGCTCAGCTCCCTTTTGGTTTGCCTGGTTTGTTTCCTAGAATTGCTCTTGATGCGATAATTTTCATCCAACTCATGTTCTCTGTTTCCAATCAATCATTTTCAGCCTTCTAAATCCAGCGTGTGACCTGCTTCTTCTAGAACACGTTTAGTAAGCAGGCAGGTATTTAGAGTCTTCTGTTGATATTCAACATATCGGTGCATGGAAATACTCGCATATGGGATTTCATTATCCAACTGCATAGAATCACCTGACATTGTATTTTCACTTCAATTCCCTCCCTCCCTTTTTCCCCTCTTTCTTCCCCTCTCCTCCCTCCCTCCCTTCCATCCAATCTTCTTTCTTTCCATTCTTCCTTCCTTTTTTCTCCCTCCCTTCCTTCCCTGTCTCTTTCTATGTCTTTCTTTCATACTTACTTGCCTTTAACTTAAATCTTGCTCCCCATCACCTCCTCCTCCAATATGGAAGGGTTAAATGAAGAGGAAGCAAGATCCACCAGCCTATTGTTTTGATTATTTTATTAGCAATATGGCCTAAATATTTTTAGGAGATTCTTTTTAAATGATTAAATTAAGCTACGTTATTCAGATAGCTGAACTTATTGGGGCCAGGAGAAGAAGGGGATGACCGAGGATGAGATGGCTGGATGGCATCATGGACTCAATGGACGTGAGTCTGAGTGAACTCTGGGAGTTGGTGATGGACAGGGAGGCCTGGTGTGCTGCGATTCATGGGGTCGCAAAGAGTCGGACACGACTGAGCGACTGAACTGAACTGAACTGAACTGAACTTGTTGTGGACTGGGAGGATCGGATCTGTTTTAATACCTCTTCATGTAGAATAATGACTGTTATTTAATCATGTTATGTATTATTAAACTGCTAGTTATATTGCATTTTCAAATACAAAAACTATACAATAAAACTAACAATAACAATGAAGGCTATGTCTAGTCTTCTCTTTCTCAAGAGGAAATGGGCAGTGAATACAACTAGACCAGTACAAATATCCACATGAACTCCATAAACAATTCTAAATGAATTCCTACTCAATGTCATAGTCGTGCACAGGTGTGTATGCCCTGACACTTTCCCATTGTCAAGGCAACTTTTTCTTAATTTCTCAATCATAAGGCATTTTTCATTCATTAAATAAAATTTCATTAATGTCTACTAGGGTCAGACCTACTAGCACAGGTCTACTGTGCTAAGCCTTTCAGTCCGTTCAGTTCAGTCACTCAGTTGTGTCCGGCTCTTTGCGACCCCATGAATCGCAGCACGCCAGGCCTCCCTGTCCATCACCAACTCCTGGAGTTCATCGTCACGTCCATCATCAGTTCATTGTCAACTCACATCCATAGAGTCAGTGATGCCATTCAGCCATCTCATCCTCTAACCCTAACCCTAACCCTAATTTTTCTTAATGACGTCCCCTTTTCCTCCTGCCTCCAATCCCTCCCAGCATCAGAGTCTTTTCCAATGAGTCAACTCTTCGCATGAGGTGGCCAAAGTACTGGAGTTTCAGCTTTAGCATCATTCCTTCCAAAGAAATCCCAGGGATGATCTCCTTTTAGATGGACTGGTTGGATCTCCTTGCAGTCCAAGGGACTCCAAGAGTCTTCTCCAACACCACAGTTCAAACGCATCAATTCTTTGGTGCTCAGCTTTCTTCACAGTCCAACTCTTACATCCATACATGACCACAGGAAAAACCATAGCCTTGACTAGACGGACCTTTGTTGGCAAAGTAATGTCTCTGCTTTTGAATATGCTATCTAGGTTGGTCATAACTTTCCTTCCAAGGAGTAAGGAAGGAAATTCTTTTAATTTCATGGCTGCAGTCACCATCTGCAGTGATTTTGGAGCCCAAAAAATAAAGTCTGACACTGTTTTCACTGTTTCCCCATCTATTTGCCATGAAGTGATGGGACCAGATGCCATGATCTTCATTTTCTGAATGTTGAGCTTTAAGCCAACTTTTTCACTCTCCTCTTTCACTTTCATCAGGAGGCTTTTGAGTTCCTCTTCACTTTCTGCCATAAGGGTGGTGTCATCTACATATCTGAGGTTATTGATATTTCTCCCAGCAATCTAGATTCCAGCTTGTGCTTCTTCCAGCCCAGCGTTTCTCTAGATGTACTCTGCATAGAAGTTAAATAAGCAGGGTGACAATATACAGCCTTGACATACTCCTTTTCCTATTTGGAACCAGTCTGTAGTTCCATGTCCAGTTCTAACTGTTGCTTTCTGATCTGCATACAGGTTTCTCAAGAGGCAGGTCAGGTGGTCTGGTATTCCCATCTCTTTCAGAATTTTCCACAGTTTATTGTGATCCACACAGTCAAAGGCTTTGGCATAGTCAATAAAGCAGAAATAGATGTTTTTCTGGCACTCTNTACTCCTTTTCCTATTTGGAACCAGTCTGTAGTTCCATGTCCAGTTCTAACTGTTGCTTTCTGATCTGCATACAGGTTTCTCAAGAGGCAGGTCAGGTGGTCTGGTATTCCCATCTCTTTCAGAATTTTCCACAGTTTATTGTGATCCACACAGTCAAAGGCTTTGGCATAGTCAATAAAGCAGAAATAGATGTTTTTCTGGCACTCTCTTTTCGATGATACAGCTTATGTTGGCAATTTGATCTCTTGTTCCTCTGCCTTTTCTAAAACCAGCTTGAACATCAGGAAGTTCACAGTTCACGTATTGCTGAAGCCTGGCTTGGAGAATTTTGAGCATTACTTTACTAACATGTGAGATGAGTGCAATTGTGTGGTAGTGTGAGAATTCTTTGGCATTGGAATGAAAACTGAACTTTTCTAGTCCTGTGGCCACTGCTGAGTTTTCCAGATTTGCTGGCATATTGAGTGCAGCACTTTCACAGCATCATCTTTCAGGATTTGAAATAGCTCCACTGGAATTCCATCACCTCCACTAGCTTTGTTCGTAGTGATGCTTTCTAAGGCCCACTTGACTTCACATGCCAGGATGTCTGGCTCTAGGTAAGTGATCATACCATCGTGATTATCTTAGTCATGAAGATCTTTTTTGCACAGTTCTTCTGTGTATTCTTGTCACCTCTTCTTAATATCTTCTGCTTCTGTTAGATCCATACAATTTCTGTCCTTTATCGAGCCCATCTTTGCGTGAAATGTTCCCTTGGTATCTCTAATTTTCTTGAAGAGATCTCTAGTCTTTCCCCTTCTGTTCTTTTCCTCTATTTCTTTGCATTGATCAATGAGGAAGGCTTTCTTATCTCTTCTTGCTATTCTTTGGAACTCTGCATTCAGATGCTTACATCTTTCCTTTTCTCCTTTGCTTTTCACTTCTCTCCTTTTCACAGCTATTTGTAAGGCCTCCTTAGACAGCCATTTTGCTTTTTTGCATTTCTTTTCCACGGGGATGGTCTTGATCCCTGTCTCCTGTACAATGTCATGAACCTCAGTCCATAGTTCATCAGGCACTATATCTATCAGATCTAGTCCCTTAAATCTATTTCTCACTTCCACTGTATAATCATAAGGGATTAGTGGTCTAATGGTTTTCCCTGCTTTCTTCAATTTAATCTGAATTTGGCAATAAGGATGGCTAAGCCTTTAGGATACAGAAATAAAACATGCTGAGATTCCTCGGTTTAATGGTTAGATGAGTTGTACCAGTGGGCAGAGAGAGAAAGAAGAAATTAAATGCATAATTGCAATACAAGATAAATGCCATCATAAAAATGATGTAATTTCAGAAAAGTGATACTTTTCTTATTTTAAGTATGAAAAGTGAAAGTCTGAAAGTGTTAGTTGCTCAGTCATGTTCCACTCTTTGGGACATCATGGACTGTAACCCGCCAGGCTCTTCTGTCCACAGAATTCTCTAGGCAAGAATACTGGAGTGGGTAGTCATTCCCTTCTCCAGGGGATCTTCCCAACTCAATGATCAAACCCAAGTCTCCTGCATTGCAGGCAGATTCTTTACTGTCTAAGCCACCAGGAAGTCCAATTTCAAGTATAAAAATGATCAATATTTGAAAAACAGAAAACACATAAAAACACAATGAAAGAAATTCATAGGAACTATATGAAAATGATGTTTTTGTAGGCCAAAATGAGAGGCTCACAGCAATATCATAGGGTTTAGCCTACTAAAATTCATAGTTTCAACTCAGGGTTAACATCTAATAACATTTAGGAATACAGATCTCTCAAATGCTTCTGTGATATTATTGTATCTTCCTAGAAAATATATTCACATTTAAAGTGCTTTGTTCTTTTTTAAGCAAAAATACTTAAAGCGTCTGCCTCCAATGCGGGAGACCCGGGTTCGATCCCTGGGTCGGGAAGATCCCCTGGAGAAGGAAATGACAATCCACTCCAGTATTCTTGCCTGGAGAATCCCATGGACGGAGAAGCCTAGTAGGTTACAGTCCATGGGGTCGCAAAGAGTCGGACACGACTGAGTGACTTCACCACCTAACCTTTTTTCATTAAAGAATACTATCACTTAATAAAACATAGGTCTACATAATTTTTAGTAAAGGAAATCAACCCTGAATATTTATTGGAAGGACTGATGCTGAAGCTGAAGCTCCAATAATTTGGCCCCATGATGTGAAGAGCCATCTCATTAGAAAAGACTCTGATGCTGGGAAATATTGAAGGCAAAACAAGGGGGCGGCAGAGGAGGAGATGGTTAGAGAGCATCACTGACTCACTAGACATGAATTTGAGAAAACTCTGGGAGATAGTGCAGGACAAAGGAGCCTGGCAGGCTGCAGTCCGTGGGGTTGCAAAGGGTCAGACATGACTTAGCGACTGAACAACAGATTTTTAGTGACTGAGTATCATTGCAGAAGATGAATGAGCCCTAATTTATTGCATCCCCATTACTGAATGTTTATGCTATTTTCCAGTTTTCACTGTATGTGTTATAATGGCTATGCGCAAAATGCTGACACGAATGTGATGACATCGCTCTGAATTCTTCTTCCTAAATGACTGCTAAAAAGTCAACCAAAAATTAAAAACAAACAAAAAAAAAAGGGAATTGAGTAACGGAAGATTTGACCACCAAATCCGTATTTTGTCCCTGGATTTCCGTATTATAGAGGATGGCTTAGAACATTTAACAAAACCTTTCTATCTTGTTCACTCACTTTCAAACTTTGTGATTTTTTTTAAATAGGGAAAGAGGCATAGACACGAAGGATGAGGCTCCTGAAGGCAGGTCCAGGGTGAATAACCACTCTAAGAAAAGGAGCCAGATAAACACCACTTCCCAGTAAACAAATAGCATCATGTTCCGCTAACAACTGCCCTGGTCCTTCCCCTGAGAAGAACGAGGCGCTTCCAATTGTTTGGCTCTCTTTCTGCGCCCATGTTATTGATTTGGAACATGACATGTTTGTACAATTGCAACTAAGTCACCAAATGGGAAATGTCTAAATCAAGCTGCAATTAATGTGCCATAAAGCGCTGGGTAATAAGCCACACATTAGCTCCAGGAGTGACACATTTTAAGAACTCAAGCCCAGTGTTCTTTTGCGGCTCTTAAGTCTAGAGCCGCAAAAGAAGGCCGAAAAGGAAAAAAAAAAAAACAATCCTTGCTAGGTTATTGTGGGATGTGAGAGCCTGGCTGTTGTGGAAAGGCAGTGTGAATCCATATTATGCAGAAATCAATGGCAGCCCAATCTTTGCAGGCTGCACCGGGAGCCTTGTGACAAGAGCACAGCAATTCTCCTAATCAAGCAGGTCGTGTGAAAGCAGAGTCCAGCTGAGCTTGATACATCCAGCTGGACTTTGTTTGCTTCTTAATGGAGCAGGTCAGAGTGATAACACCCCCAAAGAAACCAACCCGCCTCGGCCAGAGGAGCCCACGGAAAGTGCGGGAACTCCAACAGATCCATGTTAAATCACTTCTATAGGTCATCTGCAGAGAAAGAACTCAAAGAATAACAAAGGCACGTCATTCTGCGGTCGGTCTGTGTTTATGACTCTCCCCCCGCCCGGGAAGGGAGCTGGGTGGGGAGGAAAAGCCTCGTGGCTGGAGAAAGATTTTGTCTGTTTTATTCTGTGCATTATAAAGCTCTTGGCAGGGCACCGGGCCCTGAGCTGACTCTCCTTTCCTGAAAGCCACACGTTCCAGGGGTTTATAAGCAGAGTGACAGTGATGAAAGGCCAATTCAGGGCTTGGGGACCATTCCTCCTAACAATGTCCTTTTGCCCCTCTGCCTCCTTAAATACCTGCCGCTTTGCCTGGCCACCTCCAGCACAGCCTCTGGGTAGTTCTGTCTCTGAGAGGAGATGGTGAAGTTCAAAGTGAGCGTCCCTCTTTACCGTCTTGTCACTGCCAGTAGACACTGAAAGACTAGGGTCTCTGCCCTCAGCCTGGCCTGAAAAAAGCCAGCCTCAGAATCCATACGGAACTCAGAAGGGTGAGCCAGGATTCCTAAAACAAGCATTGAGACCCTCTTCCCTTCTCGGAAGATCTTTTGGAGAAGAAGATGACCACCCACCCCAGGATTCCTGCCTGGTACGTTGCACAGACAGAGGGAGCCCGGGGGGCTCTATAGTCCATGGGACTGCAGAGTCAGACATGAGGACTCAATCAGAGTCCTTAAAAGTGTTTGAGCCACCAAAGCTCTTAGGAGTAGAGCATGCTATATAAAGAGGGCTGACAAATTGATACTTGAATTCAATAAAGGAGTGACAAGTTTTCTGAATACAGGTATGTCGAGGTGCCCCAGGCAGGGGAAATGAACACACTGTTGATGTGAACAGGAACCCAGCTCCACTCCGCCCTCCCCAGGACCATCGGCGCTCACTGCGGGAGAGCTGGACATGGGCCTGGGCAAGGGATTAGCCGCTGAAATTTGGTGAAGAAGTCAGTGGGAAAAGCCTGGTGCCCTGATCACTTATTATGGGAAACTTCGTATCTGAGAAGACTGTAGCAAACCGACCAAAGCAGGGCTGCCTGCTGAAAGCCCGTGTGCAACGAACGTGAGTGCTCCCCGATTTCCTTGAGGGGCAGCAGCTCTCGGGAAGGAACATGGGACAGCGGAGCATCCCCCCCCTCGCGAGTCTGAAGGCGAGGGGACCCAGTCAAACCTGCAAACAGCTCACCTACTGTGAGCAGACAGTGTTCTGGGTGACCGCTGCTTATACAGCAGGGAAAAGGAGTGGGGGATTTGAAACGTCCTCCTTTCCTCTGTGCCGAGTTGCTTCAGTTGCGTCTGACTCTCTGCAACGCTATGGCCTGCAGCCTGCCTGACTCCTCTGTCCCTGAGATTCCCCAAACAAGAATAAAGACAGAGCGTTGCCATGCCCTTCTCCAGGGCGTCTTCCTGACCCAGGGATCGAACCCGCATCTTCTGTGTCTCCTTTATTGCAGGCAGATTCCTTGCCCACAGAGTCACCTGGGAATCCCTTTTCTTTCCTCTCCTGTCTTAACAGATGGCGAACAATGAGAACGCTGAGTCCATGGGTCCCGGCTGAGGAACGTGGGCATCTTTTGCTTATGAGGTACCATGATGGAGTGTAGGAGGCTGATGCTATAAGGCAGAGAGCTGGCTTCAAATTTGGCTCTGCCGATCTTGAGAAGAGCTCCCTAGTAAGTCTCCTCACTTCTCCAGGACTGGGTTTCCTCCTCAGCAGAGGGAAGGCCTGAGGCCCTGACTTTTAAAGCCCTGCCTGCCATCCAGTGATTCTTCTGGGTGCTGTTCCTCTTAGGACCGGAAAGATATCTTACAGGAGGGGCTTCTCCATGATGGGGCTTTCCTTATAGCTCAGTTGGTAAGGAATCTGGGTACAATGCAGGAAACCCTGGCTCAGTTCCTGGGTCGGGAAGATCCCCTGGAGAAGCAGCTGCCCACTCCAGTGTTCTGGCCTGGAGAATTCCGTGGACTGTATAGTCCATGGGGTCACAAGGAGTGGGACGCGACTGAGTGATTTTGCTTTCCCTTTCACTTTCTCGGTGCTCGAGTGCCCCTCCCTGGCAGACTGTCTCCTGCTTTCTGGCCCAATCTTCCTCTCTGCTGAAGGACGGCACTCGGCAGCCACCTGCCTTAGGCCTCCCTCTTCTGAATAAGTCCTGGCCATCACTCCCGGCCTTTGGGCTCGTATGTCAGAGACTCTGGCACGGTGGGCAAAGAATCTGCCTCCAATGCAGGAGACACAAGAGACATGGGTCCCATCCGTAGGTTGGGAAGATCCCCTGGAGAAGGAAACGGAAACCCACTCCAGTATTCTTACTCGGAAAATTCCACAGACAGAGGAGCCTGGAAGGCTACAGTCCATGGGGTTGCAGAGCCATGGACTGACACGTGGGGTCAGTCACGACTGAGGACTCACAGACACCTCCTGGTTGAGGCACAGCCTCACCCCGACTGCATTCTTAATACTCCAGAGGGAAAATTCGCTGTTCACAGCGAAGACTCAGGACATTGAAGATGCCAGGCTCATTACTGGGACAGCAAAAGAGGGTCCATGGTTTTCGGCACAGTTCTTAATTTATAAGGAGGAAAGTAGAATTAGTTCATCAGAAAGATTTAGAAATAGCACAAGCTGAAATGGGAGAGTTGACTTGTGTCATAGGAAGAAGATTGGCCCTCCAAAGATGTCCACAGCCTCATTCCAGAAATCTCTGAATGTTGTCTAACACAGCGAAGGGATTTGGCAGATGTGATTAAGGACCTTGAGATGGGAAGATTTTTCTGGATTATTTGGGTGGGTTTGATACAATCGTGGGGCTTCCCAGGTGGCTCAGTGGTAAAAAAAATCCACTGCCAAAACAGGAGACTTGGGTTTGATCCCTGGGTCAGGAAGATTCCCTGGAGGAGGAAATGGCAACCCACTCCAATGTTCTTGCTTGGAAAAATCCCACGGACAGAGAAGCCTGGCATGTTAGAGTATTGCAAAGATTCAGGGGGTTGCAAAGATTCAAGAGGTTGCAAAGATTCCAGGGGCTGCAAAGATTCAAGGGGTTCCGAAGATTCAAGGATTCTTAAAAGAAGGACCCAAGAGGAGCTTGAGTCAGGTGACTAAGAAGATAAAGCCAGGGAATATTGACAGTCCCTGGAAACTTGAAGAATCAAGGAACAAATTCTCTCCTGCAAAAACAGTCGTGCCTGTCTGATTTTAGCCTGTAAGACTAATTTGCTTTAAATTAAAAAAAGTTGTGTTGCAGTATAGTTGAGTTACAATTTTGTGTTAGTTTCAGGTGTACAGCAAAGTGAATCAGTGATAGGTATACATATATCCACTCTTTTTTAGATTCTTTTCCCATATAGGTCATTGCTAAGTATTGAGTAGAACTCACACAGTAGCTCCTTATTGGTTATCTAAGGACTGTAAAGTAATAAATTGTGTTGTTTTAATTAAGCCACTAAATTTGTGGTACTTGGTTACAGCAGCAAAAAGAAACTATGCAACTTACAAAATATAAGAAAGTTGAATTTTCAAAATGGACATTCCCTGAAGAGCCTGGTTGACTTCGGTTTTATTTGAAAGCAAAGTTCTTCTAATGAATTAGTATTTTTCTAAATATGTCTTTCCTCAGCTAGACCTAAAAATTCATGATTCATTCTCCTTTCCTTCCAAATTCTTCCAAGTAAATAAAGATATCCCATGATGTCATGGTGGGCAGCTGCTGTCCATGGAGCAAGATGGCCCCAAATAGGGCCTATTTTTTATTTTTATTTTTTTACCATTCAAGGCAGTCAGTAGTTCCTGTCCTCAGTCTATCAGTAACCCAGGAGAAGCAGTCTCACAGGAAGTGTCTAAGACTTTAATCTTTAAATTACAGGTAGGAAAATTTGGCCTCTTCAAACTCCCAGAATCCCCTGAGAAACACAAGGATGAAGCATTCTCAGTTCTCTGTTAAGAAGAGAAATTGGGGAGGAATTACTCCAAACAAAGGGGACCACAACTCTCCAATATCTGCTTTTTCTGCTTCCATCATTTTGAAAAAGTGAAAGTTTTAGTTACTCAGTCACGTCCAACTCTTTGGGACTCCAGGCTGTAGCCCACCAGGCTCCTCCATCCATGTCATTCTCTGGCAAGAACACTGGGGTGGGCAACCATTCCCTTTTCTGGGGGATCTTCCTGACCCAGGGACTGAACCAAGTTTTCCTGCATTGCAGGCTGATTCTTCACTGGCTGAGCCACCAGGAAGCCCGTCATGTTACCCCAGGCTCTTCTTTCTAGCTGTCTCTGACAACCCTTCCTTGCCTACTGGATCCATCTCAGTGTGATTAAACTGAAAGTGTACTGTGTGACTTAGGGCTGAATGTCCAAGAACAATGCAAAGATTGATGTTAAAATAAATTTTAAAACTATCCTTTCTTTAAACTTCAAAAAGGTCAGTATTCTTAACTGGAGAAGCAGGTGTTAGATAACAGTGGTTGCTGCAATTTCTCTGCAGATGTCAGCTTATAACTCCACCAGAGCAATTTTCAGCTAATATGGGCCTTGAAATGAAACACTTACTTCCTAAAGCCTTGTCGTTGGTTCTAAATTTGATGCTCTTTCACAAAGATGCACACAGATTTCCACAACTGATCATCTGCATGGGCGAATTTTCCACTGGGAGGCTGATTTTGGAATTTGCTACTTGTATATACTAGACAGTGACAATATAATTAATTTTAAAAGTTATATATAAAGCTGAGGAAATTTTTAAGATCTGAAAAGCTCTCAACAAGTCTTGTTAACTTATTTGGTATAAACTTTCAAATGTATAAAAGTATATATTTTTTCCTCCTCTTATTTTTCTTTTTTCCTTCTTTTTAAAGTTCCCTTGATGTTTCAGGTTTTGAACAGACTACCTCAAAATGTGGTAGCTTAAAATAATAACCTTCCTTTGGACTCTGTGGGTTGCTGGGGCTCAGCTAGCTGGTTCTTCTACTGGTTTCATAGAATGTCTCATACCCAGAAAGCTCCAGTTGTTTCTGGGACATTGGTGGCTTGAAGACTGGAATTTCTCTCTCTCTCTCTCTCTCTCTCTGTGACAACTTTGGGCTTCTCTACATGACAGCTGGATTCCAGCAGTGAGCTTTCTAAGAGGACAAGCCCTAATGAGCAAGCACTTACTCATTTCTCTCTCTCCCTTCCCTCTCTGTCTCTCTCTTTTGGATTTCATAGGCTTTTTAATCTTTTTACTGACGTATAGTTGATTTATAATGTAGTGTTAGTTCCAGGAGTATGGCAAAGTGATTCCATTATACAACACACACACACACACATATATATACATACATATATATTCTTTTTTGGATTCTTTTCCCTTATAGGTTATTATAAAATATTGAGTATATTTCCCTGTGCTATACAATAGGTCCCTGCTGGCTATCTATTTTATATATAGTAGTATGCATATGTTAATCCGAAATTCCTAATTTATCCCTCCCCTTTGCCTTTCCCCTTTTGATTATCATAAATTTGTTTTCTATCTGTAGGTCTATTTGTGTTTTGTGCATGAGTTCATTTGTATGATTCTTTTTAGATTCCACATAAAAGCAATCACATATGATATTTGTATTTTTCTGTCTGGTTTATTCACTCAGTATGATACTCATCTTTTATAGACACTGTGTTTGCTAATATCCTGTTGACCAAGCCAAGTGTCAGTGTGGGAGAGGATCAGACAGGCATGACTACTGGAGATGTGAGTCACTGGAGTCACAGTCTAACACACTTTGGATTCACGGTGCAATGCCCAAAGAAAACCCTGTGTTTGTCCCCGTTTCAAGCACGTATTTATAGTACTGGAAGTAAGAATAGCTCTAAACCTAGATCAGCCATGAAAGCAGGTAAACTGAGCTAATGGTTCATTATTTACTTGTAGCATTCCATATTTGGTTGTAACATTTTATAGATTATGATATTTTAACGCAGAAGGGAGCACAAGGCAAGAGCCAGGTGTCCCAGGTTCATCCCTAAGTGTCCACAAGATTCTCACTCAGTCGTCAGAACTACCTTTAAGGTCCAACTGGGTGATGATAATCAAAAGTTGTTAAAAGCAAGAGTCCTGGCCAAGCGCATCCAAGTTCCATGGCTTCCGTCCTCTTCCCATGAGAAAGAATTTGCTTCTCCGTGATTTGACCATCCCCACCCACACTTTATGTCAACACAGAGTTTCTTGCACATCCTCCATTCATTATTGCAGAGGATGCCTTTGGACATGCCTTGGCCCCCAGCTCTTTCCTAGGAATCAGCCAACTTCCTAACAATTTGCTCTAAACGGTAGTGTTACTGCAGAGTCTAGCATATAGTATGTGCTCAATAAATAATCCTTCACTGAATAAATAAAAAGATAGGCATACTATCTCAGCATAGGTTTACTTTTCTCATTCCAACTTAGTGAATTTTTTAAAAATCCATAAACTTACTTTGACAATTTTGCCTTTGGGGTTAAAACTAGGATAAGACTTTCTATGATAGAACAAGGCAGAACTTTGGAAAATGGCCAACCACACAATTTTTACCCCCTCACAGGAAAACTCCCTTCATCATCAGTTAAAGCTATTTAAAATAATCAAGTAAAAAACTTTAAAAAAAATAAAAAAGTCACTCAAATTCAGAATTTGAAGAAAACATGGGGACCTGGGCTCTGCTATTAACAGCCTCCTATTTAAAGTCTTTGTAAGTGGTTACTGTACAAAGAAATTGCTAACCACCATGGTTTTTACCTGCGACTCTGAAACATGCTGATAAAATGCTCTCTCATTTCCCTCTCTTTTTTGGACCATTAGTGTTATTCTGCTATATTTGGAGCTGAGCTCAAACCAAATCAATAAAGTCATTTATTATAGAGAAAACAGATTTAAGAAACAACAGACTTGACTACTCAGATAAAACACAGCAAGCTCAAAGTATGAATGCAGCGTTGAGTGAAGGATTTGATTTATATGCCGTACAGAAAAATCCAGTAAGCAGAAATGGAAGTTTTTATTGCTTGTCTATAAATGACTGTCCATAAATATAAAATTATTATTTATTAAAATAAACTTAGCATTTTATTGTGAATAGTGCCATTGTAAATAACAACCTTTTATTATCTTCTACTCACAATACTGCCTTTTAAATTTTAATCACCTCTGTAAAGTAGCTGCCTCAGTTTGCCAAGATTTACGTAAAAATAAATATCCATTTATGAGTCCAATTTATGCTTTACAAATTACTCACCATG
Organism: Aepyceros melampus; assembly: GCA_006408695.1. NCBI lineage: Eukaryota > Metazoa > Chordata > Mammalia > Artiodactyla > Bovidae > Aepyceros > Aepyceros melampus. The sequence goes on along the minus strand of SJXQ01009479.1, from coordinate 143,305 downwards.
TAAAAAGCTTTTGTTTGCAAGAGAGAATAACACTAAAGGAGCAAGGAGGGAAATCCCATGTCTTGAATACCATCTGGTATCAGAATGATGAATCCTGGCCTGAGATATGAATGTCTACACTACAGGGTGTCTTCTAAATGCCAGCGTTGTTACCATTTCAGGTTGGGAAGGGCTGGGTGCTTTTATAGAAGGGGCTGCCTGTTTTCCTGTGAAAGAGGACTCCAGGGATGGTAGGAAATCTTTGTTGCAAAATATCTCCCCTGTACAGGGACCAAGGCATTTGGAATTTTCCTTTTTAACCTCATTTCCTTTTTTTTTTTTTTTTCTTCTTTCTTCCTGGAAACAGAAAAAGCATGTAAATAGTCCTGGGAAAGGAGGCATCCAATTAAATCAACAGTAAAGCATTGATGAGATCTTTCCTCCCAAGTGGAAAATCTCAAGGCCATGGCAGCAGACAGAAGCTCAGAGAAAAAGGAAAGGCAAGCTCTAGAAAAACCATAATGAAGTTACAGTAGAGAGAGATGACAAGCCTTCCACGTGGCTCCGCCCAGGCTGACCTTGCAAACTGGTGATCACTAGAAATAATACTCTATTGAGGGGTAACAACCAGGCAGAGGAGTCCATGGGAGCTGATGGTCCTCAAATACTGGCAGATTTCACTGGTACAATAAGAGAAGGACCTGAGACACTGAAGCCCTGAACTTTGATCTCAGAATAACTCTGATCAGCTCCAGCTGCAGCATCCAGTCTCAGCCATTCGCAAGAAAGGGTACTGTTGGTGCTGGGTTGACCTGAACTGTCCTCATCAGTCACCATGAAAGATCCCTCTTGTGATTAGAGCATCAACTAAGTGCCTTCCTCATAAACTGTAATTGTTAACCTTTATGAAATCACTATTAGGAATTACTGAGTTCTCAAAAGTTAAATCAGTTATTATTTCTTCATTGGAACTTCTTCCTTCCTTTTTAATCTTTGAAGATATCTGTAACAATATAAAGATAGATATTATGTATTATCAGTTCAGTTCAGTCACCCAGTCATGTCCGACTATTTGCAACCCCATGCACTGCAGCACACCAGGCCTCCCTGTCCATCACCAACTTCAGAGCTTGCTCAAACTCATGCCCATCGAGTCAGTGATGCCATCCAACCACCTCATCTTCTGTCGTCCCCTTCTCTTCCTGCCTTCAATCTTTCCCAACATCAGGGTCTTTTCAAAGGAGTCAGTTTCTCGCATCAGTGGCCAAAGTATTGGAGCTTCAGCTTCAGCATCAATCCTTTTAATGAACACCCAGGACTGGTCTCCTTTAGGATGAACTGGTTGGATCTCCTGGCAGCCCAAGGTACTCTCAAGAGTCTTCTCCAGCACCACAGTTCAAAAGCATCTGTTCTTCGGCGTTCAGCCTTCTTTATGGTCCAACTCTACTGAATCACATTTTTTTAAAAGACTGTTTTGATGTGGACCATTTTTAAAGTCTTCGAATTCATTGCAATATTGCTTCTGAGTTCTGTTTTGAGTTTTGGCTGCGAGGCATGAGGGATCTTAGCCCCCGACCAGACATGGAACCTGCACCCCCTGCACTGGGAGGTGGAGTCTGAGCCACTGAACCGCCAAGGAAGTCCCAATACCGACTTATATTGTTGATTAAGGTAACCAATATCTTAATTTACACTAACATAAAATGGGTCTTTGAGGCTGCAATTAAGGTAAGGGTCAAGACCATCCTGGCTGAGTGTGGGCCCTACATCCAATGAAAGCTGTACACTTTTCTGTTCTTATAAATAAACACAGGAAATACAGGAAGTGGGTTCCATCCCTGGGTCGAAAAGATTCCCTGGATGAGGAAATGGCAACCCACTCCAGTGTTCTTGTCTGGAAAATCCCATGGACAGAGGAGGCTGGCGGGCTACAGTCCATGGGGTCACAAAGAGTCAGATACGACTGAGTGTGCACACCCACATACACACACACACACACACACACACACACACACACTCCCCATCTTCCCTCTGCTCCCAGGCACCCCATCTCCCTTCCTGGATGGCCAGTGGAAAGAGCTGCTTCCTGACTACTAAGGAATCAAGCTAAGTTTGATTCAAACCCCAACCCATGTTAGGTTTAGTCTTCCCATCCAAGCATTTTCTGATCAGAAAAGTCCTCTTTCTCTGATTGGCACACTCAGGTGCATGCAAAATGAGCAGAGGCTTGGAGGAGGAGTTGGAGGAGAGATCCAGCTGCTCACCGAGCAGCTTGTACTCTTGTTCCCACCACTGTCTTGACACTGGGAAGTGGTTGCCACTCCAGGCTTTGCATTTTCCAGCATCCATTGTCCCGGAGTCAGGGCTTCACTCTCACACTTGCTGCTTCAGCCTGGACCTCTTATCTGAATGCTAGACACCAATATATCCAACTGCCTATTTAATATCTCCCTTTGGTTGAGATGGGACTTCCCTGGTGGCTCAGATGGTAAAGAATCTGCTTGTAATGTAGGAGGTACCAGAGACTTGGGTTCGATCCCTGGGTTGGGAAGATCCCCTGGAGCAGGCAATGGCAATCCACTCCAGTCTTCTTGCCTGGGAAGTCCTATGGACAGAGGAGCCTGGTGGACTACAGTCCATGGGGTCGCAAAGAATCTGACACAACTGAGCAACTATCACTTTCATTTCACTTTCACTTGGTTGAGATCTGTGTTCCAACTGAGTTCCACTCAATGAAATGAAGGGAAAATGCTGTGGTTCCTTCCTAGACCCGTTCCACACTAATCCTCTCCCCACAACACATACCCTCTCCATGCTCTTCCAGTTTTTTTCCCTTTCTGGAAATAGGGATCACCTCCAGGGTGACCTTGAAAGCTACATGTTGCATTTGGCATCAGTCTGGGTCCTCGAACAATGATGTGGAGGAGGACTGCTTGCCAACCTGTTCACCCGTTCAGTGCTATTATGTGATAAAGAAATCATCATCTAATGTGTTAAGCACTGAACTTTGGGCTAAAGTTTTTAAAGTAGCTAATTAAAAGACAGTTTCCTGTTTGGCGACACCAAGTTCCTCAATAAGGGCCTTCCTTTCTCAAACAACCGTCTCTATAAGTAGAAGAAAGCTAGTGCAAAATTTATTCTCTCTCTTGATAAAATGAGCCAGAAAGGTTGTATACGTGTACATAACACATGTACATATTTATGTGTTCATTTACCTTCCTTAATAATATTAATAATTGGTACTAGTAATATTATATAAACATGTTTTTGAAATGTCATTAATGAATGCTTGTTCTGTGAAAGCTCTATTCTAACTACTTTACACGTGTTACATCATTGAATCCTTGAGTGGTTCTATTACGGCTAAATCATGTGTCCTGGGTGGAGTCATCAGAACACAAAGCCAGGGGCTAAGCTCTCACACAACCCAGTATCGATTCCCATATGCAAAGCTCAGGTCAGTTTCACATTAACATATTTATCCTTAGACTGCAGAGTCAACCGCTGTTGTCCTATTTCCTCCATGCAAATTACATTCTAACGTGGCTCCTTCATCCTTCAGCCACAAAGGCGCTCCAATCATGCTAAATAACCCACTGCTCTGAGACTGTCACAACCTTTAGTTTGTCGCTTTATTTTGGCCACACTATGAAACTTGTAGAATCTTAGTTCCCCAACCAAGGATCAAACCTCCATCCTCAGCAGTGAGAGCAAGGAGCCCTAACCACTGGATCACTGGAGAATTCCTGTTCACGTGATTTTTTTTATACAGAGAACAGAGTCAGAGTATGACTCCCTACTTCATAGTAAGGAGAAGGCATGAGATAATGTCTTTAAGGTCCACAGAGCTCATTGGAACATGAGGTTAGATAAACAGAAGCTTTATTACTTATGTTACTTAACAAGCCCCTTCACTCATTTGCTCTCCAACCTGCATGAATAGGCTAGAGTCTCCCCTCCCATCTCCCCCATAGGCAGGCTGCCCATTTCACTTGGACTGTGCTTCTGGAGCATCAGTGGTGGGGCTGGAGGATGGAGCTGAGAACAGGATGTAATGGAGCTACTGATGTAACAAATATGCATTCCATTCCTTAAGCATATTTGGGTTCAGCAGTGTAGACATGCTCATTGCTTGCTGCTGTAAAAACTTAAAAACTTGCATTCCCGGGCTAGACTGCTCAGACAGGCCCTTTCCGGGAGAAAGAGAAGGTGGTTTCTCTACTTTGTTCCCTCCTTCAAAGGGAGCAACCTTACTAGGCCATAGAGTAAATAAAGGCTTAAAGACGTCTACGTCAAAATTCACTTGCTCTCAAAACCTTTCCCCGCTCCCCCTTCTCTGGCGCACCACCGTGCTGCGGCCCCACAGACCCTGACCTCATCAAGCACCGATGGCTCCCCCACGCCAAGGTCAGTGGCCAATTCTCCCTCCTCCCACCGCCGCTGACCAGCCACCCTCGACACACTGCTTACTCCTTGAAATTCTTTTTCAACGTCCTTCTCATTTTCCTCTTGCCCAATGACTGCTTTGTCTCCTTTTTGTAGGCTATTCTCAGATCCATGACCTCTAAACGTTGACTGCTAGGAGGATTAACGCCCACCCCTATTTTCTCTTTGTCTCAAATCCCACTCTAGGTGATCTCATCCAGTGCAAAGGCTTCGTATGTCACTACTACACCAATGACTCTCATATTTTAGCTCCATCCTTGACTTACTCTATTAACTCCAGACTCCTATATCCAGTCAGCTATTCAACACCTCTCTCTGGTTGAGAAACATATCCCACCCGTGTCCAAAACTGAACTCTGATCCCCAGCTCCAAACTGTTCCTCCCACTGTCTTCCTCATCTCAACATTATTCAAGTTTCTCAGGCCCCAGACTTGGAATCATTTTTATCTATCTTTTTACTCTCCATAGTCAAATCCCATTGACTTTATCCTCAAACTATCTGCAGAATGCAACAATATCTCCCCACCCCTGCAGCCAACTCCTTGGTCTGAGCCCCTCTCACCTGGATTTTTGTAAGAGCCTCCGAGTTGGTCTCTCAGCTTTCACACTTGCCCCGTAGAGTACATTCCCAACACAGGAGCCAGAAGGATTCTTTGAAAATCTCATTGAAATCGGACCACTCTGCTGCTCGATATTCTGAAATGGCTTCCTGGACCGTACAGAATACAGTCTGAACTTGTGATCTAAGCTTGCGATTCTTCCTGCCCCGTCTCCTGGATCTCACCTGCCCTCCTCTTCCTCTCTCACTGTGGTGGCCTTCAGGATTATTATCCTGAAATGTGCCCTGGAGGCTCTTGCCTCAAGACCTTTGACTCACCGTCTTCTCTGCCTCCAACAATCCTTCACCAGATGTCCGTACGGCTTATCCCTTCTCTTTATTCTGGTCCCTGCTTCAAAGTCATCTTTTAAGAGGGGATTTCCTTGGCCAGTATATCCAATAAAACATCTTTCCATCAATTCATAAATCTCTTACCCTGCTTTATTTTTCCCTTAGCATTTTATAACAACCTAATAGACTATTTATTGGTTTATTTACTATTACTTTCCTGGAAATAGAAAATATGATTCATTTAAACAAGAGCTTTCTCTGTTTTCTGCCCCACTGTACCTATATGGGAGTCACAACAAATATACGCTGAATTAATAAATGAATTTCTTCTGATGGGCAGAGGTTAAAATACGTGTTTATGTGTGAGTGTGCTGTGTGTGCATGTGTGTATATGTGGTATGTGTGTGTGTGCATTCTCTCTGACTTACCAAAGACTATATGCATGGGAGGTTAGACTTTACTCTTTTCTCAGAAAGTCAATGTGTTTTTCTCTGTACCCTTTGTGTCATCATGGCTTCAGGGAAAGGAGCAGAGGAAATGTATTTCTGGAAGGAGATGGGATGATGTAGAGGGAAAAAGTCTACCTGTTAGTCCAAGATGATTGTGGGGAAGGGAAGGGAGAGAGAGATGCAGAGAAGAGATCGAGACAGTCTTGCCAGATTCATGCTTCATGTTACCCTCTCACCTCAGTGGAAATCACAAAAAATCTCAAGGTATAGATAGTTTCCCTGTTTCTTAGGTAATATTCTGAGAGGAGACCGTATCATACAGCAATTTTCCTACCCGCTGTACACCAGTCTATGAATCAAAATAAAATTGCTGCTATGACAGTTAAGGGGGAGCAAGTTGAATCCCCGGTGGCCTTCCCTGGTGACTCTGTTGGTAAAGAGTCTGCCTGCATGCAGGAGACCTGGGTTCAATCCCTGGGTCAGGAAGATCCCCTGGAGAAGGAAATGACAACCCACTCCAGTACCCTTGCCTGGAGAATTCCATGGATAGAGGAGCCTGGCGGGCTACAGTTCGTGGGGTCACAAAGAGTCGGACACGACTGAGTGACTAACACAAGTCGAACCAGCCCCTTACCGTGGTTAGTTTCCTGCTCAGTCACTCAGTCACGTTTGACTCTTTGCGACCCTATGGACTGTAGCCTGCCGGGTTCCTCTGTCCATGGAATTCTACAGGCAAGAATACTGGAGTGGGTAGCTAAACCCTTCTCCAAGGATCTTCCTGACCCAGGGGTCAAACTCACATCTCCTACATTGCAGGTGGATTCTTTACTGCTGAGCCACCAGGGAAACCCACTTAGCTTCCCATGCCTTCCAGAATATCTAGAAGTCCCAGCTTGCTCTATGGAGAAGCACAGAAGGAAGGTGGTGGTACTTCTGGTGGATGAGATTCCTGGGGATCACTGTAACCTGAATTACTGTAATGAGATTACTGGGGAAAACTGGCCTTGTTGCCTTGGCCTGCCAAGGAGGTTCCAACCCAGGGTAAACATGAAATGAAAACCACTTCCAGACGTCAGAGGTGAATAGCATGGGCCTAGGTCACCCGAGCAGACCATCAAGTCCTTCCTGAGCCAAGAAGGAAAAGCCCCCAAATCTATCAACTGCAGACTTCAGCAGCGACCCATAGAACAATCAAGGCATTACACGGAAGCCAGCTATGAGCCACATGCTAATCCAGGACCCCTTTCTTTGGCTGGTACAAGGATATGGAGAGCTACCTCACACTTCCATCTACCCAGACATGATCTTCAAGACTCTTCACAATGATGTGGTCCAGGGAGTGACACTGTCCACAAGGTGGGTGGATTCTTTCTTCCTTTCCCCGAGATCGTGTAGATATTTAGCTGTATTGGTTTCATATAATATAAACTTTACAGTTATTCCTTCAATCTCCTGCTATTTTAATATATCTGAATTGAATTTTTGTGTATAGTGTGAGGTAGAGATCCAACGGAGAAGGCAATGGCACCCCACTCCAGTACTCTTGCCTGGAAAACCCCATGGGCAGAGGAGCCTGGTGGGCTGCAGTCCCAGGGTCGCTACGAGTCGGACACGACTGAGAGACTTTTCACTTTTCATGCATTGGAGAAGGAAACGGCAACCCACTCCAGTGTTCTTGCCTGGAGAATCCCAAGGATGGAGGAGCCTGGTGGGCTGCCGTCTATGGGGTCACACAGAGTCAGACACGACTGAAGCGACTCAGCAGCAGCAGCAGCAGAGATTCAAAGTAATACTTTCCTCATTACTGACCCAAGAAACTTTCGAAAGTTCCTAGGTTTTTCATCATGTGAAGTTCCCTGTAAGAGTGGGTTTAATGGGCTGCTAGTGACCATTTGTATCTGTGGATTATTTGTAAGTCAGGTGTTTATTAGTTGGATATTTTATGCTTCTCCCTCTCATTGTCCATTAATGTTCCATGTACCTTGTAACCTTCAAGTCCAAGTTTTTATAGGTTGATAGACTAAGCCAAGTACATTGGCTGGGGTCATAACGCCAGATGAGGTATTTGTCCAGGTTCCTCAATGGAAATAATTATGGCTCAGCATATGACACATTCGCCTTTCCATATTACTTTGATAGAAGGGAAGCCCAAGACAGAGAAACTATGAATCAGCAAGGGAGAAAATCTCTAAAAGCCTAACAGTTCTAGGAATTTCTTTGCAGCAAGGCCATACATTTTGTGAGTAAACAATAAGCATCGATTCAGCATCTATGAAATGAATTTTAAGTTTGCAAAGCTTTAAAAAATGGCAAAATCCCTAGTTCTCTGCAATAGGCAAACCAGAAATTCACTTAATTTGTTACTCATCGTTTTGGCCTATAAACTCAAATACTTATTAACGCTGTAAATATGCCTTTTTACTGGCTGGCTGACAGCTCCCATGCTTTCTGTGCTGTCTCCTTAAACATTTATGAGTGTTCATGAATATGCAAAATACAATCTAAAGTCTGCAAATGGTTGCAAGTACAAATGCTGTGTTAATATTTCATACAGTGATGGGAGCAAATCAACAATCATAAATTTTGAACAAATATGTTGCCTCATTAATAACTAATGAAGCAGTGCATAGAACTGAGGATTTGGCATTTAATTCTAGAAGTGATGTTTAAATAGAGACTATCAGGCAAGGCTACGCTTCCAAAAATTTAACTAAGATCTGCTCCTTCCAGGTTGCTTGGGGAGGTCGTAGAGGTCGGGGGAGGGCGGTAATTGAAAGGAGAAAATTCCATAATAGCTGTTTATAAGCTGAAACTCTGTTACCTGGTAGGAATAAAACTAGTTCCTAAAACTAATGAATTGCCTTAAGTGGACAACTGCACTAGGAGTGTGCTCGGTCTAGTGTTCCCACTTTCCTGAGGGCTGATGGAGACAGGTAATATCAGTGGGAAAGAGCTTAAACACTTGGTGGAGACAAATGTAAACCTCAAAAGAATCTGACGAGTTAACCCCTTGGTTCCTCATAAGACTTGAAGAGGTTAAGTATCACCGTTAGTGGCAGGGCCTGTCCTGGGCTCACAGCTTTGGGCTCACGATCTCAGTCGTCCCATACCTGCCATACCGCTGCCTCTCTGGGGTACCAATTTCTTCTGAAATGCAGTGTGCTGGTCAATCAAACATTAAAGTGAAAACTCACAATTACTACATGTGCAAGAGATTGTATGAGAGATTTAGAATAGAATACCAATACAGATTCAAAAGTCCCTTGATATTTTGGGGAGCCAATGTATTCCTTTACCAATTGGATTAAGATCCTTGCCTGGTGGTTCATCCGGTAAAGAACCCACTTGCAAAGCAGGAGACTCAGGTTCGATCCCTGGGTTGGGAAGATCCCTGGAGAAGGGAATAGCTACCCACGCCAGTACTCTTGCCTGGAGAATTCCGTGGACAGAGGAGCCCGGCCCGTTACAGTCCACGGGGTTGCAGAGAGTTAGACACAACTGAGCTTCTAACTAAGGAAGACCCTTTTTGTCCCTGCTAGTTTGAATATTCCCACTGGGCTCTTCCTTGGATGAGATAAAGATACATAAAAATTGTTCAGCTTTCCTGAATTATCATAGAGAGTATCAGTGACCGTTTTTATAGGTCAATAGAAATAAGATGTATGGTAGATGGATAAACTAGTATTGACCATATGATATATCCTGGAAGATTCCCTTCAAAATAAATTCTTTATGTCAGCTTAATTATTTATCACTTGTGTTATCTTCATGAAAATCATCACAGTACTTTTAAAAAAAATTTTTTTAAGTCGGATTTTTATTTAACAAGGAAACGGAGAAGGCAATGGCAACCCACTCCAGTACTCTTGCCTGGAAAATCCCATGGATGGAGGAGCCTGGTGGGCTGCAGTCCATGGGATCGCTAAGAGTCAGACACGACTGAGCGACTTCCCTTTCACTTTTCACTTTCATTCATTGGAGAAGGAAATGGCAACCCGCTCCAGTGTTCTTGCCTGGAGAATCCCAGGGACGGGGGAGCCTGGTGGGCGGCCGTCTATGGGGTCGCACAGAGTCAGACACGCCTGAAGCGACTCAGCAGCAGCAGCAGAGGCAGAAAAATGTCTACAGTCTTTTATTACATGAAACATAACACAGTACTTTTACTAGTAGTGGTACTCTGCCATTTTTACAGTACTTTCATATGTATTATCTCATTTCATCTTCACAAGTTGCCCCAGAAATAGGTATAACTATCCACATTTACAGATGAAAAAAATCCATCTGAGATAAGTCATTTGCTATAGGAGAAAAAAATGACAAATATGATCATTTGAATGTGTGAAACGTGGAGTTCATTATTATATACAGCTTTATAAAATAGTTTCTTAAAATATTCTTGACTTTTAAAACCTGGGATCCATTTATGTACCTGGACCAACTTTCTTTCATCTTCTTTTACTCATATTCCACATTTGGTTAGCCTCATTCTCTTGATTACTCAGGTCCCTACCCATGTGGAAAATAGAGTATTTATGGGTGGCAATAATGTCTTTGGTTTTGAATTTCATGCTCAGTGGTAATGATGTATGAAAACATCCCTTTGTAAGGCTCTTTGTGGTGATGAAACTCCTGTGTATCTTGACCAAGGTGGTGACTACGGGCATCGACACATGTAATAAAACCACACAGAGCTAAATACACACGCACATTAGTGCACACAGACCTAGGGAAATGCAAACAAGACTGGCCAGCTGCACCCACGCTCATCTCCTGGCTGTGCCATTCTCCTCTAGTTCTGCAAGGTGTCGCCTCTGAGAGAAACTGAGAAAACGTACACAGCGTCTCTCTGTACTGTTTCTGTCAATTGCACGTGACTCTGCAGTCATCTTATAAACTACAATGTGTAAAACGACAATTAAAATACAATTAAGCTAAATAATTCTATGCTGTGCTTAGTCCTTCAGTCGTGTCTTTTCGACCCCATGGACTGAAGTCCGCCAAGCTCCTCTGTCTACGGAGATTCTCCAGGCAAGAATACTGGAGTGGGTTGCCATGTCCTCCAGGGTAAATAGCTCTCGAAAGACCTTTCTGATTAGTTGACATAGAATTGTTTGCACCGTTCTTCAGGACACTTTGGACCCAGAGGGGCATGAAAGGTATTTGAATGTGACTTACCTTTTAACATCAAGCCATTAAAAGCTTGTGGGGTGGGATGGGTATAATGAAGAGGCTATTAGGTTTAGGAGCCTGGACTTGACCTAACTGCTTTTCCCTAGCAATGTGATTTTGTGCAAGTCACTTTCTTCTCTGAACCAGTTTCCTCGTTTATAGGATACTCTGATTAGCTGAGGACAGCATTCACTTCTAGTGTACAGTGAGATCTCACTGCCCCATCTCTACCACTCTTTGAACTTGACCTTACCATATTCATGGGAAGTATTTCTTTTACTTTCCTTTAAAATAATTTTTGAGTCACCTCTTTTAAAAAAGTAAATTTTGTATTATGCAAGATTAAATATTTTAATGATTCCTCGACAGTGATCAGGTTAAGTCAACCTGGTTCCTCTACTCCTCCACCTACTTCCCTTTCCAGCACCATTTCCCATTCCTCCATCGTTTTTGAAACAAATCACCAACATAATAGTCTTTCATCTGTAAATATTTTAGAATGTGTTTTTGAAAGAAACAATCACAAAAACATAATCATGACACCATTATCACAGCTAAAGCATTAATAATTCCTTAATATCATCAAATGTTCGGCATTCAAAGTTCCCTGATGTCTCATGATTTTTTAAAATAGATTGCTCAAATCACTATCTAGATGAAGTCACAGCGGATTTTTCTAGTACTTGTTTTTTTCTGCGTATCCAACAATGTTTCAGAATCTTTCTCAATGCAGCACTCCAAACCACTATCATTCCACAGATCAGAGGGGCGGCAGAGGGGAATAGAATCCCATTTGTTTGCTGTGGACTAGAGCTTTCTCATAAGTCCACGTAGATTAGTGGTTTTTTAATAGATTAAATCATTATTGAGACTCTGATAAAAAGCTGGTGGTTTCATGTGCACAAAATGAGACTGAAATGATTACCTTCTGACCAGGAGATGTTCCCTGGAATCTAAGCTTACTGGCTTGTCTTATCTTAGTATATTTGAAATGTCAGTATGTACCAAAAGAACTTTGCCAATAAAAGCAACATATTTAGTATCAGCATTCTTGTAACTCACTTTAATTAAACTTTGTTGTTGTTTAGTCAAAAATAAAAAGCTGGTGGTTTATTTCTCCTAAGATTAATCGTTAGCATATTTTCCAAAAAATTTAAAAAGCTTAACAGAACTATAAAATATATTTTAAATTTTAAATATATTTTATTTTAAAAACTATATTTAAAAAATAAAAGTCATAGTTTTGATCTAGGCTTCTATACATGTAGTTAAGACCAGGGAAGTTGGGGTCCAGCTTATCTGTATTTGAGTTGAATTGTCATCACTTATCTTATTTACTCTCTTACTTTAGAATATTATTCTAACATAATCTTTGGAAACCAGAATGATAATACTAGAAATCCCCACTTGTCTGAGGTCTGATTTCTGAAAACCTCAGTCTTTCCGAACATAGCCATCATCCTGAAAATGATAGTGGCAGAGGAAAGAACTTATAAGGAAGTTTCCTAGGTTAAAAATGGTGCAGCCCTTACTTGAGAACTGTCAGAGCTGTTAGTGAGAGATCCCACAGGAGAATTAGGAAGAAACAGCATTGCGGGGCAAAAGGGCCTCTGACATCCTATGAGGGCATGGTTGTGCTACAGAAGAGCCAGGGAAGGATGTTCTCAGGATGATCCAAGAAGGTATCAAAATGTATTCAAAGACCCCGAGAAAGAAAAGAAGCGTGTATTGCTTTATAGAACTAGAGAGTAAGGTGCCAAGTACTCACAGAAGATGAAAGCACACAGATACACAAAATGGGGCCACACTACTCATTTAGAACAGGAAAAAAAAATGTTCAGAGAGCTTCAAAAGCCATTCTGCATTTGTTTTACAGCCCTTTCTGGCACTATGCCCGTATAGGATCCACACCGGACAGAATCTGCTGTTCTTGTGGGGTCCAGAAAGCTAAGGTTTGGGTCCCTATTCTGGAGCTGCTGAACTGTGTCCTTTAAGAGACTGTCTGGGCTTCCCTGGCGGCTCGGTGGTGAAGATTCCGCCCGCCAGTAGCAGAGAACAGGTTCAGTCTCTGATCTGGGAAGATCGCACATGTCTTAGAGCAACCAAACCCTGAGGGGTGCCCTGGAACCCAGGAGCCGCAGCTACTGAGGCCCATGCCCCCTAGAGCCCACGCTCCTCAAGAGAAAGAAAAAGTGAACTCGCTCAGTCGTGTCCGACTCTTTGCGACCCCGTGGACTGTAGCCCACCAGGCTCCTCCATTCATGGGATCCTCCAGGCAAGAATACTGGAGTGGGTGGCCATTTCCTTCTCCAGGGGAATCTTCCTGACCCACGGATCGAACCCGGGTCTCCAGCATTGCAGGCAGACGCTTTACCCTCTGAGCCACCAGGGAACACAAGAGAAGCCCTGCAATGGGAAGCCCGCACACCACAAGCGAGCGTAGCCCCTGCTTGCCGCAGCTAGAGAAGCGCCTGCGCAGCAACGAAGCCTCAGCACGGCCAGCAATAATTCATTAAATTACCAGGCTTCCCTGGTGGTTCAGAGGGTAAAGCGTCTGCCTTCAGTGCGGGAGACCCGGGTTCGATCCCTGGGTCGGGAAGATCCCCTGGAGAAGGAAATGGCAATCCACTCCAGTATTCTTGCCTGGAGAATCCCATGGATGGAGAAGCCTAGTAGGTTACGGTCCACGGGGTCGCAAAGAGTCGGACACGACTGAGCGACTTCACCTATCACCTACCACGTATAAAAAAAAAAGAGTCCTGTCTACTTGCAATGCGGTCAGTCAGCACCTCCTGTAGTTTTCCGTTTCCGAGATCTTCTAGAATAGAGTAGAAACGGAGTCATGCTTAACTCATCAGCAGAACAAAGTTATGAAAGAAAGAAAAAAACTAGCAAGCCAGGAAAGGGCAAGAAATTATTCTGGAGCCAAGAACACGTGGGCCAAAAACTGAGTCTGGATAAGTGGGCTGACTAAGCTTCAGTGGAGTGGAACGCAGAGGAGACTGAGCTTAGTGAAGTTAAAATCAAACCCTCTCTTGGACCTGAAATTGCCCAGGAATCTTGAGAACAGATTGTGTTTGCAAGACAGGGTATCTAAGCCAAGAGCTGTCTGAACCAGCCCAGGCCAGGGAGCCAGCCAATCTGGACAGGATTATTTTTTTCCTCCCCTTTAATGATGCTTGGGACTCTGGACTGACATAAGGGCTGGTGGGTGGCAATGAGAGGCAGCGGATGGGAGAGCTTTGGGATTTTTTCCTGTCAGAGTGAGAGAGAGAACCAACTGTAGCCACCAAAGGTGGTGAGTGAACCGAGAACAATGACATTTTCATAATGCATCAGACTGATCGCTGACTGGGTGCTGGGGTGGGGGATATTGTTAAGAATTACCAGAAACCTTTATGAAATCACTGGCTTGAGTACCACTCGGCTTCCCTAGTGGCTCAGATGGTAAAGAATCGCCTGCAATGCAGAAGACTCAGGTTCAATCTCTGGGTTGGAAAGATCCTCTGGAGAAGGGAATAGCCATCCACTCTAGCATTCTTGCCTGGAGAACTCCATAGACAGAGGAACTTGAGAGGCTACAGTCTAGCAAAAGTCAGACATGACTGAGTGATAACACAACAGTTGCTTTCCTCTGATGATGAATTCCCATTCTGAAATTGTAGAGTCCATGACCTCACCTCTCCTGTTCATTCTCAAAGTTTTCCCAGCCTTACCATTATGCCTAAAGCTTAAACTGCACACTCATTACTTCTTTCAGCAGAGGAAAGAATGAAACACAAGAATAAGGAAAGACCACCAAAAAGAGCATCTTTCTCTTTGATTTCTTCCTTCTGTTTCAAAGCTTCCACAATAGGTGTCCAATTAATCTGTGCTAAATTGTTCTCGGAATTGCTCACGTTTTCCTTGAGCTGTGAAGTATTGACTTGTTCTAGCCCTTGAAGTCTGAGAAAGTTTTGCATTCTTATAGCTAGGCTAGACCTTTGTGTGTTTTAGAAGAGGTGTTGTTTCTTTTTTTTCCCTTCATAAACTAAACAAAGTGGAAAAACCATCACACAAACTAATTAGAATAGAAAGCATGAAAATTATCCTTAAGTTAACGGCCAGGCAGCAGATAAGGAGAGATTTCCTATGGGGAAGTAATCCAGAGGGCATCTACTGTTATTTTATAAACCAGATGGTGCCTTGTGGGGCCAAGAAGACCCAATTTACTATGCAATAGTTGAACTTCTATGAAGTCTATTAGTGACCTAAAAATTTTTTTAAAGTAGATGCAACCTTCAGAGCTCTTATTTATGATTAGGTCAAGAGTGACCAAAAATGAAAGGATCCAGAACAAGGGAAGAGTGTGTAAGCAAGATTCACCCACCCACCGAACATGTGCCCTCCTGCTCTGCTAGGAATGACCCCTCCTCCTCACTGCTGAGCCAAACCCTCTAAACCCCCTCCTTCCTCCACACTACTTCTCTGACCACCTCAACAGGATAGCAGAGTTTCTCCAAACATGGAATCTGACCCTGATTGGAAAGTTGCATCCTAGGTGCTTTCCTAGGTGCTTTCTCTGATGTGAGTTACTTCTGTTCCCTGAGCCTGTTGCCTCGTTTGTAAAATAGGCCTGCTAATGATACCCTCTTGAAAAATCTTGAGAAATTCTTGAGAAATCTGTATTCAGGTCAAGAAGCAACAGTTAGAACGGGACATGGAACAACAGACTGCTTCCAAATAGGAAAAGGAGTACGTCAAGGCTGTATATTGTCACTCTGCTTATTTAACTTATATGCAAAGTACATCTGGAGAAATGCTGGGCTGGAAGAAGCACAAGCCGGAGTCAAGATTGCTGGGAGAAATATTAATAACCTCAGATATGCAAATGACACCGCCCTTATGGCAGAAAGTGAAGAAGAACTAAAAAGCCTCTTGATGAAAGTGAAAGAGGAGAGTGAAAAAGTTGGCTTAAAGCTTAACATTCAGAAAACTAAGACCATAGCATCCAGTCCCATCACTTCATGGCAAATAGATGGGGAAACAGTGGCAGACTTTATTTTGGGGGGGCTCCAGTATCACTACAGATGGTGACTGCAGCCATGAAATTAAAAGATGCTAACTCCTTGGAAGACAAGTTATGACCAACCTAGACAGCATATTAAAAAGCAGAGACATTACTTAGCCAGCAAAGGTCTGTCTAGTCAAGGCTATGGTCTTTCCAGTAGTCATGTATGGATATGAGATTTGGACTATAAAGAAAGCTGAGTGCCGAAGAATTGATGCTCTTGAACTGTGGTGTTGGAGAAGACTCTTGAGAGTCTCTTGGACTGCAAGGAGATACAGCTAGTCCATCCTAAAAGAGATCAGTCCTGGGTGTTCACTGGAAGGACTGATATTGAAGCTGAAACTCCAATACTTTGGCCACCTGATGTGAAGAGCTGACTCATTTGAGAAGACCCCGATGCTGGGAAAGATTGATGAGGGTAAAAGGGGATGAGAGGATGAGATGGTTGGATGCATCACCGACTCAATGGACATGAGTTTGAGTAAACTCTAGGAGTTGGTGATGGACAGGGAAGCCTGGTGTGCTGCAGTCCATGTGGTCGCAAACAGTTGGACAGGACTGAGTGACTGAACTGAACTGAACTGAATGACACCCTCAGTGGGTAATTATAAATGTTAAATTGGAACATAGTAAGTGATTAACTGTGTGCTCAGTCGATCAGTCATGTCCGACTCTTTGCCACCCCACGGACCATAGCCTGCCAGGCTCCTCTGTCCATGGGATTTCCCAGGCAAGAATACTGGAGCAGGTTACCATTTCCTATTCCAGGGGATCTTCTCAACCCAGGGTTTGAACCCATGTCTCCTCTTTAGCAGGCAAATTCTTTACTAGTGAGCCACCTGGGAAGACCGATTAACTAATAGTAGTCATTATTAGTTGTAACAATGATAACGGTCAGATGATTTAGCACCTAATACAAACTCAAAGGTGATATTCTAAATATTTAACAAAATTCAGGCACGATCCCATCAGAGCAGAGACTTGCCCTGATCCCTGAGAGCGTGGAGATCACTGCTGTGCTCCACATTAACTCTTTGATTGCTGGATTGTACGGAAAGGGAGTGGGTGTCTTGAACGAGGGTTTGAAGGGAACTTAGTAGCAAGTGGTGAACTGAGGAATCTTACAGCACGAGTCATATATCACCCAAAGGAAAAGTACTGAAATATTTTAACTGCACATATCACTATAGTGGGGAAGATATTAACAATTAAACCTGCATAGAGTGCCTGGTACTAGTAATAGCAGAATACTTATGTTATCTGCCTGTGGCTTGAGTTATCAAATAGATTACAAGCTCACAATTGAATGTTGAAGTGAATGAAATTTTGTGCTTTTAAAAATTGAAATATAGTTTATCTACAATATCATGTAAGTTTCAAGTGTAGAGCACAGCGACTCAGCTATATACATATATGTACAAATATATATGGGCTTCGCCGGTGGCTCAGAGGTAAAGAATCTTCCTGGAATCCAGAGTTGCAGGAGACACAGGTTCAGTCCCTGGGTTGAGAAGATCCCCTGGAGGAGGGCATGGCAACCTACTCCAGTATTCCTGCCTGGAGAATCCCATGGACAGAGGAGCCTGGCAGGCTGTTGTCCATAAGGTCTCACAAAGTGTCAAACATGACTGAAGCGACTTAGCACACACACGCCACACACACACACACACACACACACACACACATTACTGAACTCATGTGTATATATACACATATGTGCTTTTTCAGATTATTTCCCCTTATATGTTATTACATAAAATTGAGTACAGTTCCCTGTGCTATACAGTAGGTTCCTGTTGGTAAACCTTGTGACTTTGTCTCTCCAAATAAAAAAGTCAACTCTCAGAAAAGTTAAAGAAACATTTATAATTTGGTCATTTCATAGAAGGTTCTACTACATATCATTTCTAGGTATCACTCATATCTTGATTACTTTTAAAAGGGTATTTATGGTGCTTTAACAAATAGGACATTGGATGCCTTTGTTAAGGGCCATAACACAAGATCTTAGTAATAAAATGTGGTGGACCAAGTTGTGGTCTGTCTGCAACAGAGCCCAGAGTTTTGCAACAACCAAAGCAAAAGAGAAACTGACTTGTTGCACAAAGTCAATTCTTAAAGAAAAGGAAAGGAAGCACGGACGCACAGCAACATGCCAATCTAAGAGAAAATCATTGTCCTAGTCATCAGCGTGACACTGGGCTTGCCTGGTGGCCCTGGCAGTAGAGAATTCACCCGCAATGCCAGAGACCCAGGTCCAGTCCCTGGGTAGGGACGCTCCCCTGGGGAGGGAACGGCCGCCCAGTCCCGTGGTCTTGCCTGGGAAAGCCCACGGACAGAGGAGCCTGGTGTGCTGCTATCCGTGGGGTCACAAAGAGTTGGACGTGACTGAGCAACACAATGGCATTGTTCCAAGAGCTGGCCTTCTTTCGCCTTTGAATCTTTGCTCCTGAGCCCCTGACCCTCACTATGCACGCACTCCACGTCTCTGCTACCCAGAAATCTTGGTGGCCTCCCATTCCCTGGAGTTTTGCAGTAGTCCCTCTGCCTGGAATTCTCTTTCTTCATTTCCTTCCTTCATCAAATTCACCCCCTCTTTGACACCTGTCCCCATCAGGCAGCTCTGTGACCTCTCCCCTGCCACTCACAACCTCGGCCACCTGTCTCCACTGCAGTCTCTGTAGCTCAGTGAGTAGTTCAGTGAATTTATCCTATCTGCCTTGGGCCTACAATCTCAAGCCTTTATGCTCCTGTCTGGTTTCAGGTTCACATACCTGGATTCTTTCTCTCTGACTTTTAGATGGAAAATTCACCTAAAGAGTTGGCTGGCTCTTGATTTTGCTTCTCCCTATGGAGAAGGCAATGGCACCCCACTCCAGTACTCTTGCCTGGAAAATCCCATGGGCGGAGGAGCCTGGTATGCTGCAGTCCATGGGGTCGCAAAGAGTCGGACACGACTGAGCGACTTCACTTTCACTTTTCACTTTCATGCTTTGGAGAAGGAAAGGGCAACTCACTCCAGTGTTCTTGCTTGGAGAATCCCAGGGATGGCGGACCCTGGTGGGCTGCCGTCTATGGGGTCGCACAGAATTGGACACGACTGAAATGACTTAGCATGCATGCACAGAGAAGGTAGACTTTTGGATCGCTCTCTCTTTTTAATATTTATTATTAATTTACTTATTACCTATTTTGGGCTGTGCTTGGTCTTCACTGTTGCTCATGGGCTTTCTCTAGCTGCAGCGAGCAGGGGCTACTCTCTAGCTGCGGTGCGTGGGCTTTTCACCACGGTGGCTTCTCTTGTTGCAGAACACGGGCTCCAAAGCTCAGGCACAGGAGTTGTTGCACGTGGGTTTAGTTGCTCCCTGGGCTTAGTTGCCCCATGGGTTTAGGTGCCCCATGGCATGTGGAAGATTCCTGGACCAGGGATCGAACATGTGTCTCCTGCATTAGTCTTAACCCCTGGACCACCAGGAAAGCCCTCCATCTCTCTCCTTTGTGACACATACTACAGCTCAGGAGGGCATCAGGTTATCTTTGTGTGCATCAGGGAGAGTTTCCCAGAGGAAAGAGTCAGTGTAAAAGCCTTGGGTTGCACAGTTCCATGTCCAGTCCTTCCAGCAGGCAGGGCTCTGGGCCGGGGCACTAGCTAAGCAAGTGGAGTGTTGCAGGAGTACTGTTACATCTTTAAGTAAAGGCCCCACACCCCAGATTCCTGGGGCAACTCCTCTGCCAGGGCTCAAAATGGGAAGCTAGCCATACAAAGCCATCTCTGCTTCCTCCAGGAGAAATCGCTTTCCTTTGAGTTTAGCTAAAGTTCTGTCACTGCAGATAGTAACTGCAGACATGAAATTGAAAGATGCTTGCTCTTTGGAAGAAAAGTCATGACAAACCTAGACAGCGTATTAGAAAGAGAGATGTGACTTTGCCGACAAAGGTCCATATAGTCAAAGTTATGCTTTTTTCAGTAGTCATGTATGGAGTGAGAGTTGGACCACAAAGAAGGCTGAGCACGGACGAACTGATGCTTTTGAACTGTGGTGCTAGAGAAAATTCTTGAGAGTCTCCTGGACTGCAAGGAGATCAAACCACTCAACTTCCAGGGAAGTCCCTCCAAATTTATTTTAAATGAATCAACAAATGACTCTATGGCAGAAAGTTGAATGGATCTCCACTATTTTCTTGATTCACTCCATTTCACCACCAGTAGTCAACAGAACTGCAGTTATGATTAGTCTTTCTGTTCCCAGGCAAAATGTCAGATCAGGAGACTCGGCACTGCCTTTTTTGGATAGAAGCTGGAGTAAAGTCCAGACAGGATATCTAGCCGATTGTTGGGTCAAAATTTTGCCAAAAGACAGAGAATGTCTCTTTATTAGCAAGTTAATTAGAAATAAATAATTGTGCAAGTTTGGGGTATACCACTTAGGGAAGAATTTTTAAGTATATATACATCCATATATATACTTTACCATCTGAGCCACCAGGGAAGATGTATACTTTAAAGATATATATATATATATATATATATATATACATTACACACACACACACACATGGATTTTAAGGTATATATCAGTTCAGTTCAGTTGCTCAGTCATGTCTGACTCTTTGCGACCCCATGAATTGCAGCATGCCAGGCCTCCCTGTCCATCACCAACTCCCAGAGTTTACTCAAACTATATGTCCATCGAGTCGGTGATGCCATCCAGCCATCTCATCCTCTGTCCTCCCCTTCTCCTCCTGGCCCCAATCCCTCCCAGCATCAGGGTCTTTTCCAATGAGTCAATGAGGTGGCCAAAGTATTGGAGTTTCAGCTTCAGCATCAGGCCTTCCAATGAACACCCAGGATCAATCTCCTTTAGGATGGACTATATATATATATATATATATATATACATATACACACACACACACACATGGATTTTAAGGTATATATCAGTTCAGTTCAGTTGCTCAGTCATGTCTGACTCTTTGCGACCCCATGAATTGCAGCATGCCAGGCCTCCCTGTCCATCACCAACTCCCAGAGTTTACTCAAACTATATGTCCATCGAGTCGGTGATGCCATCCAGCCATCTCATCCTCTGTCCTCCCCTTCTCCTCCTGGCCCCAATCCCTCCCAGCATCAGGGTCTTTTCCAATGAGTCAATGAGGTGGCCAAAGTATTGGAGTTTCAGCTTCAGCATCAGGCCTTCCAATGAACACCCAGGATCAATCTCCTTTAGGATGGACTGGTTGGATCTCCTTGCAGTCCAAAGGACCCTCAAGAGTCTTCTCCAAGACCACAGTTCAAAAGCATCAATTCTTTGGTGCTCAGCCTTCTTCACAGTCCAACTGTCACATCCATACATGACCCCTAGAAAAACCATAGCCTTGACTAGATGGACCTTTGTTGACAAAGTAATATCTTTGCTTTTGAATATACTATCTAGGTTGGTTATAA
>SJXQ01009479.1:5838-121665 GCA_006408695.1 Aepyceros melampus | reverse complement strand
CAGGTCAGGTGGTCTGGTATTCCCATCTCTTTCAGAATTTTCCACAGTTTATTGTGATCCACACAGTCAAAGGCTTTGGCATAGTCAATAAAGCAGAAATAGACGTTTTCCTGGAACTCTCTTGCTTTTTTGATGATCCAGT
Source organism: Aepyceros melampus (assembly GCA_006408695.1). Classification (NCBI taxonomy): domain Eukaryota; kingdom Metazoa; phylum Chordata; class Mammalia; order Artiodactyla; family Bovidae; genus Aepyceros; species Aepyceros melampus. Next base: position 121,523 of record SJXQ01009479.1, on the reverse strand, counting down.
GGATGTTGGCAATTTGATCTCTGGTTCCTCTGCCTTTTCTAAAACCAGCTTGAACATCTGGAAGTTCACAGTTCATGTATTGCTGAAGCCTGGCTTGGAGAATTTTGAGCATTACTTTACTAGCGTGTGAGAAGAGTGCAATTGTGCAATAGTTTGAGCATTCTTTGTCTTTCTTTGTGATTGGAATGGAAACTGACCTTTTCCAGTCCTGTGGCCACTGCTGAGTTTTCCAAATTTGCTTGCATATTGAGTGTAGCACTTTCACAGCACCATCTTTCAGGAGTATATATGTATTTTTAAAAATATATACATATATACTTTAAAGTGTGTGTATATATATATATATATATATAAGGATTTATAAAGTATATACATATAAGGATTTTTAAGAGTATATATATATAAGAATTTTTAAGGTACATATATGCATTATAAAGTATATATATTCTTTAAAGTATATATATATGTGAGCATTTATAAAGCATATACATATAAGGATTTTTTTAAAGTATGTGTGTGTGTGTATATATATATATAAATACATATATACTTTTTATAGAAAACATATGGCTTCCCTGGTGGCTCAGATGATAAAGAATCTGCCTTCAATGCAGGACACCAGGGATTAATCCCTAGGTTGGGAAGATTCCCTCGAGAAGGGAATGGCTACTCACTCCAGAAGAGCATATTGGAATACAGTCCATATATATATATATAAATACATATATACTTTTTATAGAAAACATATGGCTTCCCTGGTGGCTCAGATGATAAAGAATCTGCCTTCAATGCAGGACACCAGGGATTAATCCCTAGGTTGGGAAGATTCCCTCGAGAAGGGAATGGCTACTCACTCCAGAAGAGCATATTGGAATACAGTCCATGAGGTCACAAAGAGTTGGATATGACTGAGTGACTAATACTTTCACTTTGCATATATATATATATATATATATATATAGTATATGTATATCTATTAAAAATGTTACTTCCTTGGAGAAGCTGTTCTCTTGATGACTCTTCTTGGCTTTATCAACCAAAAGAAAAGGGAAACTGAGTCTCACAGATTGCCTGGATAAGGTACATTTCACCTCATTCTCTATCTGAAGGCTTCCCAGGTGGTGCAAGTGACAAAGAACCCACCTGCCGATGCAGGAGACGGAAGAGGCTCCGGTTCCATCCCTGGGTTGGGAAGATGCCCTGGAGGCGGGCATGGCAACCCACCCCAGTATCCTTGCCTGGAGAATCCCATGGCAGAGGAGCCTGGCGGGCTGCAGTCTGTGGAGTCACACAGAGTTGGAAGCAATCGAGCACACACACACAGCTGCCGATCGTCCAATGTCACTTGAGTAGGACAGGTCTAGACAATTATGACTCACCAATTTCTTCATGAAGGTGACAGCTGATAAATAATCTGCTGCCTGTAAATCGAATTGGCTTCTACAACTGGTGAGCTTAGATTTTGACGTTGCTAGGTCAGCAGGAGAGGGATTTTGATGGTAACACTCTGTAGGCTCTGAAAGCAGAACAATCAAATCAGGAAGGTGTCAACTGGCAGAATTTATAGATGGTGTGCCGCGCCCAGTGGCTACTCATATTTATCGTTGCTAAATGAAGAGCAAATAGGAATTTGATTAAAAACATAAATACAGTAAATTAATTTTAAGCCAGAATGAGTCCAGGTTTCCTAGCATAGACAAGTGGGTGGATAGTGCCATTAATCCTAGATGATATAGAGCAGTCATTAATAGTGAAATGAATAAACCAAAATAAATGGAAAATTTAATCTTTATAACAAAGGAAAACAAAATGAGGCACATAACAGTAAAAGCGTGGAAGCATATCAATAAGGTCTTGATCTAAATCAGAAATAACTAACATGATTGTGCCATGAGTAAATGACTAATCTGTTTTAATGCCACAGATACTTCCTTAGGCTAACGTGAAGAAGGCTCTTATTCTTCAGCAGAAGTCTTGCTGAGCCATGTGCAATGTTAATGATATTTCATGCAAAGCAGACCAGTCAGCCTGCCTCTGACAATCAGCTGATACTACAAGGAAACTCCATTTGTAACTCTTAGTTCTCCTACCATCACCACAGGTTTCAATTTAGACCTAAAACCTTTTGGAATCCATTAATATCCTTTGACTTTACCTTGTAAAATTGTTCGTTTGATAGATACTATGCTAGGATTTTGTCAAGGAAAGCATCTATGACCTTAATCAATCAAAACCATAAGTCTGTAAGTATTGGGATTGGAAGAACCATAAATGTTCTTTGAATGTCTGGGTCTAGTCCTGAAGGACATTAATCTTTCTGAGCTGCAAAATAATTATTTTCAGTGCTATATATTTTAATATAGACCATTTGTTCTTTTGAAAATATTCTCGTTGGATTTCTCTCATGAAACCCTAAGCTCTATTACCATCCTTGCTCTGTCTTTCAGTTCAGTTCAGTCGCTCAGTCATGTCTGACTCTTTGTGACCCCTTGAATCACAGCACGCCAGGCCTCCCTGTCCATCAGCAACTCCCGGAGTTCACTCAGATCCATGTCCATAGAGTCAGTGATGCCATCCAGCCATCTCATCCTCTGTCGTCCCCTTCTCCTCCTGCCCCCAAACAGTGTTCTTGCCTGGAGAATCCCAGGGATGAGGGAACCTGGTGGGCTGCTGTCAATGGGGTCACACAGAGTTGGACACAACTGAAGAGACTTAGCAGGAGCAACAACAGCGTTTTATGTCACCAAATGGGGAACATAATAAAGTGGACAGCCATAAGATAGCACATGGTTTTAGTATTTGAGTGGGTGGCCCTTGTAGAAAACTTTAGAAAGTGTGGCTCAGTTAAGAGAAATTAACAGCAACTCAACTCCAGCCAACTGTTGCCATGAAACATTAGGTTCGGAGTTTACAGACTGTCCAGTTTTCTTCAGTAGAAGCCATAGATCTGTTTTCATGCAGAATTGTCTCAATTTGAAAATATGGGTATTTAACTCAAGTGCAAGATTTTTGACTCAGCATTGTACATTCCAAACAAAATACATCTCTGGTACACAGGTTCTGGAGACAGTATGCTTCTTGCTCCCACACAGTGTTGCAAACCACGTTATGGCCACTTAAGTGGACATTGAAAAACCACTGCGGTGCAGTGATTGTAAGCATGACTCTGGAACCAAATGGTCTGAGCTCCGTTCCTAGCTCTGACATCAGCTAAGTGTATGACCTTGGGCAAATCACTTTATCTACCTTCTGTTTTCCCATCTATATAATGGGAGTTTTAACAGTACTTACCTCCTTTGATCGCTGTCAATATCAGATGCCATGACATATATAAGACCCGTGAAACAATTGCTGACACTTAGTAAGAGCTATGTAAGCATCAGTGCTTATTAGAGTTCCCAGCCCACATGAACTTTCCTTAGAAAAATATCTTTCCCCAGATAGTAACTTAGTTGCAACTTACCCTGTAGTCAGTGCTTTGTCACATTATCATATATTCCTTCTGCTTAGAGTAGCCTGAGGTTCTGTTTATCCTGACCCTGGAAAAGACAAAGGGGCTGAAAACATCCTCAGGGAACTCACGGTTTAACTGGGAAAGATCACTCCGTTTCCCCCAAACCTAAGTCAGGCGTCTCTATTCACACTGCACTGAAAAGCTTCCTTCCTGGCTTGTGTCTCCAAAAAGAGGAAACTATTGCAAGGTCGCTAACAGGAAGGAAAGAGGACCTTTTTAATTAGCTTTCTCTTTTGAATGACGCCATCACAGACCTGATTCATTTCCATGTATTGAAGAAAAAAAAAAAAAGCCTGAGGTTCTGTTTATCCTGACCCTGGAAAAGACAAAGGGGCTGAAAACATCCTCAGGGAACTCACGGTTTAACTGGGAAAGATCACTCCGTTTCCCCCAAACCTAAGTCAGGCGTCTCTATTCACAGCTGCACTGAAAAGCTTCCTTCCTGGCTTGTGTCTCCAAAAAGAGGAAACTATTGCAAGGTCGCTAACAGGAAGGAAAGAGGACCTTTTTAATTAGCTTTCTCTTTTGAATGACGCCATCACAGACCTGATTCATTTCCATGTATTGAAGAAAAAAAAAAAAAGTGGGTGGGTGGTAGGCAGTCTGTGAAGGAATGAGTGAAAACTGTCAGGAGAGCACAGATTAGGGGAAAGCTGAAGTTGGAGAAAACAACCCTGTGAACTTGGCCATCCACCGTGACCCACGTTCAGGCTGGGAGATGACATCAACATCTACATTTAAAATAGAGGCAGCAAAATGTCTGTCTCCATGGCTGAAAAGTGGAGGCCAAGAGAGTGGTGGAAATTTTCATCTGATGCTCGGTGTTACAGAATATACCAAGCGGTGTATCTAGAATTTTTCATGAAAGAGTCTCTTGTCTGCAGACCTATTTCTCTCTGATATTCCACAGGGAGATTTTCTGCTCTCAAGCTACTTTGTGTAGTGTGTGTGTGTGTGTGTGTGTGTGTGTGCGTGCACGCACGTGGATCTGTGATATATATTTGTGAAATTACATAAGCCTAGTGATAGCCACTCAGTCATGTCTGGCTCTTTGTGACCCCATGGACTGTAGCCTGCCAGCCTCCTCTATCCATGAAATTCTCCAGGCAAGAATACTGGAATGGGTTGCCATTTCTTTCTCCAGGGGATCTTCCCAACCCAGCGAGTGAACCTTGGTCTCCTGCATTGCCAGCAGATTCTTTATCATCTGAGCCATCAGGGAAGCTCTACACAAGCTTAAGGCAGCCTATTAAATGCCTACCACGATCTTCTGAAAACCTTTACATCTTGGCCAGTCAAGTAATGACCCAGGTCTGTAGAGTTGGGAGGCCATCCCATTTCTCTAGTGCTTTCCATGCACCAGCTGTGGTATTAATGCATTTAATACTTTACCTGTTTACCTTCAAGCCAATCCTCTGATGTGGGTGTTAATGAATTTCACATTATAGATGCACAGGCTAATCCAGATATGTCTACTAATTTCACTTGGCCACATAGCTACTGAGTGGGGTTTAAGTCTGACTTCTTACAACCTATGCTCTTTTCACTGCCCCATTTACCTCCAGAAAGGAAAGATAAAAAGTGCATCATCAAGAAGGTGTTCACTCTAGACTCTGTAAAAAAGAAAAAATTAATAAACAGAAACCTCAATTAAATAGGGTGCCAGAAGGGGGAGCTCTCACACCCTGTGACTATAGAACCCAACAGGAAGAAGGGAGACTCCTCTTTTTTGGCACGAGCTCAGCCAATGAATGGAGAAGGAAATGACAACACACTCCAGTATTCTTGTCTGGGGAACCTCATGGACAGAGGAGTATGGTGGGCTACAGTCCACGAGGTCGCAAAGAGTTGAACACGACTGAAGTGACTTAAGCAGCAGCAGCAGCCAATGAAAAGCCCTCTGGACTTTCTTCTCTTCTATATAAAAGTGCTCTCCTTTCCTTATTGTGTGAAGGGAGCTGCATGTGACTTGCCATGGTTGTCAAACCCAAACTGCAATTCTCTATTGATCCCTAATAAACCCATCTTTGCTTGAGAAACACTGGAAGTCTATTTCAGGTGAATAACTCCAAATAAAGGCATCTACTTCTCAACTGGCTTCTTACATGCAATGTCTCACCTCAGTCCGTCCTCCACACTGCAGCCAAAATGTTCTCCCTCTCCTTCTAACATATATTTGCTGTTAAAGCTTGGACTGCTCAAAAGACCCTTCTGTAGTTCCTCATTGCCCACAAGATAAATGGAAAATATCTTAGCAAGACCTTCTCTGCCTGTTGCCAGCCTGCCTCTCTAAGCTCATCTTCTCCCTACAATGCAGCCAGGATCACAAACACCATTCATCTTCATGCCATTGAGTCTGTTTACTGCTTATGAACAACTTCTACTGACTTTCCAAGGAGAAGTCTATTTCAGGTGAATAACTCCAAATAAAGGCATCTACTTCTCAACTGGCTTCTTACATGCAATGTCTCGCCTCAGTCCATCCTCCACACTGCAGCCAAAATGTTCTCCCTCTCCTTCTAACATATATTTGCTGTTAAAGCTTGGACTGCTCAAAAGACCCTTCTGTAGTTCCTCATTGCCCACAAGATAAATGGAAAATATCTTAGCAAGACCTTCTCTGCCTGTTGCCAGCCTGCCTCTCTAAGCTCATCTTCTCCCTACAATGCAGCCAGGATCACAAACACCATTCATCTTCATGCCATTGAGTCTGTTTACTGCTTATGAACAACTTCTACTGACTTTCCAAGGCCTAATGCAAAAACTCTGTCCTCAGTAAGAGTTCACTGACTTACCACTGTCCACTCACATTATCTAGCCAGATACCGTCTTTCCCACACTCCTTTTTGGCAGATGGATTCTTTCCCACTAAGCCACCTAGGAATACTTGATATATAACCAAATAAGTTATCTCTGTGGTGCCTGTGCCAGTAACCATTACAGACCTTCTAGAACACCAATGTACTTTTTCTTAAAGATCTGTTACTGAATATAACCATAGACCCATACAATGGGGCAGATAGAAGGAAGAAACTATAATGATTTCCATTTGTCGGAGATAGTGTTGTGTCATGGGAGGCATCTGATTGAAGAGTGAGGAAGACTGAGTTTTAAGTGACTGTACTATATCCCTAACAAGTTTCCACTAGCGTAATTTCCTCAAGCCAGAGTTGCCATTGTATCGAGCTGGAATAGCAGAGGACAAATGTTGCAAATTATCAGAAACACCAGATAGCTAATTTAGACCATAGATCTCAAAGACACTCCCAGAGCCATTCAGGAAGAATTTGAGAGTGGAATATACTCATAGAAAACATGCAAGAAAAGCATAAAAATTGTGACCACTTTCTTACCCTTAGGTTGACATGGTCTGGGAGACATGTGGGATGGGATAGAATGGAATGAAGTGAAATAAAATGAACTAGGAAAATGGGATGAAAAATAAAGTGGTGTGGAATATACTATATAGACGATGCAAACAAATATATGAGCTGGAATAGGCTAGAATATGAAAGACACTGTTGTGTTAGACTTCTGAAATGGGATATAAAAGGCAATAGAAAGGGGTGGACCTTTTCATTAAACGCTTTGAGACATGTAGTGAAGAGCTGTGTTTAATTGGCATGAAAGTGATTAGCAGGCTCAGGAAATTGCCATCATAATTCTGGTCCAGATGATTAGATACTTAGGGACCTAAATGCTCCATGCCTTCACTGAATTTTTCCTCAAGTGGTCACCTGCTTTATGAATACAGCATTCAACTGACACTCTAGTGACAACAACCATTATTGGCACTCTGCTAAACACTTTGTGTGTTACATTTTGTTTAACTTTTGTATCAGCCAAATGGAGTAAGTAGCATTTTGATCTTCATTTCATAGATAGGGAAATGGAGGCACCAAAACTTTCAGCAACTTTCTGGACCACACAGCTAGGAAACAGAGGGGTCTGAATTCAAGCATCAGGCAGTTTTGATGTGAATTTCTGCATACTGCCCCTGTTCCCCTGCTTCTCAGCATGCAAGAGACTCATAACCCATGACACTGCAAGTAGAAATGTTAGGATCAGTGGCTGAGCAGTAAAGGATTCACCTGCAATGCAGGAGACCCAGGTTCAATCCTTGGGTCAGGAAGATTCCCTGGAGGTGGAAATGGCCATCCACTCCAGTGTTCTTGCCTGAAAAATCCCAGAGACAGAGGAGCCTGGTGGGCTGTTGCATGAGAGTCAGACACAAGTGAGTGACTGAGGACATGCAAACTATGGTTTACCCACAAAATGTCACTTACAAAAAGGCTGGAAAACCTGGTAGACATCTTCTCACCTCTGATACAAATAGGATGAAATGAGGCATGATCTCAAAACCATTTAGCATTGTCACCATACTCAACACAACCAGAACCACCGTTGTCCTTTCCCACTTTAGATCAGGTCTCACTGGGGGTTCCCTGACTTCTTTTACTAAAATCATTTATTTACTTTTTATTTTTGGCTGCACTGGATCTTTGTTGCTGTGCTCAGGCTTGCTCAAGTTGCCTAGAGAAAGGGCTACACTCTAGTTGCTGTGTGCAGGCTTCTTGGTGTGGTGGTTTCTCTTGTTGCGGAGCACGGGTTCTAGGCACATGGTACTTACAGCTTACTTTCAGTACTTACAGCTTGAGGTCTAAGTTGCCCAGTGGCATGTGGGATCTTTCCAGACCAGGGATCAAACCAGCATCCCCTTCATTGCAAGGCAGACTCTTAACCACTGGACCACCTGAGAAGACCTCGCTCACCTCTTAACTCTTCCTAATCCTAACACTAGTTTGTTCATCAGATATTCCCAAAGGGCCTCCTGCAGACAACTTAAACATTCATTTATTTAACATTTGAGCACTTATTCTTTCCCCTTAGGTTTCTAAGAAAGTAGATTCAATTCCCAGAGAAAGATCCTCAACAATAAGGAAAGAAAGCAAAGCATCTAGAGGTTTGGGGTGATTGGAACCTACTTCCTATTGTGATCCCAGAACTCAAATTCAGTTCCTAAAATGTCCAGTGAGGATACTAATAACTGCCTTTGTTGAGTATTTACTGCTTAAGCTGTATAATGTAAATTGAAAGGGGCTAAGTGAAAGTGCAAGTGAAGTCTCTCAGTCATGTCCGACTCTTTATGACCCCTTGGACTGTAGCCCACCAGGCTCCTCTGTCCATGGGATTCTCTAGGCAAGAATACTGGAGTGGGTTGCCATTTCCTTCTCCAAGGAAGGGGCTGCTTGGGTTCAAATTCTGGCTCTGCCACAACATAGCTTTGGGCCCTTGTGGAGCTACTACACCTCTCTGTGTCTCAGTTTCCTCACCTACTAAGTATTTAGAAGAGGATACTTTGAAGAACAACATGAATTAATAAATGGGTTTTTCTCAAATGAAGAACTTCTCGATATCAGCTATTTTAATTGGGCAAGCTTTACATTACATGTTCACAGGCACTATCTTTTTTAATCCTCATAACCATAACTACTCCATGTGGTAGGTGTTATAAGTTTTACTATTTCAGAGATATGAACATTCACCTTTCTCATGGAAAAGCCCTAGAACTGAACTTAGTGCCTCCAGTGTGACCATGCAATGGTAGGCAATTTAAGTAATTTACCCAAGCCCATGTAGTTAGTAAGTAGCGCAGCTGAGGTTCCAGTCCAAGTTAGTTGAACTCAAAAGCCACTGCTCTTAACCATTATGCATTCTTGCCTCCTTTTCAAGCTGTTAGGAGGTCATCATAGCATAGTCAAGGACCCCAGCACGTGGGCAGAAATAAAGAGTTTCAATCAGTCTGGGAAGGGGGTGTGGTGTGAAAAGTGGTGTACTTTATGCAGAAAAAATTTAAAACCACCAGGGCATCAAAGAGATATGCCATCTCTTCCTGGAAATAGCTCACACCTTCCTGAGGGCTCCACCCAAAGACCACATTTAACCTCCTCCTGTACTTCATCTCACCAGCTGGTAGCCTCCTACCTTTCTCCTACCACATGCTAATTAAGTCTTTTCTAGCCTAACAGTGCCGAGATGGCAAATGTTTACTTAGGAAGACCCTAGAACTTAATGCTTTCAGTGTGAGCTTGCAATGACAAGCTTTATTGACTGTGATACAGATCTGGTCCAAGCCACCAACCTTCTCACTCCTGATTTCTGCAGTTATTTCCTAACAGATCTCCCTCCAGTGACACTAGTCCTCTTCCCATCTGTTCTCTAACCTGCAGTCAACATGAGCTTTCCAAAGCTCTTAATATGATCACCTCCCTGTGTTAGGGGAAGCACACTGATTGAAACCGCCCACCCTGGCCAGGCACCATAGTAACCATTGGCATGAGTTGTTTTATGACAGGAGATCCTGATAAGGAATACGAAACTAATAAGCCACCACCAACAGGAAGAGTTTGGGAAAGGTCTAAAGGAGACACCGCATGTCCGTCCACTTCCCGGAATCCCTCTCGCTAGCATCCATTTTGGCTGAGCGATGCGTGCGCTACCAGGAAAGACTCTAAATTAGAATGATTGGCCAAAGACCACCCAGAAACTAATCCCATCACCATAAAACCCGCGAGCCCCAGGGCAGAGCAGTTCTCCTGGGTTTCCTTACCCTACTGCTCTCCACCCGGGTGACCTTTCCAATAAAATCTCTTGCTTTGTCAGCACATGTGTCTCCTCAGATAATTCATTTCCGAGTATTAGACAAGAGCCCAGTTTCGGGCCCTGGAAGAGGTCCCTCTTCCTGCAACAAAACTGTATAATAAATAAGTAAACAAGTATCTGTCCACTCCAAGAATCTGTGGTTTCACAAGACTAGTGTGTGGACCAGTGTGCCCCCAACACATATCAGAGTCTGCCTCATAGAAGATGCCCAATAATCATCGCTGACTGATGAATGAATGGAATAGGGAGGGAATGGGTGATTAGGGTAGTTCACCGATTGTGGGGTGAGGATCATAGGATGCCTGGTGAAAGGCTTTGGAAATGTGAAGCAGGAAGTTCTGCCTGGTTAATTGTCACCTAGGAAGATCACTGGAGAAGAAGTAAATATCCCAGTTTCAAAGGCCTAGGTTAGATTCTGGGCAGAAGAGTGAGACAGAGCTGAGGGAGCCATTTGGAGTTCAAAAATAGGGCACAGTAGGGCACTTGATGTCCTATCCAAAGATGTTGGAGCCTGTGAACTTTCTCCAACCTCTAATGAGGATTAACTTCCTTCTCAAATTTGAATATGCATATGAGTTACCTGGGGCTCTTATTAAATCATATTCTGATTCAGCAGATCTGGGATTGGGTAGGGTTTAAGATGCTGAATCTCTAACAAGCTCCAGGAGTTGTTTATTTGTGTTAGTCCATTTACTACTGTCTGAGCCACAAGGCCTAGAAGAGACGGTTCTCAAGCTCAAGTGATAACCCACATTCACATTAGTGGTCTCAGTTCTACAAATGAGTCAGCACAAAAGAAGGAACCAAACAACTTCATGGGTTGGAAGCAGGAACTCAAGAGCCTAAAGGAGTAAAAGAAAAAATCATAGGTCTATGGATATTTGGAGAAATGAGGTGAGGATGTACGATTCAGATTCTCAAGATTCTCTTATGATTAAACCCATAAATTTGTGTTTGTTTCAGTCAATTGCCTTTCCAAATTGCATCCTTCCAGGTCCAACCATCCTGTCCTTAAGAAGGCTCTAACTGTTTCATAGTAATTGTCTCAGACTAATTGCCTCAATTGAACCATTTAGACACTTTTGCACACATATCACCTCTGCATAATCCCTGGTAACTTATGAAAAATAGAGTAACTAACAGTAAACTGTTACTTTCAAAAATGATAGTAACTTGAAGTACAAAGGTATATATTATTAAAATGGAATAGTTTCTGTTACCAGTATATTTTCTTATTCAAAATAGCTTATTTTCACAAAATGCTATACTTGGCATCCTAGAAGGAGACAATATATACACACACACTGTAATTCTCTACAGCTAAAGAAAGCCCTTGGAAAATAGATAAGAAAAGTAAATTTTTAAAAACAGCTTCATATCAACAAAAAAAGATAGCATACCTGTTGTGTAAAAATAGATGGAACATGAAAACTATTCATAAAAATTGTCACTAGTCTGATAAAAATAATCTCTCTTTCACCTCTATTTACTTCTGTATCCCAAATTCTCAGTAAAACATGTCATATGTAGTAGGTAGTAGATTTACATTTTAACATATGAATAAATTATTAAAAAAAAAAGAAATGGAAACTCCATAGAACCAGGTGATGGTTCCACTTTGGAGCAGTATGTTACCCCAGATTGGGGGAGGAAAGGCAAGGTAGAATCTCTGTAAGTGGGATCTGAAAGAACTGATCAGAAAGAAACTTTCAGTTCCAGGCTTGGACATTTAGAGAAGAAATCTAGACTTAGTGAACTAACATCAGTGCAGGAAGTAAGAGGGAATGAGCCCAGTTATTCTAGTGGGGCATATGGAGAGGGGTTAAAGGAAGCTTGAAACATTCCACTGTTTAGGGTCCCCACTGGGTATACTAGGAGCTGGCTGCAGGCAGGAAAGCCATTCTTGACCTCAGTTGTAGCCAGGCTAAGGATTCATGTAGACAGTCTGACCTTGTCAAGATGGCCTCAGGAACTGTTTTGTTCCCCGTCACCACCTAGCTTCCTGTACACTTCATTTCCTCCAACCAGTGGGACATGCGCTCCAGGAGATCACAGTCTCCTATCTTTCATTTGCTCTTAGATACTGAGCACCAAGAAGGGTGCCTGTAACAGAATACGTACTCAATAAATATTTATCACATGAATGTGTAATGGTTGAGGGGATAAACGTGCTATCAGGCAACAAATTATTGCCTGAGTGAATTGGATAGGCAGAGGCATCAGTGGAGGATCACAGTACTTAACTCCACATCGCAAAGTGACCCAAGTAGAGTGCCGTGATGGGGTTCTGGCACGAACCCCATCAAACCACCTGAGGAAAGATGGCAGACACACAGGAAGGGTTGCATAAAGATACAAGGATCAAGGAACAGAGTAACAGTTTGGAAAATGATCAATATTTTCAGCATTTTAAATCAGATTACTTAATTGAGGAATGAATGTGGAAAATGAAGCAAAGAGTTGTGCAGAGTGGCCACTGCAGAATTTTTAGAAAAGGGGTTTGATATGGTTTTTCAATAATTTCATGGATCTTTGGAATCTTTTCCAAAGAGTCAAAATCAAGATCAAACCCACAAATCTCTATTATCTGATGATGCTATCAATCTCAGTCTCAAGCTTGCACAAAAATGAAATTTAAAAGGCTATATTAAAAGTGCTATGACTGAGACAGTTTAGGCTGAACAGATTCTCGAGGTCACAGCTTCTTTAAAGGGGTGGGAAACAATTTCAAGAAACAGGGGAGCTCAAGATAGAAAGAGAAATAGTATTGCGACCAGCGCCATCTCCCTGAGCCCAGTTCTCCTTACTTTTGGTTGCATGGGCTTCAGAAGTTACCTATAAAGTTGCTCAACTTTGCTCCATGTGGATAGCTTGGGCTAAGTGGCCCTCCCATGTCTTTCTAAGTTTATGAAAGAGGGTGTGATTAGCTTTCACCAGCAGGAATTAGCATGAAGTGGCTTTGTTGGTCAGAATAGTCACTCACCTCAGAGGCAGTGAACATGTCCCATGTTTAGCACAGATATAGGGGATGTTCTACCTCATATAAATGTGCTGTTGCAGTTTGCTATGACCCCTTACAAGTGTCCTGGCATGGGTGAGATCAACTGCAGGGACAGAAAATCACTGGGATTCCTTTCTCCAGAAGGTATCTGCATAGAGGGAGATAGGAAGGCATTATCAATTTCTCTCTGTGGACAACAAGATGTTTTAAAAATAATTTCTAAGTTTCTTCTTTGTAAAGTCATTAAGTTAAAGATAAGCTGTCAGAAGCCCAAGGTGATGTTAAAGTCAAGCTCATCAGACAGAAGAGAATCACTGTACATAGCTTTCAAGTCACACAGGAGCTAACGGCTACATCATCATGTTTTTCTCTTCCACAGGCAGAAGAGTCTTTCTGCTGATTAGAAAGAATCAGTCACGAGGACTCAGTATCTCCAGAAAAAAACACAAAGTGCTGTTATTGTCCTCTCTATACTTCTGTGTAAGAAGAATGAAAGATAACTTATCAGGAAATAACATTGATAGAAATAATTTCATTAGCAGGCTGTAGGGAAATAGTTATATTAATAGTTCCTTAATTGGAAATAGTCATTGAGAACCCATGTGAATGAATTTTAATAATACCAGGTTCATCTGAAGTTCCATAGCAGTGTTCTGCCTCATAAAGCTACAGCAAAAGTTGGCTATAGAACACAGAAATGAGCATGCATGGTTATGCTATGACTAGTAAGGAGTGAGAGATAGTCAAGAAAGGACCGACTTTTGCCTTTAATTTTTCTAAACGCATTCATACATATAGACCTGTAGATTTCCATATTCATATATAACTATTGATATTTATATATCAATATAGATTTGGAAAGTATATATCAATAAATTTAGAAAACTCAACAGGACTAGAAAAGGTTAGTTTTCATTTCAATCCCAAAGAAACACAATGCCAAAGAATGTTCAAACTATCGCACAATTGCACTCATCTCACATGCTAGCAAAGTAATGCTCAAAATTCTCCAAATGAGGCTTCAACAGTACGTGAACTGAGAACGTCTAGATGTTCAAGCTGGATTTAGAAAAGGCAGAGGAACCAGAGATCAAATTGCCAATACCTGCTGGATCATCGAAAAAGGAAGAAAATTCCAGAAAAACATCTACTTCTGCTTTATTGACTACGCCAAAGCCTTTAACTGTGTGGATCACAACAAACTGGAAAATTCTTTAAGAGATGGGAACACCAGACCACTTTATCTGCCTCTTGAGAAATCTGTGTACAGGTCAAGAAGCAACAATTAGAACTGGACATGGAACAACGGACTGGTTCCAAATTGGGAAAGGAGTACATCAAGGCTGTATACTATCACCCTGCTTATTTAGCTTATATGCAGAGTACATGATGCAAAATGCCAGACTGGATTAAGCACAAGTTGGAATCAAGATTGCCTGGAGAAATATCAATAACCTCAGATATGCAGATGACACTACCCTTATGGCAGAAAGGAAGAGGAACTAAAGCAAAGAGGAAGTGAAGAGCCTCTTAATGAAAGTGGAAGAAGAGAGTGAAAAAGCTGGCTTAAAACTTAACATTCAGAAAACTAAAATGGCATCCAGTTCCATCACGTCATGGCAAATAGATGGGAAAACAATGGGAACAGTGACAGACTTTATGTTTTGGGGCTCCAAAATCATTGCTGATGGTGATAGCAGCCATGAAATTAAAAGATGCTTGCTCCTTGAAAGAAAAGTTATGACCAACCTAGACAGCATATTAAAAAGCAGAGACATTACTTTGCCAACAAAGGTCCGTCTAATCAAAGCTATGGTTTTTCCAGTAGTAATATATGGATATGAGAGTTGGACCATAAAGAAAGTTGAGTGCTAAAAAATTGATGATTTTGAAGTGTGGTGTTGGAGAAGACTCTTGAGAGTCCCTTGGACTGCCAGACGATCAAACCAGTCAAGCCTGAAATAAATCAGTCCTTAATATTCATTGGAAGAACTGATGCTGAAGCTGAAGCTCCAGTACTTTGGCCACCTGATGTGAGGAATTGACTCATTGGAAAAGACCCTGATGCTGCGAAAAATTAAAGACAGGAGGAGAAAGGATTGACAGAGGATGAGATGGTTGGATGGCACCACCGACTCGACAGACATGAGTCTGAGTAGGCTTCATGAGTTGGTGATGGACAGGGAATCCTGGCTTGCTGCAGTCCATGGGGTCGCAAAGTGTTGGACACAACTTAGAGACTGAACTGAACTGATTGATATTTATGGACACCCATACATATCATCTTTATTAAAACTAAAATTAATTCTACGAGTTCAGTTGTGCTGTTAAGTTTACATTTTGAATTTTAAAAACTAGTAAGGGGAAAGGTATATCAACTTTTGCAAACAGCCATGAAGAAATGAATGCATGAATGAACAACTGCTGCCCAAGAATGGCGATCACAAATGAGACCCCTATCGCCACCTGGTGGCAGCATACCCTAATGGAAGAATTAGTTTCTGGGTGAAATCGAGAAGCCTAAATGTCAGAGACAGAATTCCATCACATTACATGACATAACACAAGTGAAATATTAGAGGATCAGAAACCTATGTGATTTAAGTCAAAACTTATTTTTCATTTTCTATCTCAAGTGAGGAGGAGAAATGCAACTCTCTGGTCTAGGGTACAAGGCTAGCTTTCCTTAAGCTGTATTAAGAGTGTTCACCTAATGACCCACAGAGCCATTTTACCTTTAAGGTGGCCCCAGGCCTATTCAGCTGCCCTACTAACTAAAAAGTTTTATTATGTCCTTTCTATGGGCCTCGTGTAGAGAAAATAACTTTCCACTAGCAGTGCTTTCTAGGGATAACGCCTCTTGACCCTTTGAAAATTTCTGTCGTTCTATGGATTCCTGCACATACTTATTTTAAAAAGGTCATTTTATTAAACTAATCCCATTATCCATGCCACAATTCAAACCAATCACATCGTTATCTCTTGAGATAAAAACAGGCATCAATATTTTTGTGAAAGCTTCCCAGTGGTTGCAATGTGCAGCCAATGCTGAGAATCACTGAACTGTAGTAAAGGGAAGATTGAAACGTGGGCCATGGAAAAATGATGCTACTGTTCAAAATTAAGCAAATCTGCAGCAAAGCTAAATATAAAATTGAAGTGTGTATGAAAAAATATGCAGCAAAAATCCACAATGTCATTGGTAACTGCCCTCCAAAATCCTTCCAAAACTCTGAAGAGTAATGGAAAGTAAACTATCATTAATAGACAACTTGCTGTACAGGTCTTTCCTATATACATTTAATCTTCACCCAAATGAGAGGTACACATTATTATCCCTGTGTTCCTTACCAGGTGGCACAATGGTAAAAAAAAATCTGCCTGCCAATGCAGGAGACACAGATTTTATCCCTGAGTCAAGAAGATCCCCTGGAGAAGGAAATGGCAACCCACTTCTGTATTCTTGCCTGGAAAATTCCATGGACAGAGGAGCCTGGTGGGCTATAGTCCATGAGGTTACAAAGAATCCAACACCACGAGCACACACACACACACACACTCACGTGCTACTTACAGTTTCAAAAACTGAAGCAGACGTAGATTTATTAACACAAGTTCATGCATGTTGTAAATAGCATAGCATGGATTTGAACTTAAGACTGACTCCATATCCCATGGGTGATTCCATGCTAACTTGTTGATTTTGAATTAAGAAACAGGATAGCCAGTAGACTTCCAAGGGTCTCCTTTGATTCATTAACAGCTTCTCCCTGAGCCTCAGACCTCTAGAGCCAAAGCTTTAACAGGTTTAGAGACAGAGACTTGGCTCAGTAATTCATCTGAGTTCCCCTGGATCGCTTTCCTTCCTTACCAAATAATTGAGTTAAGGGAACTCTAGTTCAAATTCAAAGAAGGCAGTGGATGCCAGCTGATTAGGAGATGAACCAAAGACAGATTTTTTTCAGTGAGAGACTTTGGTGGGCTTCCCAGGTGGCACTGCTGGTAAAGAACCCACCTGCCAATGCAGGAGACATAAGAGCCATGGGTTCGATCCCTGGGTCAGGAAGATCCCCTGGAGAAGGGAGTGGCAGCCCACTCCAGTATTCCTGCCTGGAGATTCCCATGGACAGAGGAGCCAGGTGGGCCATGGTTCATAGGGTCACAGTTAGACACGACTGAAGAGACTTAGCACCCACACAGGCATAGATGAACTGGCAAGTGCTCTAATAAAATGATGGAAGGTAAGGCTCCAGAACAGCAAGCATCTGTCTCATTTTATAAGCAAATATTTGTGTGGATTCTCTCAACTGTGCCCTCCATGAGGGCGGAGACAGGATCTGGGTCCTCAGTGTTGACAACCAAGCCAGGCCCAAGAATACCACTTGGCAAGTTCTTGTTGACTGAACACAAGCCTGTGAAAGCAAATTGAGAGTAAAGTGATTTAGAAGGAAGATTACCACTTCCTAACTGTGAGAACATCATCAAGTTACATAACCACGTTCCACTCAGTTTTCACATCAGCAAGCTGAGCTTATGCCTAACTGGGGCCAATAAATGCCTTGAAAGCAATAGGAGATCAGTGAGTTAATTTTTAGTGAAAAACAGGTATGCATTTGATCCTCAGATACTTTTTTAGTGTGTGAAAAATCACAGAAAAACAGAATTATTAACTGCTATATTGATTAATTAATATCAGCACATTTAAAAATACTGCTGTAATGAATCAGATGCCACTTTCTGTCTATATAAGTAAGGCCAGAGATAGATGGTAAAAAAAAGAAAGACAGAACCCTTAGGTCAACCACTGAAAGGGCGTTTGTCGCTCTCCAGTGTCTTTTTTATCTTCTTCTTTAAGCAGGTGGAAAGAATTTCCCAGGACTAATAGACAGTCTTGTCAAAAATACCCATGATTTGTCAGTTAAGCCCTTGATATTTTTAGTGCTGGAAAATCTGTCAAAAATGACCAAAAAGGCTCACACTTTATGGAGCATAAGAAACAAAACCACGGGGGTTGACTGAAATGAAACACAGTCATTAGTAGTACGTTTGAGGTTGCCTGCTCTTTAAGAAAAATGAAACAAAGCTGTCTCTTCTGTTTTCCCAGCGGTGTCAGTCTTAAGGGGCCCCTGCTAACTTTGTTCTCTCTGAGAACAGGAGTGTGCCTACCCCATTTCTGGTTTCCTGCCATCGTGTTTAGCATACGGACTTTACATATTTGGGTTATCACCCCAGTCACCTCTTTGATGAAATTCACCTTCATAAGTTAAAAATATTCTGATGTCAGACATTCAGTGCTCCGTGGGTTCCTAATGACTGACCAACATGCTGTTTCCACCAGGGCAGATGACGTCTCTTGTGAATCCTGAAACATGAGGTAGTTTTTCCTCTCTCCCGTGCTCTCATTTCAGTTTCCCCTAACCCAAGAAGAGTACAGAAGAACTTTCTCAAAAGCCCTGTAACAGAAAGAGGTTTCAACAAGCATGAGAATTATACCAAAGAGAAATCATTCACACTAAAGGTTTAAAATATCGCTGGGCACTAAGCTACCATAATTTCAGCACTACTGGGATCTGATGTGTATATTAATAGTTTAGGTTACACTTTGATAACAAGTAGCTACAAGTTTGGAGAAGGCCATGGCACCCCACTCCAGTACTCTTGCCTGGAAAATCCCATGGATGGAGGAGCCTGGAAGGCTGCAGTCCATGGGGTCACTAAGAGTCAGACACGACTGAGCGACTTCACTTTCCCTTTTCACTGTCATGCATTGGAAAAGGAAATGGCAACCCACTCCAGTGTTCTTGCCTGGAGAATCCCAGGGACGGCGGAGCCTGGTGAGCTGCCATCTATGGGGTCACACAGAGTCAGACATGATTGAAGTGACTTAGCAGCAGCAGCAGCTACAAATTTGTAATGGTTCAACAAAAATTGTTACTCTTATCTTTATGTAACAGTCCAGGGCGGTGGCAGATAATGTGTGTGTTGGGGTGGAGGGTTCTACTCCACCCCTCATTCAGGAATCCAAGCTGATAGAGATTCTGCCATCTTGAATATGTAGCTTCCAAAGCCATTCTTGAGGTTGCCATACAACCAGCCAGAAGAGGAAAAGGAGCAAAGAAAAATGAATGGGGATTGCCTAAATCCCATCCATTCACATTCTGTTGGCCAAAACTCAGTCTCATACCCACAGCTTAACTACAAGAGAAGCTGGGTGATGGCATGTCTGTACATGAAGAAACAAGAAGAAGATGGACTTTGGAAAACAGTGTCTGACATACGATGTTGACTCACACACAAAATCAAAGCTTTCAGTATGAAAATATTTTCTTCAATATTATGTCCCATTATTTCTCAAAGTGACCCTTGTCTCACCCACAGATTAGCTTCCCCCCCAACTAACAGTCCTCTACAATAGAGTATTTCAGTATTCCCATCTCCAGTTTTTCTATTTCTCCAATCTATGTGGTCCTGATTATCATTGGAAGGACTGGTGCTGAAGCCGAAGCGCCAATACTTTGGCCACCTGATGTGAAGAACCGACTCATCAGAAAATACCCTGATGCTATGAAAGACTGAAGGCAGGAGGAGAAGGGGATGACAGGGATGAGATGGTTGGATGGCATCACCGACTCAATGGCCATGAGTTTGAACAAGCTCCAGGAGCTGGTGATGGACAGGGAAGTCTGGTGTGCTGCAGTCATTGGGGTTGCAAAGAGTCAGACTTGACTGAGCCGACTGAACTGAACTGAATCTATGCTGTACACAGTGGTCAGAGTCACTTCTGTAATACATAACTGGAATCCTCTTATTACTCTTATTCTTTAATTAGTCTCATAATGATACAGTCATGGTATACAGACTCCTTCTTAATCCAGCCCTTAGGCTGTATGATGTAGGTTGGGAACACAAATTCTGCAACAAACTGCCTGGATTTGACTTTTTCTGTGCTGCTTACCGATTCTGTTAACCTCAAGCAAGACCAAATGTATCTCAGAGTTCATTCCTTATCTCTAAAATGGGGATGATATTAATGTCTATCTCACTGAGTTACTGTGAATTTTAATGGATTCATTGGGCTTCTCTGGTTGCTCAGTGGTAAATAATCCACCTGCCAATGCAGGAAATGCAGGTTTGATCCCTGGGTCGAGAAGATCCCCTGGAGAAGGAAATGGCAACCTACTCCAGTATTCTTGCCCAGGAAATCCCATGGACAGAGGAGCCTGGCAGGCTACAGTCCATGGGGTGGCGAAGAATTGGATACAACTGAGTAACTGAGAACACATTCACATGTAAAGCACTCAAAATAACAAATACTTGTCTGAATTATTATTAATTATTCCCTTCCATAATTCTATTCAGTTATATCCCAGTACAGCTATGTCATTATTCAGTCGCTTAGTCATGTCTGACTCTTTGTGACCCCATGGACTGCAGCACACCAGGCTTACCTGTCCTTCACTCTCTCCTGGAGCTTGCTCAAACTCATGTCCATTGAGTCATGATTCCATCCAGCCATCTCAGCCTCTATTGTCCCTTTCTCCTCCTGCCTTCAATCCTTCCCAGCATCATGGTCTTTCCAAATGAGTTGGTTCTTCACATCAGATGGCCAAAGTACTGGAGCTTCACATCAGTCTTTCCAATGACTATTCAGAAGTGATTTCCTTTAAGACTGAGTGGTTTGATCTCCTTGCAGTCTAAGGGACTCTCAAGAGTCTTCTCTAACATCACACTTCAAAAGCATCAATTCTTTGGTGTTCAGCCTTCTTTATGGTCTAACTCTCACATCCATACATGACTACTGGAAAAATCATAGCTTTGACTGATAAATCCTTGTTGGCAAAGTAATGTCTCTGCTTCGTAATATGCTGTCTAGGTTGGCCATAGCTTTTCTTCCAAGGAGGAAGGGTCTTTTAATTTCATGGCTACAGTCACCATCTACAGTGATTTTGGAGCCCAAGAAAATAAAGTCTGTCACTGCTTCAATTGTTTCCCCATCTATTTGCCATGAAGTAATGGGACCAGATGCCATGGTCTTAGTTTTTTAAATGTTGAGTTTTAAGCCAGTTTTTCACTGTCCTCTTTCACCTTCATCAAGAGGCTCTTTAGTTCCTCTTAACTTTCTGCCATAAAGGTGGTGTCATCTGCGTATCTGAGATCATTGATATTTCTCCAGGCAATCTTGATTTCAGCTTGTGCTTCATCCTGTCTGGCATTTTGCATGATGTACTCTGAATATAAGTTAAATAAGCAGGGTGACAATATACAGCCTTGACGTACTCCTTTCCCAATTTGGAACCAGTCCATTGTTCCATGTCCAGTTCTAACCGTTGTTTCTTGACCAGCATACAGGCTTCACAGGAGGCAGATAAGGTGGTCTGGTACTCCCGTCTGTTTAAGAATTTTCCACAGACTGTTGTGATCTACACAGTCAAAGGCTTTAGCGTAGTCAATGAAGCAGAATTGGATGGGTTTTTTGGGGGGGAATTTTCTTGCTTTTTCTATGATCCAATCAGTGTTGGCAATTTGATTTCTTACTCCTTTGTCTTTTCTAAATCCAATTTGAACATCTAGAAGCTCTTGGTTCACCTACTGTTGAAGCCTCACCTGGAGAATTTTGAGCATTACTATGGTTTTTCCAGTAGTCATATATGGATGTGAGAGTTGGACTGTAAAGAAGGCTGAGCGCCAGAGAATTGATGCTTTTGAACTGTGGTGTTGGAGAAGACTCTTGAGAGTCCCTTGGACTGCAAGGAGATCCAACCAGTCCATTCTGAAGGAGATCGGCCCTGGGACTTCTTTGGAAGGAATGATGCTAAAGCTGAAGCTCCAGTACTTTGGCCACCTCATGCGAAGAGTTGACTCATTGGAAAAGATTCTGATGCTGGGAGGGATTGGGGGCAGGAGGAGAAGGGGACGACAGAGGATGAGATGGCTGGATGGCGTCACTGACTCCATGGGCGTGGGTCTGGGTGAACTCCGGGAGTTTCTGATGGACAGGGAGGCCTGGCGTGATACGATTCATGGGGTTGCAAAGAGTTGGACACGACTGAGCGACTGAACTGAACTGAACTTGCTATAGTGTGAGATGAGTGCAATTGTGTGGTAGTTTTAATTTTCTTTGGCATTGCCTTTCTTTGGGATTGGAATGAAAACTGACCTTTTCCAGTCCTGTGGCCACTGCTGAGTTTTCCAAATTTGCTGCATATTGAGTGCAGCACTTTCACATCATCATCTTTCAGGATTTCAAGTAGCTAAACTGGAATTCCATCACTGGCTTTGTTCATAGTGATACTTCCTAAGGCTCACTTGACTTTGCATCCCAAGATGTCTGGCTCTAGGTGAGTGATCACACCAATGTTGAGTTTTAAGCCAGTTTTTCACTGTCCTCTTTCACCTTCATCAAGAGGCTCTTTAGTTCCTCTTAACTTTCTGCCATAAAGGTGGTGTCATCTGCGTATCTGAGATCATTGATATTTCTCCAGGCATCTTGATTTCAGCTTGTGCTTCATCCTGTCTGGCATTTTGCATGATGTACTCTGAATATAAGTTAAATAAGCAGGGTGACAATATACAGCCTTGACGTACTCCTTTCCCAATTTGGAACCAGTCCATTGTTCCATGTCCAGTTCTAACCGTTGTTTCTTGACCAGCATACAGGCTTCACAGGAGGCAGATAAGGTGGTCTGGTACTCCCGTCTGTTTAAGAATTTTCCACAGACTGTTGTGATCTACACAGTCAAAGGCTTTAGCGTAGTCAATGAAGCAGAATTGGATGGGTTTTTTGGGGGGGAATTTTCTTGCTTTTTCTATGATCCAATCAGTGTTGGCAATTTGATTTCTTACTCCTTTGTCTTTTCTAAATCCAATTTGAACATCTAGAAGCTCTTGGTTCACCTACTGTTGAAGCCTCACCTGGAGAATTTTGAGCATTACTATGGTTTTTCCAGTAGTCATATATGGATGTGAGAGTTGGACTGTAAAGAAGGCTGAGCGCCAGAGAATTGATGCTTTTGAACTGTGGTGTTGGAGAAGACTCTTGAGAGTCCCTTGGACTGCAAGGAGATCCAACCAGTCCATTCTGAAGGAGATCGGCCCTGGGACTTCTTTGGAAGGAATGATGCTAAAGCTGAAGCTCCAGTACTTTGGCCACCTCATGCGAAGAGTTGACTCATTGGAAAAGATTCTGATGCTGGGAGGGATTGGGGGCAGGAGGAGAAGGGGACGACAGAGGATGAGATGGCTGGATGGCGTCACTGACTCCATGGGCGTGGGTCTGGGTGAACTCCGGGAGTTTCTGATGGACAGGGAGGCCTGGCGTGATACGATTCATGGGGTTGCAAAGAGTTGGACACGACTGAGCGACTGAACTGAACTGAACTTGCTATAGTGTGAGATGAGTGCAATTGTGTGGTAGTTTTAATTTTCTTTGGCATTGCCTTTCTTTGGGATTGGAATGAAAACTGACCTTTTCCAGTCCTGTGGCCACTGCTGAGTTTTCCAAATTTGTGCATATTGAGTGCAGCACTTTCACATCATCATCTTTCAGGATTTCAAGTAGCTAAACTGGAATTCCATCACTGGCTTTGTTCATAGTGATACTTCCTAAGGCTCACTTGACTTTGCATCCCAAGATGTCTGGCTCTAGGTGAGTGATCACACCATCATGATTATCTGGGTCATCAAAATCTTTTTTGTACAGTTCTTCTGTGTATTCTTGCCACCTCATCTTAATACTTTCTGCTTCTGTTAGGTCCATACCGTTTCTATCCTTTATTGTGCCCATCTTTGCATGAAATGTCCCTTGATATCTCCAGTTTTCTTGAAGATATCTCCAGTCTTTCCCATTCTGTTACTTTTCTCTATGAACAGCATCAGGAAGAGTAACATCACCAACAAGGACAATAATCCTTCATACAGTGCTTCCCTATGTGCCGGAAACTATTCTAAACATCTTGCATTGATTTTCTTCTTATCCTCATTTAACAAATGAAGAAATTGAGGCATGGAAAGGTTAAGTAACTTTCTCAAGCTCAAACAGCTTGCTGGTGACAGGGCAGAGTTTGAATCCAAACAGTCTGACTTTTAGTTACTTTATTGTGACTTTGCTCTATTGTACATACTATTTTCTCTACGCCTTCTCATCTTCATGGCTAATCCAGATTTATCCATCAAGACCCGGTCCAATGTCACCTCTTATTTGAAGCCTTCCCTGATTCCCTCACACTCAGTTAATCACTCTTGGCTTTACTCTGCTGACTTATTGTGGTTCAGAATTTACTCTGGGATATCAACTTATATATCTGTCTCTGCCATAAGCCTTGTATTTTTTAAGATCATTCATCTTGCAACTTCAGTTCCAAGATGAGTAGTTACTTCCCTCAGTCCCAGTACTTACTTAGGCAAAAATTCCCAACATTCTTCCTTTTGCATTAATCTTACTTATAGCAGTCATGTCCCAATCAGGAAACAGACAACAGATTGAAATTAGGATAATTTCAGGAGGGTTTATATTTGGTCTTAGAAATATGGTGGGGAGCATAAGGGAAGGACAAGAAACAGTGCAGATATACAGGCTAGGAACAGCAGAGCTGTTACCCTTCCATGGTATTTTTCCCATCAAGAAGTGGAAGTTAGTTACTCCCCCTTGAACATGGGCTTCCCTGGTGGCTCAGATGGTGAAGAATCTGTCTGCAATGCAGGAGACGTGGGCTCAATCCCTGGGTCGGGAAGATCCCCTGGAGAAAGGAATGGCTGCCCACTCCAGGATTCTTGCCTGGAAGATTCCACTGACAGAGGAATCTGGCAGGCTACAGTCCATAGGTTTGCAAAGAATAAGACAAGACTGACTGACTAACACGCTTGAGCATGGGCTAAACATAGTGGGTCACATATAATGAATAGAACACAGTGGAAATGATGTGTTTGGCTTCTGAGATTGTTTACAAAACACTGTAGCATAATCTTTGCTTTGTCTCTCGGAACACTTACCCTGAGAAAAGTCAACAGCCATGTCGTAAGAATGCTCAAGCAGCCCAGTGGAGAGGACCATGTGGAGGGGAACTGAAGTTTCCTGCCAACAACCAGCAAGGAATTGAGAACCCCAGCCAACAGTCACGTGAAAGAACCATCTTAGAAGCAGATCGTGCCGCCTTAGATGCGCCTTCTGACGACTACAACCCCATCCAACATCTTGACTGGAATCATACAAGCAACCCTGAGCCAAAGACACCCAGCTCAGAAAAATACAGTTTTTTATCTCTAAAATGAGGATAATATGAATATCTACCTCATTGAGTTATTCTGAAGTGAACTGACTTTATATATATATATATAGCACTTAGGATAGCAAACACTTGGCTGAACTGTTGCTGTTCTGGAGACTTCCCTTCCATCATTTTATCAGCACACATGCCAGTTCAGCTATGCCTGTGTGGGTGCTTAGTTGCTTCAGTCATTCCAACTGTTTGTGACCCTATGGACATAGCCCACCTGGCTCCTCTGTCCATGGGATTTTCCAGGCAGGAACATGAGAGTGGGTTACCATGCCCTCTCCAGGGGATTTTCCTGACCCAGGGATGGAACCTGTGTCTGTTATGTCTGCTGCATCGGCAGGTGAGTTTTTGCCACTTAGAGCCACCTGGGAAGCCCCAATCCTGCTATACACAGCATGAAGACCAGTACCAGCATTAACAAAGATAGTGATTGCTTGAACAGAGCTTCCAGTGTGCCCAGAACTGTGAGCTAATAAACCTTTGTTGTTTTAAGCCACCGAAGTTTGAGCTAAGTGATCTGTCTAGTTTATTTGTCTAGTTCTGTCTAGTTCTGTCTAGTTTATTTAACCTCTCCATGCCTAAGTTTCTTTCAGCCTCTGATTCTTCATTTGTGAAATACAGATAATGCCCATTTCACCAAATTGTGTTGAGAATTACATTAAATTATTACCTTAGACTAAATCACATGTTAGAAGGGATATGAAAGTGTCTGACTCAGTGCCCAGTACTTAGAAAGTATTTAGTAAACAATTACACCTTCCTTCTTCCAGAATAAATCACTGCAGGTCTCCTCTCACTACCAGCCTGTGTTTCTAGTGATTGAGATGGTTTCTTTTTAATGGATACTTATACTTAATTATCAACCCCTATATAGAGTCTCTACCTGAAGACCTTGAGAAAAAAAAAAAAAAGATTAGATTGATACTAAGCATGCCTGAACAGCTTTCAAAGGATTTTTAATGTCCCATTTCTGAGAAACTATTTCAAACAGCAGTAAAAGCAGTGGGAAGGTATAAGGACTTGGTACATTGGCAACAAAGGATATGCAACGAAAATATGCAAGCTCAGGAAAAATGTAAATTTGAAACAAGACGGGATTTCAGTCATGAAATGTTCAGGGAGAACAACAGGGCAGCGATTTATCAAGAGGGTATGCTGAAGTAGACGCAGAGCTCTAAGCGCCATGTGGCTTCCATGGACCAGGTTTTTACGATTGTGAGATTCGACGCTCCTGGGCATTTGACTGTCTGCACTTAAGAACTTAAATAACAAACATTGCAAGGACTCAGCAAGTTCATAATATTCTCTTAGCAGTGACTCTCTTGGGGTTTTGCTGATTTGTCCTTCTTTGAAGGATGTGAATAGAGTAGACACGTGAAAGGGGAACAGGAAGAGGAAAAAAGAGGCAGTGTATCTCTTTCCTAGAAGAAAATCCATTTGGAAGAAGTACCTTTAATGTTTACAAGGAAACTAGAGTGTTCTCCTATTCCATGCTTTCCTTGCCAGTGTCTTCCAAGGGCTTGCCAGCTATATGCTTCCAAGGACAAGTGCCAGTAATGGTAATAATGAGATCAAAGGCATCAAATACATATGTGTCAGTCCTGTTCTCAGAGGGACAGATACACACGCACACAAGCATTAATTAATTAATTGATCAAAATATAAACATAACAGCCTGGACATATATGACATAACATATATGTTAATACAATTTAATAAAAAATTAAAAATACAATTAAGAAAGCTATAAACATAACAACCTCTGTCCATGGAGAATCCCATGGTCAGAGAAGCCTGGCGGGCTACAATCCATAGGGTCTCAAAGAGTCGGACATGACTAAAGTGACTTAGTATGCTCGCAATAATGAATTGCCAAAAAGAAATGAAAACGTAGGTGATGTTTTCACACATGTAGTGTCTCATTCTGAGATGCGTCCGGTGTGTGTTCACGTGTGTGTGCTAAGTTGTTTCACTTGTGTCCAACTCTTTGCAACCCTAAAAACTGTAGCCCGCCAGGCTCCTCTGTCCATGGGATTCTTCAGGCAAGAATACTGGAGTGAGTTGCTATGCCCTCCTCCAGGGGACCTTCTCAACCTAGGGATCAAACTTGAATCTCTTACATCTACCTGCATTGGCAGGCAGGTTCTTTACCTAGTGCCACCTGGAAAGCCTGAGATGGGTCCTAATTATTCCCATTTCACAGCTGGGGAAACTGAGACTGGAAGCTTAAGTCTTGACTGATATCAGTTGGTGAGTGTGAGTTAGAACCAAGAACCCCATACTTACCGTGCAAACTTTACCACTTAACAGTTTGTGTTATTGGAGAGTTGCTTCACCTCTCTAAATCTATTTAAACCAATTTCCTAATATACAGAATGCAAATAATAACAGTTTCTGCTCAGTGGATTTGTTGGTGCATCAAATGAGGTTCTATGTATAAAATATTTAACACAGTTCATGACATATAGCAAGCCTGCAATAAATATTTGCTATTATCATCAGTAAAATCATCTCCATTATTAATAGGGTTGGCTTTCTTTTTCACATTATCAGAAGTAATGGATAATCCCTCAGGTAGGTTTTATTATTATTATTAAATGCTCCCTACTTTTAAAACTAGCTACTTAGAAGAACTTCTTCAATGTTAGACTTTAAACAAAGAAAAACTCTACTCTAGCAGGAAGGTGATGAAGTAGAAAGGTGAAATTTCCCTCCATAAGCACTTTTCTTTTCTTTGGGAGGTGGACACTAAATGATTTGTGTGTGCACATTTGTCTATGCAGCTCTCAAAATTAAAATTCTTTAGAGGGAACCATTGAAACCCAATCATTCAAAAAACTTAAAAAATGACATCTTGAAGAGCTTCTTGGTGCTAATTCATCAAAGTTAGCAAAAATTCAACTGTGATTCTTTATTCAGATTCATTTCTCCCACAATATTAAATGCCATGAAGCTTTGCAGCTTTGTATCCCAATGAATGACGATACCAAGGGAAAAGTGGAGTGAGCAAGTGGGATGAGCCCACTCTAGCAGCTCTCTTGAAAAAAAAAAAATTCCTTTAGAAAGAATCACTTAACCTTGACAATTTCTGTGCTTAATAGTGTATTGATAGGATCACCGATTTTAAACAATTGAAGATTTCCCTGAAGTTTACAGTTAACCTTTCTATATCACCTTGAAAAACATTTTCACCAGCATCACCTCATCCAGGCTTTACACTAATCCTGCAAAGTGAATGGTATTATGTTTCCATCTTACAGAAGGGAAAACTCAGTCACAAAGAGGTTATCTACTCAAGGCCAGCTCAGTAATAAAATTAAGAACCAGGAATGATACC
This sequence comes from Aepyceros melampus, assembly GCA_006408695.1. Taxonomy (NCBI): domain Eukaryota; kingdom Metazoa; phylum Chordata; class Mammalia; order Artiodactyla; family Bovidae; genus Aepyceros; species Aepyceros melampus. Next base: position 92,736 of record SJXQ01009479.1, on the reverse strand, counting down.
ATCTTCCTCTCCATATTTCCTGTTCTTCACACTATTAGGAGTACGTAAAGAACGATTTTAAAAGATCCTTACTTCTTGGAAGAAAAGTTATGACCAAACTAGATAGCATGTTAAACAGCAGAGACATTACTTTGCCAACAAAGGTCCATCTAATCAAGGCTATGGTTTTTCCAGTGGTCATGTATGGATGTGAGAGTTGGACTGTGAAGAAGGCTGAGCACCGAAGAATTGATGCTTTTGAACTGTGGTGTTGGAGAAGACTCTTGAGAGTCCCTTGGACTGCAAGGAGATCTAACCAGTCCATTCTAAAGGAGATCAGTCCTGGGTGTTCATTGGAAGGACTGATGCTGAAGCTGAAACTCCAGTACTTTAGCCACCTCATGGGAAGAGTTGACTCATTGGAAAAGACCCTGATGCTGGGAGGGATTGGGGGCAGGAGGAGAAGGGGACGACAGAGGATGAATGGCTGGATGGCATCACCAACTCGATGGATGTGAGTTTGAGTGAACTCCAGGAGTTGGTGATGGACAGGGAGGCCTGGCGTGCTGCGATTCATGGGGTCACAAAGAGTTGGACACGACTGAGCGACTGAACTGAACCGAACTGAACCGAGTATATATTTATTGAGAAACAAACATTAGTCTAGGGGTAAATGTGAAATATAAGACCCAGCGTCTGCTCAGAGGGATGAAACAGACAATTATGGAGAGAAATACAAGTCCGTTAACAAAATAATGGTGTATGAAAATTGGTCATGGCTTTAGACCAATTTTTCCTAAGCTATAAGTTGTCTTCCTGCCGGGTTTTTCCAGGTGTTATAATTTTCTGCTCTTAAAAACTTTGGAAAAATGTATGGCATGAGTTTCATGGCAGGAAGATATTCTGTGGGGATATAGGCATCCTGGTATTAGAGACTGGCAGTACACAAGTTGCCCATGCCAAGTTCCTAAAGTCCCACAAAAATAATGAAAACCTCTTTAGCTGTCTGAGCCAGCATCTGCCAAACATTTCATCATGAAACAAGTTTACCCCAAAATCTTACTGAGGAATGAATGCCCTTGAAACAGGTGATTCTCAAACTTGAGAATACACAAAAGTCACTTGGAAAAGTGGTGAAAATACATTTATTGCCTCCTCCCAGAAATTCTGATTCGGGAGGACTTGGGTACAGTCTGGGAACTTGTATTTTTTTTACAAGCTCCTAACTATTCCAATTTGTAGATTTGAACTAAATTTGAGTAGAATCTCTACAAAGCAGTTTCTAAGATGGTCCTCTAGAAAGCTAGACCCTTGAAATGGGCTGAATTGTATCCCCCTCACCTCAGGTGAAATTCAGAAATATTCAGATAATTCAAATATAATTATACCTGGAGATAGAGCTTTGGGGAGGTAATTAAGGTTAAATGAAGTCATGAGGGTGGGGTGAGAGAACTGGTGGACTTCTAAGAAGAGGAAGAGAGGGAGCTATCTGCTCCCCCCCACCCCCGATAGAGGTGTTCAGAGCAGCATTATTTTTCAAGGCATCCTTGTGCTTATCTCACTGTGCACACGTGCTGGAGTTTCTCTAATGTATTCTAAAATACGTTCCTGTGTCAAAGGCTACACAGTCTTCAATTTCCGCAGGTGTTATACTGATTGGTGTGTATGCATGGCCAATGTGAGAGTTTCTGTGGCCTTTCATTTTCCAGATTCACATTTACATGGAGCACAGATGACCTGCGGATCAGGTTGACTGCTCAGAAGATCATCGCTAAGGAGAGGAAAGTGCATGCAATAGAGCAAGCTAGGAGAGGAGAGAAGTGAACCTATTTACAAATAAAACCCACAGGACCTGGCAGTGGAGAGTGGAGACACGAGGACGGGGAAGGAACCAATAACTGCTCTTCAATTTCTAGCTTGAACAGGAGGAGGGAACTTATCTATAGTTTGCCCGGTGATGAATTCCCTTAGAACGTGTCACCTCTGAAGGACAGGGCAGGTACCGGAAAGCACTGTCCATCAAGCACTTGGATATTCAGGTCTGGGAACAGAATAGATCAAGACAGAAAACAAAATTGTGGAATTTTCTAAATAGATGAAATTGGAGGAAATGGACTGGGAAAAGAAGGTAGAATCAGAAGAGGAGTGAGCTGAGACAATATCCCTGGGAATCACTAGTATTTAAAGGGACACAGAAGGAAGAGAAGGCTGTAGAAGAGACAGATACTACAGGAGCAGCCAGAGAAAGAGAGCTTTAAAGAGTAAATGGTCAAGTGCACTAAATTCAAGGAGGAAGCCAAGAAAGTGAAATCTGAAAATTAAATATTAGTGTCACAGTAAGGCCATTGAACCCATGTTAAAGACGGTTTCAGTAGAAAGTGCATAGGTGGAACAGAGTGCAATGGCTTTTAAGGAATAAAAAGAAAGAAAAAAAATAAAAAGAAAGAATAACAGGTGCAGATAGCTGGTTTTCACAAGTTGGGTTCTCTGCAGGTAGATACCGAGATGGAGTTGGATGTTAGATGTTTATTGTAAATCAACACATGTGTAAAGAAGGAGAATGATCTCAGGAACTTGGCTTCAGAGTCCATGAATTTAACCATTCTATTATAGTTCCTCTTTCGTAAAAACAAACAAACAAACAAAAACCACCAATCCATCTCATGCCACCAGAATCAGATTCATAAAATCCATTCTGTCCCACTATGGCCACTATTGTCATCCTTCTGGCCTTATCAGGGAAACTGAAGTGAAGAGTTAGGAGAGCAAAGAACATAAAAGAAAGTTTTATTTCTCCCTCATTTTTTCTCCCTTTCATTTCCCCCCACCGTTGCTAGAATGAACACTTAGAAAACACAAGATAAACTTGTGTGTACAAATGAAGCCCCATGGTTATGCACTGTGAGTGCCAGTAATAGAATGACCAGTGGTGTCAACACACAACCTCTATGCTAGGGACTGGGAAGGCAGGTGACTTAGTTCACTAAGCCTAATCACAAGCAACATCAAAATGATCATAGCTTCTTTTCTGTATCATGAGGCTGCTTTGAAACATCAGTGAGAACGCACTGTGCGTTCAGCTCCTAGGGTACAAAGGACTCAGGATATGGTAGATATGGCTGCCCCTGCCCATCAGAGTTGCTGGAGAAGGAGCAAGGCCAGCCTGCGGTTCCCCAGATACTCACTGGGGAGAGCTGGAATGGAGATGGAAAGGTTGGGGATCTGGCAAAGAAGTCTTCTGTCTGAAAAAGACTTGGTTAACTTTCAATCGACTTTTTCTTAGGAGCTAAGAAGTGAAAGTTTGAACTTGATTATCAAGGAACACACTGGTTGTTAATGGGGCCCCCAGGAGGAAGTCAACAAGCTCCACCACATCTAACAGCACCTACTGCGGGCAGCCTTTCCCCCAGTCAGCAGCTCTACACCTAGCTCTCCTGCGTTCCGTCTGGGGGCGCAGGGGGATGAACGGACACCAAGGGGAGATTACTTCACTTCCTTCCCAGAGACAAGATGCAGGCGGAAGAATCAGCATGAATTGAACATCTAGTGCGTGTCGGTTGCATTACATACACTGTGCAGTACCAGACAGATGAAGACACAGAAGCTCAGCTACTTATTTAAAATACCCATCTAGGTATCAGCAAGCTAGGGTGTAAAGTCATGTCAGCTGGGTTACCCAAGTCCCCATTCTTTCTATGGCTGCATCAGGTACTTCTCCAGATACTTGAGATTTAAAAGCATGGGCGCTCTATGGCTGGTTCTTAGAACATATCCCCTTAGGATGACCTCCACCATCACGCTGCCTTCTTCCTCTGTGCAGTCAGCACTTATTGTTGGTCACTTCTAGAGAAGTTTTCAATCTAGAAGGAGAGATGGATACATGAAAAAATCATTTTGACATAATACAGTAAAGGCAAAACTGGAAGAATGTGTTAGTGACTATGGACAGAGGACTGAGGACCCCTAACTTAACACGGAGGTTCATGAAAGCCTCTGGAGGACAAACCCCTGAATTCTAAAGTATAAGTCAGATTGGACTGAAAAAAAGAAAGGGAGGGGGAGGGAATTCCAGAAAGAAGTCACATGTAACAAAAGCAAACAGCCTGAACTCTTTGGCAAATTGCAAGCAATCTGGCAGTTCTGGAGAATAACCCTGATAGCTCGTTTCATAAAGAATCTGCCTGCAATGCAGGAGATCTGGGTTTGATCCCTGGGTTGGGAAGATCCCCTGGAGAAGGGAAAGGCTCCCTACTCCAGTATTCTGGCCTGGAGAATTCCATGGACACTCCGTGGGGTTGTAAAGAGTCGGACACGACTAAGTGACTTTCACTCACTCACTCATATGAGGTAGAGAGATGGGAGAAATAAATCTAAACAGATAAGGGTCCTTTTCAGGCTAAACTCTAGGTGCTACTGTAAATATACACATAAGAACATTTGCATGAAATATTTTAAGACCTTGGTAGACTAGTTTAAGAACTTTGGTGGTCGTTACATTAAGCACTCCTATCTGTTCAAGGCAGAATCTCACAGCATGTCAAATGTAACTCAATGTACCAACATTACACATTGACACATAAATTCACAAAATATTTACTGAGCACTGACTATGTGCCAGGAAGTCATCCAACATCCCCCAAAACTCACATACACACACACAAAAGCACTTCCCTGCTTGGAATGATCTTCCAGTGTGAGCAGACAGTGAAGAAAATGAGTGAATTATCTGTTATCTCAGGAGACATTATATGTCATGCAGAAATATACGTCAGGGAAGGGAGTAAGAAGTACCAAGGGAGAAATTATGATATTAATAGAATGTTCATGAAGAGCTCAGTTGGAAGGTCATGTTTGAGAAGACACTTGAAGAAGATGAGGCAGCTGCTCAAGCTGAACTGGGAGAAGAACATTCCAGGGAAAGGGACCCACCAACACGAAAGCCCTGAGGCAACGTGTACTTGACATATTTGAAGAGCGACGAGGGGACCTGTACGGCTGAAGCAGCCTGATCAAGAGGAAAGGTGGTAGGAGATGAGGTCAGAGAAACAGTAAGAAGACAAGGGCTTTTCAGGTCACTGGGGATTTGGATTTTCCCTGAGAGGGAAGAGTAGTCCCTGGAGTGCTTTCAGCAGAGGATACTTGCTCTGCCTCTGGTTTTAAATGGGTCAAGAGAGGGAGCAAGGAGGTCAGTGAGGAGATGGCTGCAATAAGCCTGACAAGAGGTGTGGAGGCTTAGACTGGGGACAGAACAGCAGAGGGGGTGAAAGGGACTGGTCTCTGGGGGTAAGAAAGAGTGGCTAGGCGAGGACAGTGTCCAGGCTGATCCAAGACTTTGACCTGAGGACATGGAAAGAAGACAATGGAGTTCTGCTTGAGCTTTGTTTTGTTTTACTTTTAAAATATTTGAATGAATTATACTTTTGAGTTTTATTAATAAATGTTCCTATTCTTGTGATTTAAAGTGAAAGTTACTCAGTCATGTCCAACCATCTGCAACCCCATGGACTATACAGTCTATGGAATTCTCCAGGCCAGAATACTGGAGTTGGTAGCCTTTCCCTTCTCCAGGGGATCTTCCCAACCCAGGAATTGAACCAAGGTCTCCTGCATTCCAGGCAGATTCTTTACCAGCTGAGCTCCCAGGGAAGCCCTGTGATTTAAACTTACTATTTTTTAATATAAACAATTAAGAGTTGAATTGACCTTGGTATTGTATTATATTTTGCAGACAATCCATTAACATCTATAAAGTGTTAGTCCCTCCATCGTGTCTGACTTTTTATAACCCCATGGACTGTAGCCCACTAGGCTCCTCTTTCCATGGAATTCTCCAGGCAAGAATACTGGAGTGGGTTGACATTCCCTTCTCCGAAAGGTCTTCCCATCCCAGGGATCGAAGCCGGGTCTCTTGCACTGCAGATAGATCCTTTACTGTCTGAGCCACCAGGGAAGACTAATTTTTGATTCTTCAATTTTCTTTTCACATTTCAAAAAAATACATTTGTTTTTTGGTTCTCAGACAGCCCTGAAAACTCCTAATCCTAATCACTCTTCCTATCAGTTCAGTTCAGCTCAGTTCAGTTGCTCAGTCTTGTCCGACTCCTTGAAACCCCATGAATCGCAGCACGCCAGGCCTCCCTGTCCATCACCAACTCCTGGATTCACTCAGACTCACGTCCATCGAGTCAGTGATGCCATCCAGCCATCTCATCTTTGGTCATCCCCTTCTCCTCCTGCCTCCAATCCCTCCCAGCATCACAGTCTTTTCCAATGAGTCAACTCTTCACATGAGGGGGCCAAAGTACTGGAGTTTCAGCTTCAGCATCATTCCCTCCAAAGAAATCCCAGGGCTGATCTCCTTCAGAATGGACTAGTTGGATCTCCTTGCAGTCCAAGGGACTCTCAAGAGTCTTCTCCAACACCACAGTTCAAAAGCATCAATTCTTCAGCGCTCAACTTTCTTCACAGTCCAATTCTCACATCCATACATGACCACAGAAAAACCATAGCCTTGACTAGATGGACCTTTGTTGGCAAAGTAATACCTCTGCTTTTCAATATTCTATCTAGTTTGGTCATAATTTTTCTTCCAAGGAATAAGCATCCTTTAATTTCATGGCTGCAATCACCATCTGCAGTGATTTTGGAGCCCCCCAAAATAAAGTCTGACACTGTTTCCACTGTTTCCCCATCTATTTCCCATGAAGTGATGGGACTGGATGCCATGATCTTCATTTTCTGAATGCTGAGCTTTAAGTCAACTTTTTCACTCTCCTCTTTCACTTTCATCAAGAGGCTTTTTAGTTCCTCTCCACTTTCTGCCATAAGGGTGGTGTCATCTGCATATCTGAGGTTATTGATATTTCTCCCGTCAGTCTTGATTCCAGCTTGTACTTCTTCCATCCCAGCCTTTCTCATGATGTACACTGCATAGAAGTTAAATAAGCGGGGTGACAATATACAGCCTTGATGTACTCCTTTTCCTATTTGGAACCAGTCTGTTGTTCCATGTCCAGTTCTAACTGTTGCTTCCTGACCTGCATACAGATTTCTCAAGAGGCAGGTCAGGTGGTCTGGTATTCCCATCTCTTTCAGAATTTTCCACAGTTGATTGTGATCCACACAGTCAAAGGCTTTGGCATAGTCAATAAAGCAGAAATAGATGTTTTTCTGGAACTCTCTGCTTTTTCCATGATCCAGCAGATGTTGGCAATTTGATCTCTGGTTCCTCTGCCTTTTCTAAAACCAGCTTGAACATCTGGAAGTTCACAGTTCACGTATTGCTGAAGCCTGGCTTGGAGAATTTTGAGCATTACTTTACTAGCATGTGAGATGAGTGTAATTGTGCGGTAGTTTGAGCATTCTTTGACATTGCCTTTCTTTGGGATTGGAATGAAAACTGACCTTTTCCAGTCCTGTGGCTACTGCTGAATTTTCCAAATTTGCTGGCATATTGAGTGTAGCACTTGCACAGCATCATCTTTAAGGATTTGAAACAGATCAACTGGAATTCCATCACCTCCACTAGCTTTGTTTGCAGTGATGCTTTCTAAGGCCCACTTGACTTCACATTACAGGATGTCTGGCTCTAGGTGAGTGATCCCATCATCATGCTTATCTTGGTCATGAAGATCTTTTTTGTATAGTGAGTGATAAATAAAACATCTCTGCTTGCTTTCTTGGAGTTTGTAGTCAAAGATAGAAAAAATAATAATAAAAGGAAATATATGTATTTTTATTTCACATGGTTTGAGTCCTAAAGCTCTTATAAATTATTTTATATCATTCTCACAACAACCCTAGAGGTAGATACTATTAGTGCCTCAATATTAAAGACAAGGAGCCCAGAAAGTTTGAGTGGCTGGTCTAAGGTGTCAAAGGTATATGCTGCCTAGGCCAGGATTTGAATCCAGAAAATTACATTCCTGGCATCACTGGATTCTCTTAACCAAGTCTTATGATTTACAATCAGGAGTGATATAATCCCAGGAAGCATTTGTAAATGAACAGGGATGGTGCTTTGGGCTCATTCCAGTGGTGGAGGAGCACCGCTGTTACCAGGGAGGGATGTCATCTTTTAGACAGTGGAACCATCAGATCAGGAGGAAATGTCCTTCCCAAAAGGTCAATAGCTCTCTTCCCCTTAAGAAATGCCAACTGTTGAGCTGCCTCTTCATTCATCTTGCCCATTTCCACCTTTTAAGCAAATGTTTGACGACATAAAAGACCAGATGTTTGGTCTCAATGACTTTTGTGAATTCTCTCATGTTTCCTATTTCTTCTCTTTGTATCCTGAATTGCTACTTCCTGGAGCCAGCTCTAAGAGTCAAATCCCATTACATTTGTTTTGGAGGATACTAAATATACTGCTAAATATTACTCAGTGTAAATAGAGCGCTGACTAAAACTTGATGATAGTTGCAATATATCGTGAAGTAATGTGTACTCTGCATGTAAAACCAATCAATGTAACATCTTTGGGGTATTTTCGAATAAACATGAGGCATCAAGTCAAAGAGGATGAGGTGAAAATGTTTAGGGTGGCTTGAAAACCTGCTTTGAGACGGGCCCTGTCAGGGGCTCTGCATGGTTAAGGTTGCACAACTAGTAAAGAGCAGAGTCCAGATTCAGTGACAATGTGAGTCTGAAGCTCGTGTCTTAATGTTTTGCATCATGTTTTCTCCTGCAGTGGGAGTCAAAAGAACTGGTTTCTAACCCCGATCCTCCTGTCATCTCACTGAGTGACCTATGCAGGTCAGGAAGCAACAGTTAGAACTGGACGTGGAACAACAGACTGGTTCCAAATAGGAAAAGGAGCACATCAGGACTGTATATTGTCACCCCGCTTATTTAACTTCTATGCAGAGTACATCATGAGAAATGCTGGACTGGAAGAAACACAAGCTGGAATCAAGATTGCTGGGAGAAATATCAATAACCTCAGATATGCAGATGACACCACCCTTATGGCAGAAAGTGAGGAGGAGCTAAAAAGCCTCTTGTTGAAAGTGAAAGAGGAGAGTGAAAAAGTTGGCTTAAAGCTCAACATTCAGAAAATGAAGATCATGGCATCTGGCCCCATCACTTCATGGGAAATAGATGGGGAAACAGTAGAAACAGTGTCAGACTTTGTTTTTTTGGGCTCCAAAATCACTGCAGATGGTGACTGCAGCCATGAAATTAAAAGGCGCTTACTCCTTGGAAGAAAAGTTATGACCAACCTAGATAGTATATTCAAAAGCAGAGACATTACTAAGATGAGTGCAATTGTGTGGTAGTTTGAGCATTCTTTGGCATTGCCTTTCTTTGGGATTGGAATGAAATCTGACCTTTTTCAGTCCTGTGGCCACTGTGAGTTTTCCAAATTTGCTGGCATATCAGATCAAGTTGTGTCCTTTGCACAAAAACCTTGAAAACATTGGTGCTTTCATTTGGGATATTCTAAGCAGATTCACAAAGTGAAGAGGAACTAAAAAGACTCTTGATGAAAGTGAAAGTGGAGAGTGAAAAAGTTGGCTTAAAGCTCAACATTCAGAAAATGAAGATCATGGCATCTGGCCCCATCACTTCATGGGAAATAGATGGGGAAACAGTGGAAACAGTGTCAGACTTTATTTTTCTGGGCTCCAAAATCACTGCAGATGGTGACTGCAGCCATGAAATTAAAGGATGCTTACTCTTTAGAAGGAAAGTTATGACCAACCTAGATAGCATATTAAAAAGCAGAGACATTACTTTGACAACAAAGGTCCATCTAGTCAAGCCTATGGTTTTTCCAGTGGTCATGTACAGATGTGAGAGTTGGACTGTGAAGAAAGTTGAGCACCGAAGAACTGATGCTTTTGTGTTTTTTTTTTTAACTTTATTTTACTTTACATTACTATATTGGTTTTGCCATACATTGACATTAATCCGTCTTATGTGTACATGAGTTCCCAATCCTGAACCCACCCCCATATCATCTCTCTAGATCATCCCCATGCACCAGTCCCAAGCATCCTGTATCCTGTATCAAACATAGACTGGCGATTCGTTTCTTACATGATAGTATGCATGTTTCAGTGCCATTTTCCCAAATCATCCCAACCTCCCCCTCTCCTTCAGTGCCGGGGTCCAGCCCCGGTGGATCCAAGGTGATTCGAAGGTGGAGACAGAGTCGGGGAGAAAAACACTTTTAGAAATATAAGATTGATTTGGAAATAATAGTATAGTAGGAAATTTTAGATGGAGAAAAGAAGGCTGAATAACTTGATTTATGTGGAATACCAATCACCACCACGTGGGCCACAGGCGTCTTTCCGTTCTCCCAAAGCAGAGGAGGCACTGAGGCCTCCCCGGTCTGATCTTAGAAGCCCAGGCATAATTAGTAGGCTTGGTGAGTACCCACTCCCCAGATGGGAATTCAGCCAGAAGGAGAAAGAACGAACGACACGGGGGGAATCAGACTTTCCAGAAATTGATCCCCTTTTCTTTATTTTCAGGTTTGCTTATATACCTTTTTTACACATAGGGATGAATACAGTCACGTGGGGGTCAGCAGTCCTGACCTTTATCAAAATTGGGTGCTTTACATAAAAAAAGGTCTTAGGGGTTTTACATCATCTTCTGGCCATGAGGCCTACTGACACTTTATGACCCTTTCTTTCTGATAACCAAAAAACTTATTTTTTCCAAGGGTGTTTTTTCTTAAACCAGGCACCACCCTCCAAATAAAGTTACATTCCTATAGGGTGAGGGTGTAGTGAGTTACAATCAAGAAAGGAATTTATCTAACCCAAGGTTAACATGATTAATCTTAAAGGTTAATACTTATTTCTCTTATATGCTAGTTATATTCATTATAAGGGCAGGGAATATGAAGATTTAGCAACAAAACATCAGCCCAACAAGTGAAATCCTTTCACCAATACAATTCCTAATCAACCCACTATACTAATAAATTCTAACTTCCCAAAAGAATCTGCCTTTAGTAAGTCTAAAACATCTCGTGCCTCTCGCTGTTGGGAGGCTGTAAACAATCACAGTTGGCCGGATGAACCTATACAGGCAGGCTAGGTAACCATCAGAGGAGTTCGTAAGCTGAAACACTCTTGTCACGCCCAGGAATTTTATCAACTGGAGCTGCAAGTTAACTCCTTCTCCGAGAGAAATGGTTATGGGGGAGAGCCCCCTGTAAAGTCAGAGGTGTAGGTGAGAGCATAAAACAGACTCTGGTTTGGGGGGTAGATGCTTGGGAACAGGGGGTTTCCTGAGGCTTGATCATGCCTTTGCGTATGCCAAGCCTCCTTCCTCATGACATTGCCACGGGCAGAGTTCCTCACGCTGGCCCCCAGCACTTCAGAGTCCAAAAGTCCGTTCTATACATCTGTGTCTCTTTTGCTGTCTTGCATAAAGGGTTATCATTACCATGTTTCTAAATTCCATATATATGTGTTAGTATACTGTATTGGTGTTTTTCTTTCTGGCTTACTTCACTCTGTATAATCGGCTCCGGTTTCATCCATCTCATTAGTACTGATTCAAATTTATTATTTTTAATGGCTGGGTAATACTCCATTGTATATATGTACCACAGCTTTCTTATCCATTCATCTGCTGATGGACATCTAGCTTGTTTCCATGTCTTGGCCATTATAAACAGTGCTGCAGTGAACATTGGGGTACACGTGTCTCTTTCAATTCTGGTTTCATTGGTGTGTATGCCCATGAACTGTGATGTTGGAGAAGACTCTTGAGAGTCCCTTGGACTGCAAAGCGATCCAACCAGTCCATTCTAAAGGAGATCAGCCCTGGGTGTTCTTTGGAAGGAATGATGCTAAAGCTGAAACTCCAGTACTTTGTCCACTTCATGTGAAGAGTTGACTCTTTGGAAAAGACTCTGATGCTGGGAGGGATTGGGGGCAGGAGGAGAAGGGGACCACAGAGGATGAGATTACTGGATGGCATCCCCGACTTGATGGACGTGAGTCTGAGTGAACTTCGGGAGACGCTGATGGACAGGGAGGCCTGGCGTGCTGTGATTCATGGGGTCGCACAGAGTCGGACACGACTGAGGGACTGAACTGAGTTGAACTGAACTGAACTGAAGCAGATTCATGAATGACAGGCACCATCATCTGCGGGATCTTCCTCAAGTTTGCTCCTCTGCTCCTCTTATTGTTCTAGGATTGATCAGTTTACAATCATGGTCATTCATGAATCCCTCAGAAATTTGAAACCCTTTGTTTTCACTTTGAATCCTCTGGAACCAGCAGTTCACCAAGCACTCAGTAGACATCTAGGAAACGTGTGTGCATATAACTGTCACTATCAAACAATAGCCTTATACTATACTGTTACATTAATAAGGACTCACTTGAGAGATCTCTTTCAGAATTTAGTAACAAGATTAGAAAATGTAAGTTTCTCCTAAGAGGAATTTGTCTGTTTCTATCTTTCCTATAAAGAGGACTATGTTTAATTTTCTTCTGTGTCCTGGCTGCAGGGAATTGCAGAGCCAAATCTGACATATAATTCAGGCAATGTTATTAACACTTGTAGTTCAAATGTTTCCCATCTCCATCTTTCTTGAATCCTAAGTTTGTCTTTCTACATTTGGAATAGGTTTAGGATTTTCTCAATGTTTAAAGTCACTCCTAATATATTTCAGAAAGATGTAAGAAATAAGTAAAATGTATAAATTAAAAAGTGAGACTACATATGCTTAGCAGATCCTTTGTAGTAATGATGATGGGGAAAATGGAAAATGCATGAGGGTGATGTCTGGAGAACTTTCAGGAAGAAATGGGGCAAGTCTGCCTGGGACCCCCTGTGTACTATGACATCCAGAGCTGAAGAAAATGCATAACATTACACTGAGCTATGGAGAAGGATAGGCAGACACAGGAGATTTCTATCCATCAAATCACTTGGAATTTATACTCTGAAACCTACTTGAAAATCAAATGCAAATTAAGGCCCCATCATCCTCCTTAGAAATCAGAGCCTCTGGAAAAAATAAGATTGCATTTCAAGCTTCCCACAGTTTTGTTGTTATTATTGCCTAATACTGCAATCATTTTTACCCTTTGAGTCATAAAATTCTACTGCCAGATGGGAATCTATCCTGGAGATTTTGTACCTGGATTCTATGGGTAGCTGTGGGATTGAAAGATGGGCTTTATGAAATCTGTTCTCCAGGAATATTACATGCAAAATGTGAAATTTTCTTGAGTCTAGAGTCTTCTCTAGATTCTCAAACAGGTCTATGATACTGCACTTTCCCCTACCTCAGCATCCCTTTGATAAAAATGCTGACTGGCTTTGAGTATTGAGAAGTGTGCAAGATGAAGCTCAAAGGGAGAAGTGACTTTCTCAAGACCACATCCAAAGTTGGTGCCATAGCTGTGCCCTAACAGCAGACCTGGCTCCCAGACTAGGATTGTTAAAGTGCAACACTGCCTGTACGTCAGACAGCTGGTGCCTTCTGTGGTAAGGTGACTTTGCTCATCTACAGGTATCAAGTCTTTCCCTCATCCTCTTGCCATCTCAGAGGAGTACCCAGAACAATCTTAGTCATCTTGTGCTGCTATGAAAAAAAAAATTCCCTAGATTGGGTGACTTATAAATGACAGATATTTATTTCTCTGCTAAAGAAGTCTCTTGAGAGTCTCTTGGACTGCAGGAAGATCAAACCAGTCAATCCTAAAGAAAATCAACCCTGAATATTCACTGGAAGGATTGATGCTGAAACTGAAGCTCCAATACTTGGGCTACCTGATGCAAACAGCTGACTCACTAGAAAAGACCCGGATGTCAAGAAAGACTGAAGGCAGGAGGAGAAGGGGATGACAGAGGATAAGATAGTTGGATGGCATCATCGACTCAATGGACATGAGTTTGAGTAAACTATGGGAGATAATGAAGGACAGGGAAGCCTGGCGTGCTGCAGTTCATGGTGTGACAGACTCTGACAGGACTTAGAGGCTGAACAACGACAGCAATTTCTTATCGTTCTGGAGACTGGAAGCCTGAGGTCAGGGGTCAACATGTTTAGGCTCTGGAGAGGACACCTTTCTGTGTTGCAGTCTATCAACTTTGAATCCTCACATTGTAGAAAGCAGAGAGAGGTTTTGAGGTCTCTTTTATAAGAGACACTAACCCCTTTCTTGAGGGCTTTGCTCTCATGAGCTAAATGCCTACCAAAGTCTCCATCTCCCAACACCATCATATTGTGGGTTAGGGTTCCCATGTATGAATTTTGAAGGGTACAGATACTCAAAATACTCAGATACTCAGATCTGGATACACAAATACTCAAAATAGAAATAACATTCTTTGGAAATTGTTGCAGGCATCTGGGGAATTTTCTGGCTTCCAGGAAAGCAACTTCATTTGCACGGGTGCTTAATAAGCAAAATGCTTCCCCTTTCCAGTTTCAGAGCCCGTGTTTCCTGCATAAGAACATAGCCTTCCCAAGGAGACAAGGAAAACTTGCCTCTCAGGACCCAGGCAACAGGGTTACCCTGGATGTCAAAGGGATGTATTGTGCATTTACAGTCATGTTATGGACACTTTCAAGCGAAGCCGGTTTTCACAGTAAATTTCAGCCTAAAGAGAAACTTCTTATACTTCATGGTTTCACAAAGAGGAAGAGAGCAAGGTCTCTGTCCAAGCTTCGTCTGGGTGACTGATTTCCACCTTGTCTCTCAGGTAACAAGAAGCCAAGGATCATGAAACAAGGATGGTAGTCAGATGAGATACAGACTGAGACACGGAGCTTCCCTAGAATCCACATTAGCTGTCCATGAAGCAAAATGGTAGTCAGATGAGATACAGACTGAGACACGGAGCTTCCCTAGAATCCACATTAGCTGTCCATGAAGCAAAATGCAGGCAGAGAGAGAATTATGTGTCCCCTTCTGTCTTTTTAACATAATTCCATGGTTGGCAAAAAATCCAGACATAGTATTTGCATTTAATTTATATGCTTGCCTTGGGGAATGATAAACTACCTTGAGTTGTTCGTGAGATTTGATTTGTATTTGTGTCTCTGAGCCAACAGATATGACAGATGAAGAAGGATTTGGGACAAGTTCCTTGTAAATCTTGGTTTGAAGCCACTGTCCCATGTATTTTTGGGCTGGGGGTATGGACTTGGGAATTATGAGCTCATTTCAGCATTTGCTGTGGTTCTACTTTGTTTCAGGGACTCTCCTGGGTACAAGAGCTTTAAGGATGACTCATATCACTTCTGTTGTGGAGAAAAATGAAAGTGTTAGTTATTCAGTCATGTTCGACTCTTTGCGACCCCATGTACTGTACCCTGCCAGGCTCCTCTGTCCCTGGGATTCTCCAGGCAAGAATACTGGAGTGGGTTGCCATGCCCTCTTCCAGGGGATCTTCTTGCTCAGGGATAGAACCTGGGTCCCCTGCCTTCTGCCTTGTAGGTAGATTCTTTACCATCTGAGCCACCAGGGAAGTCCTCTGTTGTGGAGAAGCTCATGTTCTTCTGGGGATGATGGAGAGACATCAGAGAAATGCCATGCAATCTAGTGACTGTCATGATAGAGACCTGAATAGGGGATTATGGCCATAGAGGAGATCTAACCCAGTATGGGAGGGACCAGGGGAGTCTTCTCTGATAAATGATCCCAGACTGTCTAGAGAATGATAAAAGGGAGGTAAAAAGCCTTGTAGGCTGAGGGGGCAAGCGAAGTGCAAACACAGAGGTGAGGAACATCAGGGTGGGGACAATGACTCAAGGAGCTTCATGCTATAGGAGAGGAATGTGAGGCAGGAGAGAGGGGAAGTTGAAGACACAGGGAGGAGTCATAATTCTCACCTCATCCAGGAATGTGGGGAAAAGAGCACCATTCAGCTTGGGAATGATGTGGAGACTTGAGTTACAGATTCTGCTCGATGGGTTGGGAGAGGAGAGATCGCAGATAAGGAGATGAGCTGAAAGTCACTTCACTGAGAGCTGAAGGTCTTATCCAGATCAGAGGTCACAAGGAAGGAGAAGAAAGGAACATATTGACAGGTACTTCTAGAGAAATATCAACTGATCTTGAGCTAAAGGAAAATTGGAGATGCTTTTCTTCTGCTCTAAGATCTAGGAAAAGGGAATGAGGAAAAAAGATAAGAAGCCCAATTCTCTAATGCAACTCTAAAACCCTCTGTGTGAGTTACTTCTTGTTGCTTAGTTGCTAAGTTGTATATGACTCTTTGTGATCCCATGGACTGCAGCACTCCAGGCTTCTCTGTCCTTCACTTTCACTATCTCCTAGAGTTTGCTCGAACTCATGTTCAGGGAGTTGGTGATGCTGTCCAACCAACCTGTCCTCTGTCGCCCTTTCTCCTCTTGCCCTCAATCTTTCTTAACATCAGGATCTTTTCCTATGAGTCAACTCTTCACATCAGGTGGCCAAGTATTGGAGCTTCAGCTTCAGCCTCGGTCCTTCCAATGAATATCCAGGGTTGGCTTCCTTTAGGATTGACTGGTTTGATCCTCTTGCAGTCCAAAGTTCTCTCAAGTCTTCTCCACACCAGAATTTGAGAGCATCAATTCTTCAGTGATTGGTTTTCTTTATGGTCCAACACCAGCTTCCCTGGTGGCTCAGAGGTTAAAGCATCTGTCTGCATTGCAGGAGACCTGGGTTTGATCCCTGGGTTGGGAAGATCCCCTGGAGAAGTAAATGGCAACCCACTCCAATATTCTTGCCTGAAGAATCCCATGGACAGAGGAGCCTGGTGGGCTGCAGTCCACAGGGTCACAAAGAGTTGGACTTGACTGAGTGACTTCAATTAACTTAACTTATGGTCCAACTCTCTCATCTGTACATGATTACTGACTTAAATGGTCCTAAAGTGCTATTCTCTTGGTGTGATGTTGATGAGACAACAAGATGAACTGACTGGTTCTGGTCCCAAGAACAGATTTCATTGTCCAGAAGAATATAACCACAGAACAGACATACATACAAGACCCTTCTGCTATACAACCCTCTGAGAGGTTAGGTCTGCTAGAACTTTTACATGGAGGTTAATGAAGAGCAGGAGGGGATCTGTGCCTTCTTCTCAGAGGAAAAACAAAAAGAACTATTCAGAGATGGTACAGAGCATCAAGGATAGAGGGATATAATAAACTGTTGCCATAGCCACTGACTGGACCAATGTGTTGCCCATGTCAGCACAGATTATTGAATATCTTTTGCAATCAGTTCCACATCAATTCCTTCATCCAAAAACCATATCCTGAAAATTGCTTGGTGCTTGGTTGGCCCTAGGGAAAGAAACAAAAGGCTGAAACAAAATACACAAACTTTGCCCTTAAGGAGCTTAGAATCTTCCTTGAATTTTGACCTGGATCTCAAATTCCAGTAAAATATGTATTAGTTAAGATAATACTAGCTGCTGTAACAGCAATAGCAACATCAAAACAGGTTATAGGGTTGAACATGGTTAAGTTTACTTCTGAGTTATAGATCAGTCTAGTATGGGGATCCTCAGCCAATGTGGGGTGACTGGGAGCCCTGAGGTTCTCCCATCTTGGGCTTCATCCTCCTCTTAGTCACTGAGACCTCTACATAATTGGAAAATAGAGAAGAGTGTGGAAGGCATAGCAAGTCTCCAGATCGTTGTCCTGGAAGTGATGCATATCACTCGTATTCACATTTCATTGGTGAGAATGAATCCAAGGGCCCAAGATTCAAGAGGGAAGGGTTGCAGGTCAAAAGAGTTGTGCTAAGCAGCCACTTTCTGTCAACAACAGATATTCATGGCCACCTAATATCTAGCTGTCTACAGAAAAGGTCTTTAACCACTGATCTAATGGAAGGTAGATCACTGTGGGACAGCCTGGGATCCTCTCCCCAGTCTTTCATTTCCATTCACTGCAATCTCACTCAACTGCTTTTCTCACGTCCACCACCACCGCTCTTAAGCAGCCTTCTTGAAAGTTCCCCTTCCTACAGATTAATCTAGAGTTCATTAATCCACATGCATGTGTTTCATAATACAGATAACAGGTTACATAATTATCCATTTTCTTGGTGACTGTTTCCTCAGGGTCTGTGTTCCCCACAAATGTAGTCCTGATTACGTACCTGGTACTGTTCTAAGCACTTACACCTGTAAAATCATTTAATTCTCTTAATGATGCCGGTGCATGTGTGCTGCTCGGTTGCTTCAGCTGTATCTCAGTCTTTGCAACCCTATGGACTGTAGCCCACCAGGCTCCGCTGTCCAGCATTCTCCAGGCAAGAATACTGCAGGGAATTACCATGCCCTCCTCTAGGGGATCTTCCTGACCCAAGGAATGCACCTGTGTCTGCCTGTGTCTCCTGCATTGCAGGCAGATTCTTTTCCCACTGACCCACCTGGGAAGCCCCAGTAACCCCAGTAGGTAGGTACTATGATTATCTGTTTTACTGATGAGGACCTGACATTCAGAGAGGTAAAACAGCCTGCCCAGGTCATGGGAAATATCACAAGCATAGTCAGGAAGTAAATGATGAAGCCCGGATTTGAGTCTGAATAGTCTGGCTCTAAGACCAGCTTCTAGAGTACTGCATGGCACACTGTTGTCCTGTTTTAGTCACTAAGCTGTGTCCGGCTCTTTTGTGATCCCATGAACTGTAGCCCGCCAGGCTCCTCTGCCCATGGAATTCTCTAGGCAAGAATACTGAAGTGGGTTGCCATTTCCTTCTCTAGGGGATCTTCCTGACCCAAGAATCACACCCACGTCTCCTGCATTGCAAGCAGATTCTTTAGCACTGAGCCACCGGGGAAGCTTGCATGGCACAAGGTGGATCTTAAACATGCTTGTTGAGGGGATGGATAATACCACATTATAAGTCAATGCTGTTCTAGAGAAATCAGCGTGGTGCAGGCAGAAATGATGGGCACAGTTGCAGCTTTTTGTGGAGCGGATCAAAGGAAACTACATATAACCTTCATATTTTTAACTATACTCAAGTCCTTAGAATAAGAAATGAAAGCAGACACCTTTGATTTCCCACTCTCACTTGCTGCTATTATGGACTGGGCCTCCTGTCTCTCCCCCTACCCCCTGCTATATGCCAACCATGAGCCAAGGTCCTGCCTCCCCACATGTCCTTCTTGGGTTTCTGACCTGTGCATTTGCAATTGGCTGCTCAAAGCAATTCCCCTTTTATAAACCTCTTTTCCTCCCCCCAGACTCAATTAAGCTTCTGGAAGCATGAGAGGAGCTAAGCCATTACCCGATCTGAACTTGAACTCTAAGCCTCAGGAGATTCACCGATCACTGAGCTGCAAGCCTCCCCTGGCTTCTAGCTGCAGCAGTTTTGTAAAGTCAGCACAGCGTTGCCCACAGTTTGGGAGGGGGGCACCATATTTTATTTTTCAGTCAAGCATGGTACCGTCAAGCATGGTATGTATTGCTTAAGTGGCTCAATATCAGCACTTTTTTTCCCCTCAAATAACTTATCAACTTTATGTGCATGAAGTTTCCCGTGTGAAAATTTGTCAGCTATCAGGATTTTTCAAAGTCCTGGTTTTCTTGTTCCGAGTGGTAGCAGGAGTTTCTTTTAACTGTGATCTCTTGGGACCTGTTCTGCTGGAAGATTTCCAGTTTCTATCTATCTTTTAGCCATAAATACACTCTTATGACTCAAGATTGAAGCAACCAGAATCAATCTTGGGGAAAGGGGACCAAGGTCAGGGATATAGGGGGTGCTCCCTTAGTCTCAGGTGTTTGGTTAATAGAATTCAGGGCTTCTCACCGGCAGGTTGGCAGTGCAATTCTGTGCTGCGTTCAGATCGAGCAGCCTGTGAAGTGTTGGATGCTTGGTTTCAGGTAATATTTCCCTTCAGGTTGCCATTCTGCCTTGCTTTTCAAAGGGGCACTGCTTCTGGCAGATTTTATGGCAGAATTCTGGCCGAATTCCATGGACAGAGGAACCTGGCAGGGTACAGTCCGTGGGGTCACAAATTTTCTTATTTTTACCATGAGCCCTTCAGCTGAAAAGGAATCTGACTTTGACAGTGAGAATTTCCCCTCTTCCAGGACCCTAACGTTCACGAGACAGCAGCAGCTCGGACACGGATCCTGACAATTCATCTCCCTGGAGTGACGCTTCTGAGTCCCATGCACCTGCAGGAGCTGGATTTCCACCATCATCCATCACAGCTGGAGGACCCGGAGCTTCGAGGTGCTCCCGCACATCCTGCGAACTTGATTTTTGGTAGGGAAATGGGATATGTAACATCCCCAAATGATAGCATAAAAAGGAGAAAAGGGACTTTATGTGACCATAGGCTCCCCCTGCCTATACTTCAGAAGCACCTGAACTAGGATGGGAGGGCCACAGCGGGCAGCATTAGGGTCAGTTAGGAGGCAGAGGGAGTCAGGGGAAACATGGGCAATAACTTTTCTTGAGGTTTCCGTGGGAATAATCAGGCAAGGCAGGACAAGCAGGTTTAGGATTAGCTGATTTGAATAATTTCAGGATACTCTGGGGCTCAGAGCTGCTCTTGCTGTCTGGGGTTATTAAAGCAGGGAAATAGTGGCCTGGAGTATGAGATACTGATACAGGAGGCGTTTGGGGGATGTGAACTCTGGATTGATTGGTTTGCATATGAGAAGAACGTTCCTACACAAGCTCTTCTCTGTCTCTAGGAATTGACTATCCTGGGAGGGGTGATCCCTCCAGAGTCAGCAAAACCCCCAGATATCAACACATCAAAAATAAAGAAAATAAAGAGACAGGATTCATACAGGGAGGTGTCTATTCATAGAGTTCCATCAAGGAAAATATGGCTTCTAGAAGTTAACTGGCTTGGTGAGGTTTAAGTAGTGAGAAAGAGGGCGGGAAAGTGGAATCCAGACTGGTAGACTTTCCAGTCTTCCATCAGCAACTGTTGTCCTCTTTGTATCAAGAACCCCTCTCACCCATGAACTCTTTAGTGACAAGAGAGAGGACCCAGATTTGAATGAGATGAAAAAAATAGGGTGATTTATTGACCTCCGAAGTGGGAAGGGCAGAATTATGGGTATCAGTTCAGTTCAGTTCAGTTCAGTCGCTCAGTCATGTCTGACTCTTTGCGACCTCACGAATCGCAGCACGCCAGGCCTCCCTGTCCATCACCAACTCCCGGAGTTCACTCAGACTCATGTCCATCGAGTCAGTGATGCCATCCAGCCATCTCATCCTCTGTCGTCTCCTCCTGCCCCGAATCCCTCCCAGCATCAGTCTTTTTTAATGAGTCAACTCTTCGCATGAGGTGGCCAAAGTACTGGAGTTTCAGCTTTAGCATCATTCCTTCCAAAGAAATCCCAGGTATAGGAGGCTATAATAAGAGTTCTCTCTCGACTCACCTTTACTTATCTCTGCATTTGCTTCAGTCTTTCTACTTGTAGATTGCCTTTCTCTGTAAGGCAGGATGCATAACTTCTAGAATCTTCTTACATCTGCAGTACTTTAGTGGGAAGAATTTCCCCGATTGCCCTGACTTGTGGTTACTTCTGGAGAAGGAAAGGGAATCCCTCTCCAGTACCTTGCCTAGAGAATACCGTGGACAGAGGAGCCTGATGGGCTGCTGTCCATAGGATCACAGAGTCGGGCATGACTGAAGCGACTTAGCAGCAGCAGCAGCAGCAGTGGTTACTCCATGGACTAACTCTTTTTTTTTTTTCTTTAATTAATTTTTATTTTTTAGTTTGTTTTGCTTTACAATACTGTATTTGTTTTGTTACACATTGACATGAATTAGCCATGAGTGTACATGAACTCTTGTTGGACTAACTCTTATTACTCAGAAATGAGGTACTATCATGACCCCATCTTAGGTCATGTGCTCACATGGATGTGGAGGGAGGAAGGGAAGGAAGATCAGAATAAGTAAGGGGATGGTAGTCAGACTGTAAATGTAATGTAAATGTAAAATATTACATTTGGAATTTAATATTTGGAAGGTTTGGTACAATTTAAAGTGTGATTCTCAGTTTCTCACTGTCACCAAAATCTTGGATGACTTATTACTTAATCCGAATCATATTTATCAGAGCAAATCCTAAGAACATTCCAACAGCCATAAAATAGATGGGAAGAAAAAAGAATAATCTCTTTCATCACACACTAGAAAAGGAAGTTTAAAAAGTCTGCAGCCCTAAGGAACACGTTTCTATGAAGGATACAGCCCTGAAAGTCTGGATTATTGGAAACAAAGCTGACCCTCACAGAGTCATAAATTGTCTTAAACAAGAAGATTCAGGGTTGTGTGACTGTCTTCAGAAGCTGGTCAGGACAGAACAGGGGCAAACAAATTTCCTCTGCCAATTGTAGACTCCTCAATCTTGGTGTTTCCTGGGAGTCAAATCAACTTTCTGCATCTGTGAGCAATAAGAATGAATGCAATCTTTGCCTGATTTGGTACCAAAGAGTCACCCACTTAACAGGGTAAAACCTACCCTGAATGTTGGGTCGTTCTCTGTCTCTCTCAAAGATGAGTGATTGCTTCATATCATACACCCCTCCAACCTTCTCCAAAACATACCTGCAATTTGCCTTAGTGGCTTAACCTTTGTCTTCCTAAGGCAAGGTCATTGTCAGTTTGGAACTCAACAAGGGCCATAGTGGGCTTTGACTAGAAACTCCCTGCATAGGGTCCTCATTCTCCTGAGCATCAGTAGAGTGTCCGTGAAGT
Organism: Aepyceros melampus; assembly: GCA_006408695.1. Lineage (NCBI taxonomy): Eukaryota > Metazoa > Chordata > Mammalia > Artiodactyla > Bovidae > Aepyceros > Aepyceros melampus. The sequence continues at coordinate 70,089 of SJXQ01009479.1, read as the reverse complement.
TTCAGTAACCACTAAAGGCATTAAACAAAAAAGTCCTACAGAAATTATATATTAACCAATACCTAGGTCAAAATAGTAAATGGATATAAGGATTGCTCAGCCTATAGCTGGAATTGCAGCAGTTTCCAGGTGTGGGTAGCCTTCCAAAAATCCAAGTCAGACTAAGCTTTAGAAATGTATCACATTCAACTCAGAGGAGAGATATGAAGTTTGGGGTGGAGGGGCTGGGGAATCCACCTGTGATCAAGTGCTTGCAGCAAAACTGAGAAGTAAACTTTTAATTTCTGGGTGATACCTTCATGATCTTTACCATCACACATTTAGGAAGATTTATTTTTCTCTGAAACACTATAAAGGTTTGTGTGAATTTGTTCTATTAGACTCTAAATGAAAAAGAAGGTCAAATAATGGAAGTTATAAAAGAGAAAATTCAGCTGAATGTATGAAAAAAAATTCTAAGCATTAGAACTGCACAAAGATGGAATAGATCAGTGGGTCATTGATTAAAATTTAGTGAGGATAGTTTGGGGAAGTGTTAAGTCCCCTCTCTCTGTGAGAATTCAAGGAAAGCATCCCCACTTGTAAAAGAACCAGGAAAGTTTCCCCAGAATCATCTTGGTAAGTAGCTGGGAGGAATTTATTAAAAGGGCATAGAATCTTAGTGCTTCTAAGGAGAGGTTAGGAATAGCAGCCAACTCATGGTATAGGGACTAGAACTTTATCTGCCTTCCTGTCCCTCTAGGTAGCCTCCAATCATGATCCTACTCATCCTCAGGGCTCATAGAACCTTGTGACAATTCTCAATTATCACACCTACCCCACTGGGTTAGTATAAAATACTCAGGAAGGATGTGCTTCTGAAGACCTCAAACAGTCCAACTCCAACTTCATTCAAACTATTCTTAAGCAAGGATGGCAGACATTAAGAAGTCAGTAAATATTCATTATTGAATACTGGTGTTATCAGCTGCTCTTTCTTCAGCCATCAAGTGATGGAACGTAACTACTTCATACAGGGGTGCTATAATATGATAAAAAAACATAAGCTTTGGAATCAGTCAAAATGCATTCAGGTCTTCACTCAAACACATACAGGCACACTCAAGAGATACTGTGGGTTCAGTTCCAACCCCCTACAATAAAGTGAATATTTCAATAAAGCAAGTCACACATTTTTCTTGGGGGAGGGTTTCCCAGTGCATATAAAATTCATGTTTATGCTATACTGTAGTCTATTGAATCTGCAATAGTATTATATCTGAAAACAAAACAATGCACCTACTTTAATTTAAAATACTTCAGTGGTTTGTTTTGCTTTACAATACTGTATTCGTTTTGCTACACATCGACATGAATCAGCCACGAGCGTACACGAACTCCCAATCCCGACCCCTACCTCCCCTCTCCCGCCCCACACCCTCTCTCTGAATTATCCCTGTGCATCAGTCCCAAGCATCCTGCATCCTGCATCAAACCTGGACTGGCGATTCGTTTTACTGATGATATCACACATGTTACACTGCCACTCTAACTTTTTAAAAATATAAATTTATTTATTTTAATTGGAGACTAATTACTTCACAATATTGTATTGGTTTTGCCAAGTGATTTTTACCTCTTTGTAAAGAAGGGGTCAGTATATTAATTAGGATTTTTAAAAATGAAAAATGAGATTCACTTGAAGTTAATAAAATGAATCAGTGACCCCCCCAAAAAAAAACAAAAAAAATGATCTATAAAAAAAATAAAAAATAAAATAAAATACTTCAGTGGTAAAAATAATCAGAACAATTATAATAGTAATGACAAAGACCACTGATAACAGATCACCATAAACATATATATTAATAATGAAGCAGTTTGAATTACTGTCAAAATTATCAAAATAGACACAAAGTCAAGAAGTGAGGAAATGCTGTTTTAAAAAAGGTGCTGATAGACTTGCTTGATGCAAGCTTGAGACAAACCTTTATATAAATATAATTATTTATTTTTGGCTGTGCTGGGTCTTCTTTGCTGTACACTGACTTTCTCTAGTTGCAGAGACCGGAGGCCGCTCTTCATTGCAGTGCGCAGACTTCTCACTGTGGGAGCACACGGTGCGTGGCCTTCAGTAGCTGTGGCACAAAGGCTCAGCAGTTATGGTGAATGGGCTTAGTTGCCTGTGGCATGCGGAATCCTCCTGGGCCAAGGATCACACCATGCCACCTCAATTTGTAGGCAGTTTCCTTGCCAGTGGACTACCAGGGATGTCTTGCCACAAACCTTTAACTTTTAAAATAAAAGAAAAAAGCAACATCTGCAATAAGTTCAGTTCAGTCGCTCAGTCATGTCCAGCTCTTTGTGACTCCATGGACTGCAGCACGCCAGGCTTCCCTGTCCATCATCAACTCCCGGAGTTTACTCAAATTCATGTCCATTGAGTTGATGATGCCATCCAACCATCTCATCCTCTGTCATCCCCTTCTCCTCCCACCTTCAATCTTTCCTAGCATCAGAGTCTTTCCAAATGACTCAGTTCTTCACAGCAGGTGGTCAAAGTATGTGAGTTTAGTTTCAACATCAGTGCTTCTAAAGAATATTCAGGACTGATTTCCTTTAGAATGGACTGGTTGGATCTCCTTGAAGTCCAAGGGACTCTCAAGAGTCTTCTCCAACACCACAGTTCAAAAGCATCAATTCTTAGGGACTCAGCTTTCTTTATAGTCCAACTCTCATATCCATGCATGACTGCTTGAAAAACCATAGCCTTGACTAGATGGACCTTTGTTGACAAAGTAATGTCTCTGCTTTTTAATATGCTATATAGTGTGGTCATAACGTCTTCCAAGGAGTAAGCATCTTTTAATTTCATGGCTGCAGTCACCATCTGCAGTGATTTTGGAGCCCAAGAAAATAAAGTCTGCCACTGTTTCAAGTGTTTTCCCATCTATTTGCCATGAAGCGATGGGATCAGATGCCATGATCTTCATTTTCTGAATTTTGAGCTTTAAGCCAACTTTTTCACTCTCCTCTTTCACTTTCATCAGGAGGCTCTTTAGTTCCTCTTCTCTTTCTGCCATAACAGTGGTGTCATCTGCTTATCTGAGGTTATTAATATTTCTCCCAGCAATCTTGATTCCAGCTTGTGATTCATCCAGTCCAGTCTTTCTCATGATGTACTTTGCAAAAATGTTAAATAAAGAGGATGGCAACATACAGCCTTGACATACTCCATTCCCTATTTGGAACCAGTCTGTTGTTCCATGTCCAGTTCTAACTCTTGCTTCCTGACCTGCATACAGATTTCTTAAGAGGCAGGTCAGGTGGTCTGGTATTCCTATCCCGTGAAGAATTTCCCACAGTTTATTGTGATCCACACAGTCAAAGGCTTTGCCATAGTCAATAGAGCAGAAATAGATATTTTTCTGGAACTCTCTTGCTTTTTCCATGATCCAGCAGATGTTGGCAATTTGATCTCTGGTTCCTCTGCCTTTTCTAAAACCATCTTAAACATCTGGAAGTTCACTGTTCACGCGTTGCTGAAGTCTGGCTTGGAGAATTTTGAGCATTATTTTACTAGCATGTGAGATGATGCAATTGTGCAGTAGTTTAAACATTTTTTGGCATTGCCTTTCTTTGGGATTGGAATGAAAACTGACCTTTTCCAGTCCTGTGGCTACTGCTGAGTTTTCCAAATTTGCTGGCATATTGAGTGAAGCGCTTTCACAGCATCATCTTTCAGGATTTGAAACAGCTCCACTGGAATTCCATCACCTCCACTAGCTCTGTTCGTAGTGATCCTTCCTAAGGCCCACTTCACTTAGCTTTCCAGGATGTCTGGCTCTAGGTGAGTGATCATACCATCATGATTATCTTGGTCTCTTTTGTATAGTTCTTCTGTGTATTCTTGCCACCTCTTCTTAATATTTTCTGCTTGTGTTAGGTCCATACCATTTCTCTCCTTTATTGAGCCCATCTTCGCATGAAATGTTCCCTTGATATCTCTAATTTTCCTGAAGAGATCTCTAGTCTTTCCCATTCTATTGTTTTCCTCTATTTCTTTGCACTGATTGCTGAGGAAGGCTTTTTTATCTCTCCTTGCTATTCTTTGGATCTCTGCATTCAAATGGGTATATGATTCCTTTTCTCCTTTGCTTTTTGCTTCTCTTCTTTCCACAGCTATTTGTAAGGCCTCCTCAGACAGCCATTTTGCTTTTTTGCATTTCTTTTTCTTGGGGATGATCTTGATCCCTGTATCCTGTACAATGTCATGAACCTCCATCCAGATGACCATTATCTCTACCACTGTGGGCAAGAATCTATTATAAGAAACGGAGTAGCCATCATAGTCAACAAAAGAGCCTGAAATGCAGTACTTGGATGCAATCTCAAAAATGACAGAATGATCTCTGTTTGTTTCCAAGGCAAACAATTCAGGATCATGGTAATCAAAGTCTATGCCCTGACCAGTAACACTGAAGAAGCTGAATGGTTCTATGAGGACCTACAAGATCTTCTAGAACTAACATCCAAAAGCAGATGTCCGTTTCATTATAGGGGACTGGAATGCAAAAGTAGGAAGTCAAGAAAAACCTGAAGTAACAAGCAAACTTGCCTTGGAGTACAGGAAGAAGCAGGGCAAAGGCTGATAGAGTTCTGCCAAGACAATGCACTGGTCATAGCAAACACCCTCTTCCAACAACATAAGAGAAGACTTTACACATGGACATCAGCAGATGGTCAACACCAAAATTAGACTGATTATATTCTTGGCAGCCAAAGATGGAGAAGTTCTATACAGTCAGCAAAAACTGGGAGCTGATTGTGACTCAGATCATGGACTCCTTATTGCCAAATTCAGACTTAAATTGAAGAAAGTAGGGAAAACCACTAGATCATTCAGGTATGACCTAAATCAAATCCCTTATGATTATACAGTGGAGGTGGTAAATAGATTCAAGGGACTAGATCTGATAGACAGTGTGCCTGAAGAACTATGGACGGAGGTCTGTGACATCTGCAGTAAAGTGAGGCTCAATAAAACAAGGTAACTCTGCACTAGCTCCATGGCCCAAGAAGAAGTTACTTTTATCAAGCCTCTGCCTTTTCTTCTGTGTGATGGAGGAAAATAAGATATGTCTCAGAAGGATGCTCTGAGGATTTAACAACATAGTATACAACACACTCATCCCAGAACCAGACTTCTGGGGTTACTACCCTTTTTACCGGACCCAGTTGTTGAACAGCTCTGGTTCTTATAATTTTTTTTTTTGTCCTGTTGAATAGTATGTGTTTATTTAACTTCCACTTCTACCAACAGATCCTGGATACAACACTTACTGTGCACTGGAGCCGATATTTCTACCTGAAGTTCCCACCCAGATCCTTTATGTCATTAGGGTGTAACAACTAATATTTGATGATGCCGGAGAATTATCAGGGAAGCCCTTTTGCTTTGCATTTCTAGTGGTGACAGGTACTTAATAAATACAGAAGAGTTTTACATTATATTATGGAGATGAATACTGGTTCATGGTACAAATGAGTATTTCTATATTGCATTTCTCCAATTTGAGAATAGCAATGCAATGAATTATAAAAAGATCAATCATTTTGTCATTATGGTCTTCTTTGGCTCCAAACCAGTCTATTGGATTCCTTTAGTCTCAAGTAACAATAAAATAAATTGTCTTATATTAAAAGGGAAAATATCATATTTGAGACAGGATTGAGATTTTATAGCTGATATAAAAATAAACCCATTGAAAATGCAAATTTCTTATCAATGGGTTGATGAAATATATGTGAACAAGATTTATTCCTTCTCCTTATATTGAGGCCTGATACAATGCCATTTGGGCTTTGATCTTTCAGAATAAAAGTTCAATATTTTAATTTCTTGCATTTTAGTGTGAGATAGAATGAAAAAAATCACCTATTCTAATGTTATTGATTTATAGATAGAGAAACTGAAGTCCAAATTTACCCCTTGAAATGACTTCTACATACCAATCATCAAGCCCTAAGGTTTTTCCTACAACTTGATCCAGCCATCACAGTTATAGAGCATGAAGGTTTAAAGCTAGTTTGCAGCTTGCTGGTTATCTGATCATACTTATTTTACAGCTGAAGAAACAGAGAAATAAATGGTTCTTCAAGGTCGCATGGACAATTACCTGCAGCTTTAGAGGCAAAAGTCTCCTTGTCTAGACTTTTCTTTATTATCTCAATTCCTCCCACTGTGTGCTACACACAGGGCTGCGGAATGTTGAGAAATGCAGCAGAGAAATAAAATATTCTCATTCTCCTGGAAGAAGTTCCAATCTTAAGAGACAAGCTGTTTTAGGAGATAAGATTTTCTCAACCACAGAAAAACAGGAGACAATGATGTCCTGTGTTCTTTCCTCCCTCTCTTCCCCATTTAGACCTCATTGTCAGTGCCCTCCCGGCCCCCTCCTCTCACTTTAGCTCTAGCCTTTATCTCACATAATTGCTGTTATTCATTTAATCTTTTGTTTATCATTTGTTTCCACATCCTAGCCACTTGGAGTCAGGGCTTCACTCATCAACTTCAAGATTTTTCAACACATATGCTTCAGAACTTAAAGCTCCTAAACAATTCAGAAATATCAGGGACTCCAAACACGTTGAGTATAGAGAAAGGGAAAAACAGCCTACACAACCTGAAAGGTTCTAATACTCCCCCTACCCTGCCCATTAGCCTGGCCTATCCCCTGGTCTTCCCTTCTCTCTTAAATTTGTTATGACATTTTACTTAAAGAATCTATAAAAATCAAACATACATAAGCAGCCTGGGAACCTTTAAAATTTGTAAAATAGAGGCTGTATTTTTACTCAGATGGAACGTCCCAGCTTGTATGATTCATTTGTGGGAGTCATTTGCAAGAGTTTTTAGAGAAGAGGATCGTACAAGAAAAGGATGAGTGAAGTCATCCTTTCTGGAGAATAAGAAGACTCATGACTGAGCTTGGAGAGAGCCTGCCTTTTCACTTCCCTTATGAGTGACTGCAGAAGGGCAAGGTCGTTGTCAGCGACGTTGGTGGGAATTGTGCCTTCCCTGGGGGTAACAAGAAGAGTTAGGTCAGATCTCAGCACCAACTTGACCTTGTTTGGATAAACCATTAGTGTCAGTCTTGTGCACTTGTTAGCAAGACCTGTCTATGTTAGCAATATACTAGGCTGCAGGAACAGAAATGGCAGGAAAAAACTGACAATTGGGACCATCAGGAAGGGATGGACCTTGGCACTGGGGGCTGTAGCAGGAAGCCAATAAGACCAGGAAAAAGAGCATCCAGATCTAATAGAGGAAGGCAGGGAGCAGGTAAGAAGGGACAGTAGCACTAGTCTCAGTGATTTTGCTGCAGGGGTTGAGGAAGAACTCAGAGTGGAGTGTCTGTTACTCTTATAACTATCATCCATTATGCTGATCATCTCCCCAAGCTTATGTGTCCAGGAAACTCAAGAGTCATGAAAGAGAGGAAAGGAGACAGGAAAAAAGAGAAGACAAAAGGAAGGGTAGATCATTACATGGGAATTTCTATCTACAGAAGACTATGATTGGTTGAAATAAAAAGCAACAACAAAATATGTCGCACATGTCTTTGTTCTAGGCAAAATGCTAGCAGAGGTCAAGACTCAGGGGCACAAAGATGTGTGAATCTGAGAGCAACTTTTTCTTAGCTTGGATGTCATATTAGGATTGCCTATTGTGCATTTTTCAAATGAGACTGAATTTCTCTAAGGCATGATCCTTTTGCATCTTTGTGTCTGCAATGCCTAGTTCAGTCCTGCATGCAGTAAAATGACTCCATTAACTTTCTGTGCCAATGGAGACACCCTTGAGAGTCAAATGGGTGCTATTAATAATTACACTTGGACAATAGGCCTAAACTGGAGCTGCAAAATGAAGAAGCATTGATGAGTCACTATATTTTCAGAGAATGAATGCACCTTGAATGGCTTCAGTTCTTTGAGCTTAAGGCAGACCTTAAAACAGTCACCAAGCTCACTGGCTCACAGTTGACAGCTTAAGACACTGACTCTAATTTTGTGCCAGTTTGGATACATTGCTACTGCATTATTGGGTTGTGACTGTGCAGAAATGCAAAAGAAGACAGATGTGTTTGAGACAAGCCATTTCATAGCCATCCAGAGAGTGACTAAATCTCTGCATCTCAGGAGGAGCTTGACAGAAGGATTTGTTGGCGGGGATTTTTCTTGGCATCCCGGTGACTTCAGGGGTAGATGGGTATATTGAGCTCACATCAGAACAACTGCAGAAAAAAAAAGAAGAAGAAGAAGAAGAAGAAGAAGAAAAGGAAGCCAGACAAGAAAAGTGAGATGGGGTGAATATATCCCTGCTGGAGACAGTGATTAATTTAAGCAGGCAGGAGAAAAACTTTTTTTTTTTTTCCAATTTCTTTTGCATGACTTCAGAACATTCTATGACAGCCCAGCAGGCAACTTGGCACTGTTAGAAGAGACCTGGGAGAGAAAGGGAGTGCAGTAAGAAGTGGCACCAAATATCACAGCCAAGGGCCTGGAGGTACATTCTGGAATTTTCTACCCCAGAGGTAAATAGGGAGGTAAAAGACTTTAAAAGAGGGTAATTATGGCTCATTGGGTTAAGAATCCACCTACAATGCAGGGGACACAGGAGATGTGGGTTTGATCCTTGGGTAGGGAAGATTCCCTGGAGGAGGAAATGGTAACCTACTCCAGTATTCTTGTCTGAAAAATCCCATGGACAGAGGAGCCTGGTGAGCTATAGTCCAAAGAGTCACAAAGAGTGGGATATGACTGAACGTGTGTGTGTGCACACACACACACATCAGTTATTTATCATTGGTTATCAAAAATGCAAAAATTGAGAAAACTGAAATAAAAAGTTTTGTTATATTCCCTGAATTTGTGTAGGCATTTGAAACACAGTTAGATTTAGAATCAAATCTTCCCTGGTGGCTCAAATGGTGAGGAATAATCCACCTGCAATGAGGGAGATCCGAGATTGATCTCTGGGTCAGGAAGATCCCCTGGACCAGGGCATGGCAACCCACTCCAGTATTCTTGCCTGGAGAATCCCATGGACAGAGGAGCCTGGAGGGCTACAGTCCATGGATTTGCAAAGAGTCTGAAACACATAGCGCACACAACTTTATCCCCCATCTTCAACCATTTTCACTAGAGGCAAAAAAAAAAAAGAGAAAAAAGTGAAGATTTATCTGTGACTGGGATTCTTCTTATGTAAAAGAATCAGTCGGAGAATTGAGAAACAGCTTTTCAGAGTCAGGTCAGGGGGGGATCATGTCAGTGTAAAACGAAGGTGCCCACTGATGATGAAACCTCACTCTTTCTGGTTCAGGTTTGGCTCTCTCTGCAAACTTTTCTTTTCCATCAACAGAACTGAGTCCCACAGTCCCAGCGATCGCCTGTCTGTGCCCCCAGTGTTTCAAATGGCAACTGGGAAGCAGACCTGTGAGAATTTCAAAGAGAGGTCTTTCATTTATCACCAGTCGAAAGAAATTTGGTGGTGGGGGGGGTGGTTTGCTACCCTTGAAGCAGCCTTGTGGGCTCTGATTTGGGGCTGGACATCCAGGGGTGAGGTCTGAGGATCACAGCTTCGTGTCCTGCAGGAACCTGTTGTTTCACAGCTGCAGAGTGGAAGTGGTTTCATCTTGTTCTCCAGGCTTCCCCCCTTGGTTGCCTTCTCTTCTCTCTACTCGGTTAAATATTTGATCTTGCAGCCTTTTGAGGACTAGCACTCCTGCTTCTCTTTCCTCCCTTCCTGGCTATTCACAGGGTGCATGGTATATACAAATTTGGGTTGCTAGGCAATGTTACTGTGAAGTGTTTGTGTGTTATGTGAGTGTGTAATCCATGTGGTATGTGTGCATGTGCATGGCTATGCATATGTGAATGTGTGTGTTTAGTTGCTCAGTCATGTCAGACTCTTGCGGCCCCATGGATTGTAGCCCACCAGGCTCTTCTGTCCATGGGATTCTTCAGGCAAGAATACTGGGGTGGGGTGGGTTGTCATTTCCTTCGATCTTCCCAATCCAGGGACAAAACTCATATCTCCTGCATTGGCACCCAGATTCTTTACCACTGGGCCACCAGGGAAGCTTATTATTGTCTAGCCATGGCATATGTATAAAGCATTCATTGCATATATGCACACACATGTGACTTGTGTACATATTTGTGTGAATAATTAAGCATGCTGTGCACATGTGTTGTGTGATTTAAGTATGTTTCGTATATGAGGTATGTGATACGCATGTGGGTATTTTGTGTGTACTTCATGTGTTGTGTTGACTTGTGTTATGGTTTGTATGTGTTTTGTGTGTGAATGTGTGTGGTGTGTGCATGCACTTATGGGTGTCATATGTGTTATCTGTAGTGTGTGGCTAGTGTTAGGTACATATTGTACTTTTATGCATGTCATGTCTTTTACACCTGCTGTGTGTATGGTCCCCATGCTGCGTGGGTTGAATATGTGTTTTGTGCATGTGTGAGTCTTATGTGGATTGCTGTGTGTGCCCCTTGTGTCCATGTGTATCATCAGGTCATGGAATTCCTTTCTCATGGTAATCGTCTGTGCAGGGAATGCTCTATAATTTGTCTTTGTTTCTCTTCAACTTTGGGCACCCGATGGGACCACTTTTCTCAAGATGTCTCTGAGCAGTGCTGAAGGAAGCATGCTCCTGAGTGGATGAAGGAACCACTGTTCTTCAGTAAATGATGGCAGATTTCTGTTGGTTTATCAGCTACTCCACATCCTGAACCTCTCCCTGGAGCCACAATCGTCTCCCAGCTCTCACACATCAATCTTGACTTTCACATGGAGGTGTCATCTCTTACTCTCTCTGCATCCTCCTCAAGCCTTTTAACTATCCAGACATGTCCCCCTACCCTGCTCCATCATGAAGCCATGAAAATGGCCTCCTGTGGTTAACAGAGTTAACTGCCACATTTATTAGGCACTTATCAGTCCTTGTATCACAAAATTAAACAATATCAAGCATTGGCCAACATTTCATCTTACTTATGAAATTCTCTCCTCTTCTGAATTCTGCAAGCTTATCATCTTGCTATTCTCCCTTCTTTTCCAGGTGCTCCTAATCTTCTCCATCGCACCCACTCTTCAGCCCATTTAAAAAAAAAAAATTTGCAATTTGTTTCTTTTTAAAAATAATTTTATTTGTTTCTTTATTTCTGGCTGTACCAGGTCTTCATTGCTACACAGGTTTTCTCTAGTTGTGGCAAGCGGGGGATGCTCTCTGGCTGCCGTCAGTGGCTTCTCATCGGGGTGCCTTTTCTTATGGAGCAGGGGCTCTAGGCCACATGGGCTTCAGTAATCATGCTCTAGAGCACATGCTCAGTAGTTGGGGTGCATGGGAATAGGTGCCCCACAGAATGTGGGATTTTCCCAGCTCAGGGATTGAACCTGCACTCCTGGCTTGGCAGGCATCTTCTTTACTCCTGAGCCACCAGGGAAGCCCCCAGCCCACTTTTGAAATGTTAGTCCCCAATAGGAACTGTGGTGTTGGAGAAGACTCTTGAGAGTCCCTTGGACTGCAAGGAGATCCAACCAGTCCATCCTAGAGGAGATCAGTCCTGAATGTTCATTGGAAGGACTGGTGTTGAAGCTGAAACTCCAATACTTTGGCCACCTGATGTGAAGAGCTGACTCGTTGGAAAAGATCTTGATGCTGGGAAAGTTTGAGGGCAGGAGGAGAATGGGATGACAGAGGATGAGATGATTGGGTGGCATCACCGACTCAATGGACATGGATTTGGGTGGACTCTGGGAGTTGGTGATGGACAGGGAGGCCTGGCATGCTGTGGTTCATGGGGTCACAAAGAGTTGGACATGACTGAGTGACTGAACTGAACTGAATACGTTAACATGATCTCTACATCCGAGTTTAGTCATTATTCTGGGATGATTACATTTACACCATCAGCCTCGATTCTCTTCTCATGAATGGACCACAAGTGTTCTGGCACAGTCAAGACCCCTTCTGGGTGCAGACCAGAAGCTCTGCCTCGCTCCTGGATAGGGTTCACCACATAACTCAGCAGATACTTCCAAGAGCCTATATCTCCCAGAGCCTATATCTCCTCTCTCCGTTATGTCTGTCATTGGCACATACAACCACTGGGCCAGAAACCCGAGAGAATTTTTACCTTCTCTTAGGAAAGAGTGATATTCTCCTAGGAGGGTTATTGGAGGAATAAAATGGGATAAGCAATAAAAATAAATTTAATACACCATCAGGCTTTCATTAGGTATCCAGAAAATATTTCTTTATTTCATTTGTCTTAAAAAAAGTACCATGGAAATTCAGGAAGTTAGAGATAATTTTCAGATGAGTTTTCAGATATGACTTTAGGAATATGTCATTACAAAATTTGATCTTGTTATGAAAGAAAACTAATGACAATTGTGTGTTATCTGGAATTCATCATCAATTTACTGAAGAAACACTTTATAGTTAAAATCAATTTTTTGTCAGTTCAGTTCAGTTCAGTCGCTCAGTTGTGTCCGACTCTTTGTGACCCCATGAATCGCAGCACGCCAGGCCTCCCTGTCCATCACCAACTCCTGGAGTTCACTCAGACTCATGTCCATCGAGTCCGTGATGCCATCCAGCCATCTCATCCTCGGTCGTCCCCTTCTCATCCTGCCCCCAATCCCTCCCAGCATCAGAGTCTTTTCCAATGAGTCAACTCTTCGCATGAGGTGGCCAAAGTACTGGAGCTTCAGCTTTAGCATTATTCCTTCCAAAGAAATCCCAGGGTTGATCTCCTTGAGAATGGACTGGTTGGATCTCCTTGCAGTCCAAGGGACTCTCAAGAGTCTTCTCCAACACCACAGTTCAGAAGCATCAGTTCTTTGGTGCTCAGTCTTCTTCACAGTCCAACTCTCACATCCATACATGACCACTGGAAAAACCATAGCCTTGACAAGACGGACCTTAGTCGGCAAAGTAATGTCTCTGCTTTTGAATATGGTATCTAAGTTGATCATAACTTTTCTTCCAAGGAGTAAGCGTCTTTTAATTTCATGGCTGCAGTCACCATCTGCAGTGATTGCCTCTCATCTCTAGTTCCATGTATCATAATCCTGTGTACTATTGTGAATAAAAGTCATTATATCTTTTCAAAAAAATTAAAATATTACAGTATTTAAATAACAAATAGCAAGGACTATCAGACCACCATTATCTGGGCAATAAAACACTTTTATACTTTCTCCTCTCTTGGATGTTCAAAAATCTATGATGTTGGAGGACAAAGATTGTTTTCTTAACTTTGTAAACAAGGAAACTTTGCTTCCAGGGGATTTAATGACTTCTCCCATCTAAATCACACAGCTTGTTAGTGGCAGAGCTTGGACTTCAAGTTTATCCTCCCAGGTCTGTGTACTGTCTGCCGCCTGCGACCTGACAAGGACAAAACAAGTGGTGCTACGTTGTCCAATTGGCCAGACGACAGCTGACCCATCAGTTATGAACCCAGAGCATGGGTCAGTGACCGAACTGAGACAGGCTTCCCTGGCGGCTCAGTAAAGAATGCGCCTGCCAATGCAGAAGATGCAAGAGATGAGGGTTTGATCCTTTGGATTAGGAAATGGCAACGCACTCCAGTATTCTTGCCTGGAAAATTCCATGAACAGAGGATCCTGGAAGGCTACAGTCTATGGGGTCACAAAGAGTCAGACAAGACTGAGAGACTGAACAGGCACACACACACATAGGCATACACAATCACCATAAGCGTCCTTGGGGAGGCTGAAGTTGATGATGGCTTTTAAGAAAGGAACATGCCTTTGGGATGAAGCGTGAAGGGGGTTGTGAGCAGGTGGTGTAACAGACAGAAAAGGAAGGATGAAGAAAGAGCCTCAAGGATATGTCTGCCAGATTGTGTTGATTTTTTTGCCCATCTTTGAGTGCTCATAGAAGAGGGGCTAGAATGTAGTCCGGGTGCCTGAACCACCAATACAACCCTCTACACACACATTTTAAAGTTTGTAAGCTGAAAGCATATACAAGATCAGTTGCAGATCTTGCAATCCACTCTGTGACTTTTAAATCATTATAGTATTATTGTTCCCAAATTACAGGAAGTTAATATTCAGAGTGGAGAATTTGTTATTGGTCATGTTTCAAGGTCAGCTAGCAGAAAGACAATAGACAGAAATCTAGGACAAGAGACCTGAAACCTGCTGAACTTGTTTACAGTATTGCAGCTGGTGCTTGTCCTTGCTCTCTCATCTTGGGACACCTGAACCTCTTTCACAAATGTAGATAATGACCATCATACTAATTGTAACATTGTTTATGAAATTCATATCAATTTTATATATGGAAGACTTGAAAAATCCAGTATACAGAACTAGAGAGAGTATTGATGTGAATTTTCATTTCTGCTGCCTTTCTGCTCCATGACTTTCAGCCTTATCTGAAATGAAAGGGAAAGCTAGTCGCACAGCCTTTGCCATACCATGGACGGAGTCTGTCCTGCTCCTCTGTCCATGGAATTCTCCAGGCAAGAGTACTGGAGTGAGTTGCCATTTCCTTCTCTAGGGGATCTTCCCGAGTAGGGGATCAAACCCAGGTCTCCCACATTGCAGGCAGATTCTTTACCAGCTGAACCATAAGAGAAGCCTTTATTTGAAATGGAGGCACCATTTTCCTTCAGCCATCAGTACATTTTGTCCTCAATTCCTGCATGGGAGGCTCTGGCTAATTCCTAGGTTGTTGTTGGATCAGAAATGACAGAATGTCAGTGTGGGAAGTCAGATCCCATGGGCCAACCTTTTCTTTTTGCAGAGGAGGGTGCGCAGATTTGCAGTGGTGAAATGCAACTGGCCCAAGGTCACACAGATGGTTAATGGAAAAGCCATTTCTAATAAACCATCTGGTTTTCTTTTCTAGATCTTTACCCTGTCTTTAGGACTTTTCTGTCCACATCACTGTATTTAAACGGAGGGAAAAGAGAAGAAAAAGGATACTCAGACCTCTTGTTTTAAACTCTCAACTTTCTAGTCCAAGTCCAGGTAGGGAGTGGCAGGGAGAAAATACTGGTTAATCACATCACCTCTTGAGAGAGTATGTTAGCTAAGAGTTTTTTTCTTTTCTTTTTTTAGTTTTGTTATTATTAGGGCTTTGGCAAAGGTAACAGGCTTCTGACTGCTTTTGAACTGTGGTGCTGAAGAAGACTCTTGAGAGTTCCTTGGACTACAAGGAGATCAAACCAGTCAATTCTACAGGAAATCAACTCTGAATGTTCATTAGAAGGACTGATGCTAAGGCTGAAGCTCTAGTAGTTTGCTCACCTGATGCAAAGAGCCAACTCACTGGAAAAGATCTTTATGCTGGGAAAGATGAAAGCAAATGGAGAAGGGGGCCACAGAGGATGAGATGGTTAGATAGCATCACCAATTCAATGGACATGAATTTAAGCAAACTCTAGGAGACAGCGAAGGGCAGAGGAACCTGGTGTGCTGCAGTCAGTGGGATCACAAAGATTGGCATGACTGAGTGACTGATCACACAAAGCAATATAACCTTATCTTGAGGGTATGTGTCTGGTAGAGCTTCCTGGGTAGCTCAATGGTAAAGAATCCACCTGCCATTTCAGGAGATGTGGGCTCAAACCCTGGGTCAGGAAGATACTCTGGATAAGGAAATGGCAACCCAGTATGCCTGCCTGGGAAATCCCATGGACAGAAGAGCCTGTCAGACTACAGTTCATGGTGTTGCAAAGAGTCAAACATGACTTGACTGCAACTAAGCCTGTATGCATGTGTCTAATAGATATTGAAACCCCTCTAAGTATTGTAATTCTCACCCTCCTGGGCACATGTTAAGATTGCACTTTTCTTTCCCTTTGCAGTTAGACATGGCTATATGACTTGCTTTGGCCAATGAAACACTGGTGTATCACTTCAGGGAAAACCCTTTGGAGCCAGTTCACAATTGCTATGTGGCCTTTATCTTTATCACCATGACCTGCAATGGTTTAGAGAGGGCTGCTCTGACAGCCTGAGCTCTGGAGTGAGAATAACCCAAAGCAGCCTCCAGCTAATCCTTGATAAGCAGTTAGTACAAACCTGACATATATTTCTGCTGTTTCATCTTATAGGGGTTTGGGTATTGTTTGTTACTGCTTCATAATCTAGATCGTCCTAACAAATGGAACACACAGGTAAATAGCATCAGGCTCCCCATTATTAGGGCATTCCAAGGTGGTTGAAGGACACCCACCAAGAGCAAGGGGCGATTAAAAGAACAGCAACAAAAGCAGGGATGTAACAACAAGAACAGCAGCAGCAGTCACAGTGGAAGCAAAAACAACAGCAGCTCTGTTCCCGGCTCCCTGGGAATCCACAGCAATTACAGTTGCTGTGAGGGTTGCAGTAGCTTTTCCAAGAACTCTCTGTCCTTTAAAAGCAGGGACTGTCTGTCCACATTCACCATATCATTTCTCTACAGATTGTCCTTAGGGTGGAAGAACATTCCATTGACTGGGTTTATGATGTTCTGCTTCACTCCTCTGGCCAGAAGTAAAGTTGAATTATAAAATAGGGCCAGCCTTATCTTGGGCAGCCATGCAACAATGGTATCTGGAGGTGAGTGCTGAAATATGTCTTGGGGCTTTGGGAAATGTTTTCAATTCAACATTCTGAGATCATCATCCAAAGATTCTTGATAGTGTCCTTTAGGAGTCACTGAATACAAACAGAAAAGAGAGAGAGAGAGAAACAACCCTGCATTCAGAAGTCTCAAACTAATAAGTAAACCAGCAAATGTCTAGAAAAGGATTTGTGGATTTAGTAAGGATGATGATTATAGTTTTGTGTATGTATCGTGTGTGTGTGTGTGTGTGTGTGTGTGATTCGCTCAGTCATGTCTGACTGTATGCGGTGCCATGGACTGTAGCCTACCAGGCTCGTCTCTCCATGGGATTCTCTAGGCAAGAACACTGGAGTCGATAACTGTTCCCTTCTCCAGAGGATTTTCCTGACCCAGGAATTGAACCCATGTCTCCTGCATAGCAGGCAGATTCTTTACTGTCTAAGCCACTAGAGAAGCCGAAGTGAAAATGTAAGTCACTCAGCTGTGTCTGGATCTTTCAACTTTATGGACGGTAGCCCACCAGGTTCCTCTGTCCCTGGAATTCTCCAGGCAAGAATATTGGAGTGGGTAGCCATTCACTTCTCCAGGGGATCTTCCTGACCCAGGGATTAAACCCAGGTCTCCTGCATTGCAGGCAGATTCTTTACCATCTGAGCCACCGGGAAAGCCTCCATATATATCATATATAACATTATTCACTTGTCCAATCATATATGTGACTTTTAGAGGAAGGCTCAGGGTCATTTAGTAGAAGACTACATGGGTATCAGAAGACCTGGATTTAGTTCCAGTTGATCACTAATCAGCCAGGAAATCTTGGGCAAATCGCTTAGCTTCTGAATATTTCCTGGACCCAGAGAAGCTTGAATTCTAGAGATCTGAAATCTGAGTGCTAACACTTAAAATGGAACACCCCTCTTCCCATCCTCACTCCTTTAAGGTTGCTCGTTAAAAAAAAAAAAAAAAATTACATATTTGGCTGCACTGGGTCTTAATTGTGGCATGTGGCATCTGGTTCCCTGACCAGGGATTGAACTCCAGTCTCCTGCATTGGGAGCATGGAGTTTTAGCCATTGACCATCAAGGAAGTCCCTATTGGCTGTTCTTCTTAAGGCTGTTTCTTAGACATTTCCACCAAGTGCTACTAAAGGCAGAGGCAAAGGACAGGCTACTTCAATGTGTGTCTCTGGCCACAACTTCAAGTGATCCCTTTTCTATTAGTTACCCATTGCATTATAACAGATGACACCAGAAACAAACCTGTATTGTCACATTGTTCTGGTGGGCCTGGGATCCAGAAAGACTTTAGCCAGGGTATCCATTGTCTCACAAACTGTGGATCAACTATGGTTTCATTCAACTCAAGGCTCAAATGTGGAAGATTATACTTCAAAGCCCACCTGCACATTTTTCAGCAGTGTGTTGTTCCTCATGGGTGGTATGGCTGAGACCTTAGATCCTTACTGGTCCATTCTTGCCATGTGGGCTTCTCAATAGGGCAGCTGACAACACAGCACCTGGCTTCATCAGAGTAATTAAGTGAGGAGAGAGAGATAGGAAGACAGAGAAGGAAAGTCACAATCTCTTACAAATAACTTAATGTCAGATATGTTATCCCATCACATTTCTATCCTCTATAGACAAGTCTGTATTCTATTCTCTAGAGAAAAGTCACTAGGTCTGGCAGTCCTTCAAGGGGAGGAGATTACACACAGACACAAATACCAGGAGGTGGAGATCACTGAGACCGTCCTCGAAGGCTGCCTATCACACTTTTCAAGCCAGATATACCTTGGAGGCTTTGTGTGTTATCTTTAAAATGTATGCATATTTCTATTTTATGATAAAATGTATCTATGTTCATTTTGTAGGAGGATAATGCTTTGAGTTACTTATCAGAAAAAAAGGAGGTTTTCTAGAAAATGGCACCCTGCTTATCCCGTAACTTTCAGTGCGCCACTTGCAGGTGTGAACTGTGTTTGGAGGAGCATGGCCTTGGGTCATTTCCTTATATCTTCACTTCCAATTTTATTATCTACATAGAGGGAGAAACTAGTCCAGAAAGGGCCACTAACCCTCAAGGCAATGACCAAGTTGGGACTGTATCCTGGGAATTCGGGTTTTGGGTCAAGTGTAGTTTTTTCCCAGACCTTTTCTTACTAGGGTCTCTTCCTTCTGTTCCAGCATCGAGCAGCTGCTGGACCTTCCCTGATGGCTCACAGTAAAGCATCTACCTGCCAGTGCAGAAGACACAAAAGACTTGGGCTCAGTCCCTCCGTCAGGAAGATTCCCGGAGAAGGAAATGGCAACCCACTCCATTCTTGCTTGGGAAAGCTCATGGACAGAGGAGCCTGGCAAGCTAAAATCTGTGGGCTCACAAAGAGTTGGACACGATTGAGCAAGTAAGCGTGCATGCACACATTGGCATGCTCAAATTGTGTCCAGCACATGTGGCTTTTTCTCCTAGTGACACCATGATGTCTTACACTCAGGAAACTTGGTTCCTTGTTTCCTGGCACATCACATAAGGTGTGCTCAAAGAATCTATTACATATATTATTTTTCTTAATGTGCAAAGTCTTGATCATGACCTTTCTCTTATCTATTGAGACATTATTTTCCATTACAATCTCTTAAAACCTTCTCTCACTTTACTCCTATGGCCTCACCCAAGCCCTCATCTTTGTTATCTTGATTTATTCTGTGCTGTGCTATGCTAAGTCGCTTCAGTAGTGTCTGACTCTGCGACCTTACGGACTGTAGGCCGCCAGGCTCCTTTGTCCATGGGATTTTCCAAGCAAGAGTATGGGAGTGATTTATTTAATAAGCTCTTAACACATCCCTGAATTTCATGGATGTTTTCCATTTCAGTAAGTTTTACTCACTTTAGCCTGTTCTATTTTATTTTTTGAAGTATAGCTGATTTACAATGTTGTGTCAATCTTTGCTGCACATCAAAAGGGACTCAGTTATACACATATGACATTCTTTTCTATATTCTTTTCCATAATGGTTTATCACAGGTATTGAATATATTATGCCCAAGTCGTGAAATCTCCCAATGACCACCAGGGAGCCGGTATCCGATGCAAAAGCAAGAGAGTCTTTATGACCAAGCTCAAGCTGGGGCTCCCACCGGCACCTAGGCAGCAGCTACCGGGAGGGAGCCCCGAGTTTTGGGCTACACTGCTTTTATAGGGAATTATTCAGGTAAAAGGGTACAAAAGGGGTGTTCAGGCACGAGGACAACTGATTGGTTACTTAAGGGGGTGTTTAAGTTGACAAATAACTAGTTGGTTACTTCCATCCATAGGATTTGTGTGTAGATTCTTGATTGGTTTTTACTTCCAAGGTAAATCACAAGCTCCTGGATGTAAAGTCAGGTTTAGCCTAGGGACTGATTGGCTTGTGTACAGTGGGGCTAGGTTAGGTAATCTGGGGGCTGATTTGCTATGGGCAGTGGGCTCATGTCAGGTAACATCCAGAGTTCTTTTGCCCGGGACCTTGCAGGATGGAATTCTTTTACAAGATGGAGTAACTTAGGCCCTTCAGCATATAGTTCCCTGTGTTATACAGCTGGACCTGTTGTTTATCCATTCTAAATGTAATAGTTTGCATCTGCTGCTACTGCTAAGTCACTTCAGTCATGTCCGACTCTGTGTTACCCCATAGATGGCAGCCCACCAGGCTCCCTGTCCCTGGGGTTCTCCAGGCAAGAACACTGGAGTGGGTTGCCATTTCCTTCTCCAGTGCATGAAAGTGAAAAGTGAAAGGGAAGTCGCTCAGTCGTATCTGACTCTTAGCGACCCCATGGACTGCAGCCCACCAGGCTCCTCCGTCCGTGGGATTTTCCAGGCAGGAGTACTGGAGTGGGGTGCCATTGACTTTTCCAAATCTCAGTCCGTCTGTCTCTCTCCAGTCACCATCTTCCGCTTTGGCAACTGCGAGTCTGCCCTGTACGTCTATGAGTCTGTTTCTGTTTTATGGATAGGTTCATTTGTGCAAATTTAGATTCCACACGTAAGTGGTAACTATGGTGCTTTCCATTCTCTTTACAATTTCGTTTAGTACAGTAATCTCTAGTTACTTCTGTGTCGCTACAGATGGCATTGCTTCACTCTCTTTTGTGGCGGAGCGGTATTCCACTGCGCATGTACTGTGCCTTTTCCATGCACTCATCTGTTGGTGGGCTTCCGGGTTAGGTTGTTTCCGTGTTCTGGATCTTACGAACAGTGCTGTTATGAAAATAGGGGTGCATGCGTGTTTCTGGATCATAGTTTTGTCCAGGCATATTTCCAGGAGTGGGATTGCTGGATCATATGGTAATTCTGTTTTTAGTTTTCTGACAAACATCCATACTGTTTTTCATAGCTACATCCATTTACACTCTCATAGCCTGCGTGGGGTTTCTAAAGCAGGTTTCATTGCTCTGCTGAAAGAAAACTCATCAGTGAACTCCCCCATTTCTTCAAACGCCTCTGATGCCTTAGTTCAGCCAAGTAGAATCTTCATGACAAGGTCCCTGGCTTAGATTTCAGGTTCATCTCATCCTCTTCTGACATGAATCCTACTCCTCAGCGGAGTTGCTCTTAATGAACAATCCCAAGAAGGCAGAGCTGTCTTCAGCCTTTGTGCCTGTCTTCATGTGGCACCCTAAGCTCTGAGTCACCCTTTAACATGCCTCGTCTCTCTCTTCACTCATCCACTGAGGTATATCTCAAGGATCATATTCTTGGAAGTCTTTTCTGTGGCCTTTCTCTCCCGGCCTGTATTTCTTACCAATTTTCTATACTCCTCCTTCGTCTAGTATCATATTCCCTGTAGCTTCAGCATGACACCAGAGCAGGCTCCATCAACCACAGGACTCGCAACAAAAACCACACCATGATGAGCAATTTGGTTATTATCCACTGCATTATTATAACACCTCAAACACTGCACTAGGTATAATATACACATCCTTTTTTTAACAGTAACTTTAAGAGTTCAGCATGCACGAACTTTATTATGAAAGTGATGTTCAGACTGTTAAGATGTACCAGGTCTCACAGCTAGTCCGAGGCAAAGCTGGCCTGCCAGTCTAGGTCTGCCTCATATTCTCATATCATAAGGAATGTCTGAACTTAGAATCTCGAGGCAAATTATCAGGTAGTTGAATCAGCAGGACCTTTAGGACATTGTCTCTGCAATGCTCTCGTGAATATCCTTGTGGCTGATCAAACTTTGTGCTACATTTGCCCAAACCCAGCAAACTTCATTTTTCCTAATTAAATTTGAGGATTCATTTGAAATGGTTCCAGGAGGGTGGCTACTAGCAACATGACATGGGGATCACCCAGAGCCATTCTCTTGCTTATCTCCCTAAAGTCTTTATAATTGCCTTGGAAATCCTCAATAATCTGGTCCTTGCATCTGGATTTAGGGTCTTAGCTGTTTATAGCAGCGGTTCCCAAACAGTAACTCATTAGGATACAGATGACTAAACTGAAGGTTTTTAATTCAGCCGTCTGAGAGGTGGTTTGAGAATTTGCATATTTAACATGTTCCCAGGTGATGCTGCTGCTGTGCTGGTCCCTGGGCTGTCTATTGAAAGCCACTGGTTTACATAATTTGCCTGGGAGTGCTGCGGAAGGGATCCCATTGTCCCATTGCACAGGAGTTAGCTTGGGTACTGCTTCTCCCACTCGGAAGGTAGCAACCACCCTCCATTCCCTCATTCTAGCTAACCTGTTTTCTTGGCAACTAAGGGTGAGATTTTAGGATCATCTTTCAGATAATTCTAGTAATTATTTCACATGATTATTATCTAAGTCTGGACTTTTTTTTTAAACCTCTGAAATGAGATAATTAATATGTTTACTTGTTACTGAGTCCAAGCTCACTCTAACCACTGCTGCTACTGCTAAGTCACGTCAGTCGTGTCCGACTCTGTGCGATCCCACAGACACAGCCCATCAGGCTCCGCCATCCCTGGGATTCTCCAGGCAAGAACACTGGAGTGGGTTGCCATTGCCTTCTCCAGTGCATGAAAATGAAAAGTGAAAGTGAGTCACTCAGTCGTGTCCGACTCTTCGCGACCCCGTGGACTGCAGCCCACCAGGCTCCTCTGTCCATGGAATTTCCCAGGCAAGAGTACTGAAGTGGGGTGCCATTTAACTGGGTGATGAGGTGTTGAGACAAGGAAGAGCAACTTTATTTGGAAAACCATCAGACTGATAAGATAGCAGACTAGGGTACCAAAAAAAAAAAAAAACCACCTTATGGGGACTAGACGCCAGTTTCTTTTATAGAACAAAGCAGGGAGGAGGTGAGGAAGTAAAGTAAAAGGGCCAGTAGTTTCACCTGGCTTGGCCAGCACTGCTGGGAGGGGGATGTTAATTTCTTTTCTGTAGCCATTCAGAGGTGGGCAGGGCGGAATTACTTGGGAGCTGAACAAAGGCACTTTAGTTTAACAGCCAGACAGAGGGGTGGGGTTCCCAGAGGCAGGCCATTAGGTATGATTATAATAACAAAAGCAGTGAAAAGCAAAAATTTAAGAAACAGATCCAACATGGCAACTGAATTTGCTCTTCTCTTTTACATATTGTTGAACTGAAATTTTCTTGGGAAGCTGTTAAAGCATCCTCAGCAGTATAGTTCTCTAGATGAGCTGCTGCGAAATCTCATCTCCCTACCCCCCACTCACCATAGCCATAACTATAATTTTCTTCTTTCTTCCTCTGAAAGGAGAAAGGGTCTCTCCTTCTATCTAAGAGGGATATTTTGGATCCCTTCCCTCCAGCCTTGTTGAAGTTCTTATTCCAACAGTTAACCACTTTAACTCCCATTCTGTCAGCCTCTTGACCTTGCCTGTTTTAGCATATACACGAGCTCAAGTCTCCTCCATCCTTAAAATAATATTCTGAAGATGCTTTTCTGTGCTACTTCAACTGCAAGACTGAAGACAAACATTGACAAACAGATTCTCCACAGCCCAGAAGCTTGTTGACATTTCTGAGGCTGTGCATAGCCACTGGGAGAAGCCTTAATGGTTTCAGACACAATGGTGGACTCTTTCTCCTGGAAAGAACAGCAAACATGCTAGATTGGCAAATGGTGGGGGAAATAGAAAAAAAAAAAAAAGTGCTATTGTTTACATGACCTATAGTTATATCCAGAACATGCCTAAAAACATTGACAAGGACTTCAAGAAGAGGGTAAAGTATACATACATTCATTTTCCCTTTGTGGAACATATTTAAGCAAAAGTGTCTCTTGTTTAAATCTGAAACATCTTTATTTGAAAAACAAATAAAAATACATCTGGAGTTTTGCTTGAAATCAGCCATTGCTCTGCATTTTACACACATGGAAAGGTAAAGATTTAACTTATATCCTTAAAGAAACAGGTGGGTTCTTTACCACTAGCACCACCTGGGAAGCCTCCTTGAGGTATCTGGTTTTCCTTAACTAACAATAATCTTTGATGTTCAGACTGCCTGCCTTGCTTTGTTACAGAACATGTCACATTCTTAAAGAAACATGAAAGAATATGAGTTAAAACCCCAGTGGGTTGATCCAGCTAGGCATATCTATTGTCATCCCCTATCCCACTTCACTCTCTTTTAGGCTTTCAGAAAGGGTTGATCGCAAACTCTCTCCAGTCCTTGATGTCCAATTTCAAATGGGCTACAATGTATTTTCTACCTACAAAAGCAGCGCTGACAGTCTCCGGCATTCAGAAATGACCTCTTAATTTTCAGATTCAGTCAGTCTCTCATTTTACCTGATGGACCTTATCCATTTGATACTGTTAACTACTTTCTTTAGAAAACTGTATTTTCTTCTTCTCCTTGCACCTGGTACTTTATCTGTTTCTTCCTAGCCCTTGCAGGCTGCCATTCACCTTTTCTTATCCATTCGATTTTGTATTTCTCTGGGTTTTGTTTCTGGTCCCTTATTCAGTTCAGTTCAGTTCAGTAGCTCAGTCGTGTCGGACTCTTTGCAACCCCATGAATCGCAGTACGCCAGGCCTCCCTGTCCATCACCAACTCCCGGAGTTCACTCAGACTCACGTCCATTGAGTCCGTGATGCCATCCAGCCATCTCATCCTCGGTCATCCCTTTCTCCTCCTGCCCCCAATCCCTCCCAGCATCAGAGTCTTTTCCAAGGAGTCAACTCTTCGCATGAGGTGGCCAAAGTACTGGAGCTTCAGTTTTAGCATCATTCTTTCCAAAGAAATCCCAGGGTTGATCTCCCTCAGAATGGACTGGTTGGATCTCCTGGCAGTCCAAGGGACTCTCAAGAGTCTTCTCCAACACCACAGTTCAAAAGCATCAATTCTTCTGCGCTCAGCCTTCTTCACAGTCCAACTCTTACATCCATACATGACCACAGGAAAAACCATAGCCTTGACTAGACGGACCTTAGTCGGCAAAGTAATGTCTCTGCTTTTGAATATACTATCTAGGTTGGTCATAACTTTTCTTCCAAGGAGTAAGCGCCTTTTAATTTCATGGCTGCAGTCACCATCTGCAGTGATTTTGGAGCCCAAAAAAACAAAGTCTGACACTGTTTCTACTGTTTCCCCATCTATTTCCCATGAAGTGATCTGCATATCTGAGGTTATTGATATTTCTCCTGGCAATCTTGATTCCAGATTGTGTTTCTTCCAGCCTAGCGTTTCTCATGATGTACTCTGCATATAAGTTAAATAAGCAGGGTGACAATATCCAGCCTTGACATACTCCTTTTCCTATTGGGAACCAGTCTGTTGTTCCATGTCCAGTTCTAACTGTTGCTTCCTGATCTGCATACAGATTTCTCAAGAGGCAGGTTAAGTGGTCCCTTATTACCCTGTATAAACTCCTTGGACAAATGCTTGTGGCTTTCATTCTACCTGTAAATTCCTCCCGGTCCTGATCAATCTTTACCAGGTCAATGCTTTACCTTATGAGGCATTTTGAAAATTTGTAATTTTTTTTTTTTTTAAATTATCATGCTGGATGAAGGAAGAGAGCTACTGGTATTTACAAGGCAGGGCCCAGGAAATATCCTGCAATGTATTGGATGGTCCTTCCCACACAATACTGAATTGTTCTGTGCTTTGCATGACTTTACCATCATTCATGTAAGTATAAAACCTGATTATAATTGTACAGACCCAGAAAGTAGGTCTATTTTTCATAAAATCCCAAAGAAGATTTTATTCATTTTTTATCATACATTGAATCTCCTAGAATGCAATGAATGTGCAAATCAATAAGCAATTGTACTGTTCTTTATTCAGAACTTTTCTCTGAGAAATAGAACTGATCACAAATTTTCAAAAATTGCATTAATGATGGTGATAATGTTCATATGATTTGAGTCTCCAATTTAACACACTGTGTCAGTTTGTATTCAAAAGCATTCTACTTATTCATACCAATGTGCCGAATTATCCCTTATTTCAAAATGCCACACTAAAAAAAAGAATCAACAATATTCAGCTGGAAGTTCTGTTAACATTTCTTTCTTTCTTTTCAATTTTTATTTTAAATCTCAGCTTGTTATTCTTGCTTTCCTCCACATGGCTAGCCCTAGACAATAGAGGAGGAGAAGATACATAATGAATATCAATAAGTATTAGAGACACCTAAATAGCTTTCATTAATTTTCACACACTGTTTTAAGAGCCTGGCATATTTTAACTCAATCCTCACACTAACTCTGAAGATAGTTATCATTGTTCCCATCTTACAAGTGCACAGGACACAGAGGTTAAGTAAGTCTCCCAAGGGAAAACAGCCAGTAGGCATCAGTCTGTGATTTGAACCAAGAATCTCTGTCCCTAAATCTTCATGCTCCACTGACCCTCAGAAAGGCAGGAGCTGAGAGTATGGGCTGTAGTAAAAATGTAAACAAGAAAAGATGTCAGCATTCCAGAAAGTCCTAGAGAGAGAAATCACATCAAATCAGTTTGTTCCAGCTGCAGGTGGACAGGTGTACTGAGAGCCAGGGTCTTACTAACAGTTTTTATGAAAAGACCAAGTCCAAGTTGGCAGAACGTCCCGCCACCTTGATCTAGTATAAGATGCGTCAAGCGGAGTGTTTCAGCTGCTCCCGCAGTCTCTGCAGTGCCTTCTGCCCATTCTTCATGCTGCATTCTTGTTCTGGTGCATTGTTCCCCGTCTGTCCATGCCTTGCATTCTTCTTTCTAGCTCCTAAGGATTGAGAACTTGGTTACATATCTGTCAAAGCTGATTTTTTCTCTTGGATTCTGCTTTCTCTAATGCAAGGGCCTGTCCTTCTCATTCCAGGCTTCCAGGACCTTGGCTGAGATGCAAACCTCCTCACTTCCTTCGAGCTAGGGTGAATATCACTAGAATTTCTTCTATATCCAACAGAGTAAGAGTTCCTGGAGTGGGTTCTCTTAAGATTCTTTCTTGTTCTAATGATGAACACATTATTATTTTTTTTCAGTTTGCAAATGGTCTTGTTATTTAAAGGAATAGTGTGTCTATGATATATAATAAATACCATTAAAAATATAAGTCATTCTGGGTGTGTTTGCTCATTAAAATGAATGCTTGCTAGATTCTTTAGCAAGTTTTGGAAGCGTGGTGCTAACTCATGTAAATTGCCATGACAAATGTGCTTTACGACCAATAAAGTGTGTCCTGATTCATTAATAGTCACATCCAACATCTCCCTGTTGGCTCCCCAGAAAAGGTGAGTGGAAATGAGTGGAAGACAAATAGCTCCCTGAACTCTGCCAACCTTCAGGCTTTCTCATCAGCATGTGCGATTTTGGCGGTGGTCTGTTGTAATGCTGTGCACCTGAGATACGGCCCCGGCATTTTTGATCCTGCAAGCTATGGAAAGACCTCAGAGCTTGGTATACTCTTCCTGCCAATACTTGATGTGGCATCTTTGCATTTATGCAGAACCCCCAGCTTCTTCCTGGCTTAAAAGAAAAAAAAAGCTTTACTGAGCTCAGAAGGTGGCTGCCAGATTAAGCTCAGCACAGGTGAGTGGCAGTGGAGTCAGTCCAAACAGTAAACAAGCATATCTCCTGTCTCAGAAGCACTGTGGAGCCAGAGGCATAAATATGCAATAAAGCTGCTCAGAGGGGAAGCAGGCTCATGTTTTATAATGTAATTATGTTCTACACAGCATCTGAAATTCCAGGCACAGTCCAGATTGTGGCTGGTGGGGTTTTCCCAGAAAAAAAGCACCTCCCCCATTACTTAGTAAAAATATGATTTGGAATTGTGATTTGCAAGAGGTTAGGTATGTTGACGTATGCCTTTATTATTCCTTTTGCTCCTAAAATTTGCTGGTTAATTGTATCTGATAAAACTGCTTCCCTAACGGAGAAGGCAATGGCAACCTACTCCAGTACTCTTGCCTGGAAAATGCCATGGACGGAGGAGCCTGGTAGGCTGCAGCCATGGGGTCACTAAGAGTCGGGCACGACTGAGCGACTTCACTTTCACTTTTCACTTTCATGCACTGGAGAAGGAAATGGCAACCCACTCCAGTGTTCTTGCCTGGAGGATCCCAGGGACAGGGGAGCCTGGTGGGCTGTGGCCTATGGGGTCACACAGAGTCAGACACGACTGAAGCGACTCAGCAGCAGCAGCAGCAGCAGCTTCCCTAATGGCTCAGCGGTAAACAATCTGCGTGCAATGCAGGAGACGTGAAGGACGTGGGTTCCATCCGTGGATGAGGAAGGTAACCTGGAGGAGGAAATGGCAAACCATTCCAGTTTTTGCCTGGAAAATTACATGGACAGAGGAGCCTGGTGGGCTACAGTTCATAGGATTGCAAAGAGTCAGATGCAACTGAGCGCAAACACACACATACAAACTGCTTCAAGAACAAAAGATTGAAAAATGTATTTAACAGAATCCTAAAGTCCTTGGAAGTCACATGTTTCTAGACCTCAGTGACCTGCAGCAGGTCTCTCGGCTTTTATACTTTTGCAATTTACAAAGTTGACCTTCCCTATTGCATCTGATAGGGATGTTGACTAAACCTATGGCACACAATTTAACATACAAGCTCGTGAGCATTCTTTGATTGAATTCTTTAAGAAGGCACATTTCCCAGTTTATATTTGAGAAAAAAATGATAACTCAAGAGAGCTTAGGAAACAGCCCATTATCATACAGCAAGCAGGTGATATTAGAGGATGCTAACTTGTGTCCTCATTTAAAACCTCATAGCTGTCTCACTCCATTTAAGTGCTTTTTGATGGGGAAAGTAGTGTCCTCTTTGCTTTGTTCCTTCTATGTCCTGCATTTTCACCTCTTTCTGGGAGTAGATCTGGATGAGCAGGCTCTATTCATCTTGGTACTGACTACTATGACCCTGTCTTGGTAGAAGATAGTCAGGTAAATGGCAGATGGAAGTCAATAAGCAGCTGACTTTGAGGCCCTTTTGCTGCAGAATTCACTATACATCTGGGGAAAAGGTACCTATAAGATTGAGTTAGGCAAGGTATTGCGGCATGGAATGTCTCCTGCTGTTTCTATAAACAAGGAAGTCACAGCCATCCGTGATTCCAACCCTCCAAATATGAATTTCAGAGCCTAGTGGACTCCCCAAAAGAGATAACTATGCCTTAGATACAGCAGCTGCTAGCTGCCACTCCCTACAGTGACTAAGGATATGAAAAACAAAACAAAACAGGATACTTGCCCCAGATAGCTGAGATGCATATGAAAGGAATGAGTTCAGTGAGCTCAGATACTTTCATCTACTCTTGCATAGAAGAATGCTGAATTCTTTGAGATATTTGCTGATCCATGTGCTCAGTTGTGTCCGACTATTTGCAACCCTTTGGACTGTAGCCCACAAGTGTCCTCGGCCTGTGGAATTCTCCAGGCAAGAATACTGGAGTGGGTTGCCACCTCCTCCTCCAGAAGATCTTCCCAACACAGGGGTCGAACCTGCATCTTTTAAGTCTCCTGCATTGGCAGGTAGGTTCTTTACCACCAGCACTACCTGGGAAGCCCCCTAGAGATATCTGGTTTTCCTTAACTGACAATAATCTTTGATGTTCAAGCTTCCTGCCCTTCTTTGTGTGTTTGTTTTCTCTGCCCTTCTTTTTTCCAGAGTTTTGACATCTTCTGACTACTTCTGTCTCCTTCTCCCACTTCCTCAGAACAGTTCCTCAGGGCTACCTAAGATGCTGTCTCCAGGACTAGACATCTTAAAAATTTCCCATCTGATAAAACACTCTCTGCTTTCAGGTTGTAACTGTTTTTTTTTAGCCAAAAATATTTTGAGTGCCTTCTGTGTTTCAGACATCTGGTAATTGTCTATTAGAATATTTGGAGAAACCTAACTTTTGTGAATATATCTATGCATCCATCCATCTTCTTCCCAACCTATCATCCAACCATCCATCCTGCTATTCATCTTACTATCCACACTACTATCCACGTATCCAGCCATCCACTCATCTTCCTAATTAATCAGTTTAAACAGTTATGTGCTAAATCATATGTAATAGTGTCCCTTCCAAAGAAAGAAATTAAAGGAAGAAAAAAAAAAATTAAGACAGACTTATTTTGTTAAAAGTTTATTGCCCCATTTATGTTTTGTGCATATTAGTAGGGACCAACTACTCACTCAATAAGCTGATATCCATACTATATATTGCGTTTATATGGTGATCACAGCCAGAATTGTCTTGGCTCACTGGGCTGTTTTCCTTGCATCCTCATATCCTGTAATTCTGTGCCAGTGATACTGCTTCTGGGTAAAAAAGCCTTTCTGTGTCCTGCCCCCCCCCCCCACCAGTTCTTGGTTACAGAAAATAGGCTTCATTCAGCCTTTAGGACCTTCACTGAGTTCCAAGGAGGAGCAGGTTCAAAGAGATGCTAGTTACGGAAGGGAGGGGTTGAGGAGACAGTTCAGTTCAGTTGCTAAGTTGTTTCCGACTCTTTGTGGCTCCAAGAACCGCAGCACACCAGGCCTCCTTGTCCAGCAGCAATGCCCGGAGTTCACCCAAACTTATGTCCATTGAGTCGGTGATGCCATATAAGCATTTCATCCTCTGTCGTCTCCTTCTCCTCCTGCCCTCAATCTTTTCCAGCATCAGG
Organism: Aepyceros melampus; assembly: GCA_006408695.1. Taxonomy (NCBI): domain Eukaryota; kingdom Metazoa; phylum Chordata; class Mammalia; order Artiodactyla; family Bovidae; genus Aepyceros; species Aepyceros melampus. Next base: position 39,364 of record SJXQ01009479.1, on the reverse strand, counting down.
GTCTTTTCAAATGAGTCAGCTCTTCGCATCAGGTGGCCAAAGTATTGGAGTTTCAGCTTCAACATCAGTCCTTTCAATGAACACCCAGGACTGATTTTCTTTAGGACGAATTAGTTGGATCTCCTTGCAGTCCAAGGGACTCTCAAGAGTCTTCTCCAACACCACAGTTCAAAAGCATCAATTCTTTGGCAATCAGCTTTCTTTACAGTCCAACTCTCACATCCATACATGACTACTGGAAAAACCACAGCCTTGACTAGATGGACCTTTGTTGACAAAGTAATGTCTCTGCTTTTTAAATATGCTGTCTAGGTTGGTCATAACTTTCCTTCCAAGGAGTAAGCATCTTTTAATTTCATGGCTGCAGTCACCATCTGCAGTGATTTTGGAGCCCCCAAAAATAAGTCTGACACTGTTTCCACTGTTTCCCCATCTATTTCCCATGAAGTGATGGGACCGGATGTCATGATCTTCGTTTTCTGAATGTTGAGCTTTAAGCCAACTTTTTCACTCTCCTCTTTCAATTTCATCAAGAGGCTCTTTAGTTGCATATGTACAAAGTACTCTTTAAAGCTTTCTTTCCTTTTCTTCCCAAGATGAAGAATCTCAAACATAAAGGAAATGTTTCAACAGTAGCTTTGGAAGCTTCCTTAAGTTGGATTTACTGTTTTTTTCTAATTATGGCATAGCCATTAGGCTGTACTAGAATATCTATTCGGAGAAGGCGATGGCACCCCACTCCAGTACTCTTGCCTGGAAAATCCCATGGACGGAGGAGCTGCAGTCCATGGGGTCGCTAAGAGTTGGACACGACTGAGCGACTTCACTTTCACTTTTCACTTTCATGCATTGGAGAAGGAAATGGCAACCCACTCCAGTGTTCTTGCCTGGAGAATCCCAGGGACGGGGGAGCCTGGTGGGCTGCCGTCTATGGGGATGCACAGAGCCGGACACGACTGAAGCGACTTAGCAGTAGCAGAACATCTATTCAGAATAATTGAATACCTAAAACAATAAGACGCATGTGTACAATCAATAGCAGCAAACCAAGTTAAAAAGAAGCAAAAAACCAAAACATACCCCGCAACAAGAAAGACTCATTGGCATTGATTTTATTTTTCATTATATTTATACTTCAATTTCTTATTAAAAGATTGCATAAAAATAAGTTTTTATGCAAAAGTCCCAGTTAAACAAGGAATAGACACAACTTGGTGAATGCATTACTGTAAAAATATAATATTTACCAAAACTATGGGAGACGAAGACCTAATTTTTACTGAGTCCTTACTAAGTACAAAGCTTGAAGAACATATGCGTGATTACTTAATTTACCTTCACAGCAGTTCTTTAAGTTAAGCAGTTCTGTTGCTCCATCTTACAGTCTGGCAGTTGGGGCACAGGTAAATTATGTAATCACTGACGATACTGAGCTAGTGATACTGAGCTAGTCAGTGACAGAGTAGGGATTCTAAACCACATTGTCCGCATCCCACTACTGTTATTTTAATGAAGGACTCTTAAACCTATCAGAGTTCAGTCTTCAAGTAATATGAGAAGAAGCATCCATTTCACTCTTTCTTAGCTTTTTTTTTTTTTTCTCAACAAAGAAAGGAACATTCAGGGATTAATTATTTTTATTTAGAAAATGTTAAGAGAGGCCTTTCAAGGAGTGAGTAAAATATGAGACTCAGTGGGACCCTGGACATGCTATTTAGAAGGACCAAAAGAAAATAAGAAGTGAATTCTTGGTTACAATAGTAGCCCATCTGTGCTCAAGTTAAAGTGATGAGGAATAGAAGAAGGCGATGTTTGGTTGATGGCACAGGTAAACTGAAAAGGTAAAAACAACACCGAAAGCAAAAAGGGAGGGTAGTGAAGACAGCTGTGTAATCCCGGAGAAGGTGGACCCGGTGGACAGATGGATTCGAGAGTTATATTCCTTTATGTGTGAAAGTCACTCAGTCGTGTCCTGCTCTTGGGTATGTGTGACCCCTGGACTATACAGTCTCTGGATTTCCCCAGGCCAGAATACTGGAGTGGGTAGTCTTTCCCTTCTCCAGGGGATCTTCCCAACAGAGGGGTCAAACCCAGGTCTTCTGCTTTGCAGGAGGGTTCTTTACCATTTGAGCCATCAGGGAAGCCCAAGAATACTGGAGTGGGTAGCCTACTCCTTCTCCAGCAGATCTTCTTGACCCAGGAATTGAACCGGGATCTTCTGCATTGCAGGCTGATTCTTTACTAGTTGAGCTACCAGGGAAGCCCTAGGAACGTGTTGATTAAGGAAGGATAGTGATGATGTATAATTTGTTTGTCATCATTAGAGCCTAGACTTCAGGTACTGTGACTTGAATTCTATTCAGTTCAGTTCTGTCGCTCAGTTGTATCCGACTCTTTGCAACTCCAAGAACTGCAGCACACCAGGCCTCCCTGTCCATCACCAACTCCGGAGTTTACTCAAACTCATGTCTGTTGAGTTGGTGATGCCATCTAACCATCCCATCCTCTGTCATCCCCTTCTCCTCCTGCCTTCAATCTTTCCCAGCATCAGGGTCTTTTCAAATAAGTCAGTTCTTCGCATCAGGTGGTCAAAGTATTATATGATATAAAAATCCATCTAAGAGTGGGTTCTCTCTACCTGCTTCTGGCATGTTAACCTTCCTGGAAAATCATTTTCCAGCATTGTCACTTGGCAGAGGCAGTAGTTTCCCAAGGCTGAAATAAGAATGCTACAAACAAGGAGGCATAAAACAACAGGAACTTGCTCCTAAGTCACTTCAGTCACGTCCAACTCTGTGCGACCCCATAGATGGCAGCCCACCAGGCTCCCCCGTCCCTGGGATTCTCCAGGCAAGAATACTGGAATGGGTTGCCATTTCCTTCTCCAATGCGTGAAAGTGAAAAGTGAAAGTGAAGTCGCTCAGCCATGCCGGACTCTTAGCGACCCCATGGACTGGAGCCTACCAGGCTCCTCCGTCCATGGGATTTTCCAGGCAAGAGTACTGGAGTGGGGTGCCATTGCCTTCTCCAACAGGAACTTACTGTCTCACAATTCTGGAAACTAGAAGTAAAAAAAAAAAAAAAAATCAAGGTGTTGGCAAGGTTGATTCCTTTTTGGCAGCACTGAGGAATAGGCCACTCTGTGCTTCTGTCCTGGCCTCTACTGGCCACGGACAACCCTTGGCGCTACTTGGCTTATAGTTGTATTGCACTGTGTCTGCCTCTGTCCTTTGTATGGTTGTCTTATACCTGTGTGTCTCCGTGTCTTCACACGGTATTCTGCCTGTTAACAAGAAGAATCTACAGAAACAAGGAGGAGCCCCTGAAGGAAGACATTTGTAGATGATGTCTGGCTTGGCTTCCCCAACGCACTTTTGTGGCTCAAAAGAGTGGGTCTCAAAGTTTCATAACATATGTCATGAGCCAAAGTCATGTCCAGGAATTCCAGTGCTAATAGCTAGTTCTTCCTACTCATCATACCCTGGAGGTTGAACAAGATGAAGGCAAGTCATGTACCTTGAGGATGCTATAAAATATTCTTGATACCTAATGACCAAGAGCATGTGAACTTACCTTCTCATGAGGAATCAGAGATTTTGGAAGGTGCACAATAACATGCTGAACCCAGTTATTACTGGGGAATCTGTGTTAGCAGAGAATAACGTGAAATGAATGTCAAGCCATGTAATGACATTGGTAGACTCAATTTCTATTTACAGAAACTTTGGAAATAAGAACTCTGAGTTTTATGTCTAGTTCACTGAAGGTTTTAATGAAGGAAGTGATTAAGATGAAAATTTCTCCATGCATATGTCTATTTTATTTGGAAAAAGCTGAAACAATTTCATTTAATATAGATTGGTAACTGAATCAAGGGAAAAAATCTGAAGGGGATTTATTGATCTGCTTTTTCAAATTAAGGAGTTTTGAGAATCAGATTACTTTGGACAACTCAAATGTTCAAACTCTTAAGTGCATTTTTACCCTGCTGCAGCAGAGATATGGATTCACCAGACTCGATGATGTTAAAGGAGAATATATATTTGATTCTGCTGATTTGTTTGAGGAGCTGAGAGATGCAAACTGGACTTGAGGACTGAACAGATGGGGATTTGAGACAGCACCTAACACCCATTGCTAAATATCCCTGAAGTCAATGGAATCACAGCTGTCCAAGAATTGCAGAGCGATTTAATTTAAATAAAAACCTAATTTCAGAAACAATTCCTAGATTTGATGGACACAGATCATGTCTCATGATTCTGTGCCTGCCTTTAGACTTCAATGCTGAGTATGGATCCCAGTCATTTAAGATCTGTCTCATCTTTGTGGCTGAGCTTCCAGAAAATCTCACTGGACCCAAGCAAAATATGTTTGCCAAGAAGTTTGCATAGAACAAAATTTTGGAGATACTGTATAAAAAATTTCAGGGATATCTAGCCATTTGTAATCGTGTGTACAGATTTGGGAATGGCGGGCCTATTAAGCTAGTATTCCCTTTAATAAAAGGACTGAAACTGGGACATTAAGTATCACTTTCAATATGATACAGGCTTTGGAGTTGCCTCAGAAAATATTCCACTTTCAACAAATGCATCTTGATTGACTAAAGTTGATCACTGACTATCACTAGACCTACAGGCAGAGAAGGCAGTGGCACCCCACTCCAGTACTCTTGCCTGAGAAATCCCAGAGGAGCCTGGTAGGCTTGCAGTCCATGGGGTCACGAAGAGTCGGACATAATTGAGCGACTTCACTTGCACTTTTCACTTTGATGCATTGGAAAAGGCAATGGCAACCCACTCCAGTACTCTTGCCTGGAAAATCCCATGGACAGAGGAGCCTGGTAGGCTGCAGTCCATCGGGTCACAAAGAGTCGGACATGACTGAGCGACTTCACTTTCACTTTTCACTTTCATGCATTGGAGAAGGAAATGGCAACCCACTCCAGTATTCTTGCATGGAGAATCCCAGGGACGGCGGAGCCTGGTGGGCTGCCCTCTATGGGGTTGCACAGAGTCGGACACGACTGAAGCGACTTAGCAGGAGCAGCAGCAGCAGCAGCAGCAGCAGCAGACCTACAGGAGTGCACCCTTTTAACAATAAAATAAGTTGGGTTTATTTAGACTGTTTTTGTATTGCTGTTACAAGTCCATTCATTTATATAGCTAATAGCTTAATAGTTTCCCTTTCAAATGATCAAAATTTCATGAGGATCTTCAATTAAGAGAGCTATAACTAAGAAAAGAATGTGAATTTTTGGCAAATCCCTATGACTTTGTTGAACTGCCATGACTTTGAACCATCACCTATGAGAAACTTACAACGCTTACTGCTGTGTATCTAAATTTTCTCTTGAGAGCTTTCAGGGTACTTAGATCCTGCAACAGAGCTGTGTTCTACGCTTTACCATTTCATTCTGAACTCTGAGCACTGAATTCATTCCCCGCCCCCATGTGGTTGCTTGCTTTCAATCTAAGGAAGACCTTTCTCCCCTATCTTAGTTTCAGTTCTTAATCATAGACCTGACACAATTTACTTGGTTTCCTAATAACCTGAGAAAGTTCAAAATGAAAACCATTCAGAGGCCATGTGACATCCCTAAGTGGAAGAACAACTTGGGGTTTACAGACTGCTTAACTCTTTTATCAGGAGCATCATTTTAACAATGGTGCCAACAGGATGAGCTATAACATCTTATCAAATCTAAACATCTTTCTTCCTTGCCTTCCGACTTGTGGAAGCCAGTGATCTTATTTAATCTCTGCCCCCCAGTGAGGTTTAAATTACACAAGCAAGATATATTTATTAGTCCAATAGATGCTAAAGATTGTTGGGGGTAAGGAGCAATCATTCAGAACCAACACTAATGACAGTCTGAAATTAGACACAAGGAGATGAAATTCTAAGCCTCTGATGTGTTCTGAAAAGTTAAATAACTGCCTTATATCAGTTAGTGCCTTTTTAAGAGAGTCCAGGGTGGATGACTAAGGGATGAATAAATGAAAATTCCTTTCTCAATTAACATAAGACAAGACCGGAAAAGGAAGAAAAGAGAAACAAGAACATTCTGATAAATACTTAAAACATGCCGTAAGGTGGATTTTACATTTATTTTAGGGTTTTGAAGCGTGTTGTGTCAAAATTGTCACAGACTTTTGTACATATAAAAGAATTTTTTTAATGGGGGAGGTGCATGGGACAGGTGATTTGTAGAAAACATCACCTGAAACTAAAGAGCACAGAGCTTGAAAACAATGTTCTACCTTCTCTGTGAGTGCGGTCAAAGTGTATTGAAACAGCACCTTATTGGAAGAATGCAGACATGCTTCACAGAGTTATTCAACTGTCATGCCAGGGACATACTATCGGGCACAGCTGGAACAAGGCTGGACTCTTGTCTCTCAGTAACTTTTCCCTTTTCCTTGCTGATCCAGAACTGTGGCTGCTGACAATCCTTGAGTCTCATTTATTTTAAAAGACTACCTGTATTTCCTGTATCAAAAAACTAAAAATATTGAGTCAAGGCTCTGATGACCTGGTCTGGGGTAGATACCTACTGTTGGATGAATCGTTGGAGTTACAAGTTAGCTATCCTAATAAAGGTGAGTTTCAATGATAACCTTGTAGTAAACAGCAGTATCTCCCAGGTGTATAGGAAAGTGATTCAGTTATACAAATGCATGCATCTATTCTTTTTCAGATTCTTTTCTTCTTTAAGTTATCATAGAATATTGAGCAAGGTCTCCTGTGCTGTAGTAGGCCCTTGTTGGTTGTTTTAAATACAGTAATGTGCATTATGGGACTCTCTGCTGGCTCAGTGGTAAATAATCTTCCTGTAATGCAAGAGATATGGGTTCAACCTATGGATTGGGAAGATCTGCTGGAGAAGAAAATATTCCACTCCAATATTCTTTCCTGGAAAATCTCATAGACAAAGAAGCCTGATGGGCTATAGTCCATGGGCTCACAAGACAGCTGGACATGAATTAATGGCTAAACAGCAACAGCAAAGTGTGCATCAATCCCGAAAATCTTTTGGTTTAGTAAACTCCTATTCATCTTTTAATCAAAGATGACTTTGCCTCTTCTTTTAAAAATAAGATCAAGGCACACTTTGTCCCCTAGCTCTTGAGAAAATTGTTAAGACTGTGTGACATCAAGTTTGCATGCATGCTCTGTAGGGTTGATGAAGCAGGAATCCTGGCTACCTTGTTCATTGTTATACACTCCCATCTAGAACAGACCTGGCACTGTGGATTCTCACAAACATATGTTGAATGAATAAATAGAAAAAAAAATATATGACTTTATTCTGCTTTTCTGTTTCCCTACTTACTAGTATTTAATCTTATTGTACTGTAAGATAATTTTAAAAGCCACCTTAAAAGGGCAAGGGAGGAAATTGTTGGGATTTCAAGTGACCATAAACAGTACTCCCTTTCCCATCCTGAGTTTAGAACTATTGAGAGTAAGATGCAGGAGACACTCTAGAGAAGGATATGACCTTAGTTTGTTGGCCAAATAGCCTTGCTTCTCTATAACAGGTTTGTAAAGTAGGGCAACTGCAGGCACCCACTGGAAAGGGCTGAGTAGAGCCTTCTCAATTTCTTCTCACATGTTCATCATTCAGATGAATCACTCCTTGTCTCCTGGGAACAGAGGGAGTCAAAAGAGAAATCAACATTCTGTCTAGTACAAGTCCCTTCATATGAAAACTCAGGTTTACAGACAGAAGGGAATTCTTTTCTAACATGTGTATAAAAAAAGAAAATGAAGAAGAAGGAAGGAAACAGAAAATCTGCCAGAAAAGATTTTTAAAAAAGACAAAACTGAGTTCTGATCTGATTACCCCTTTAATATAAGTGTCAGTAACTAGCCTCTAACTCCTCCTCAACTCTACCCCATCCAACTCTATTCCAATCTGCCCCTAGATTTCTGTCCTAGTGTTTCAACATCTTTTCTTTCTTCCCAGACATCCTGGAATATGAAGTCAAGTGGGCCTTAGAAAGCATCACTATGAACAAAGCTAGTGGAGATGATGGAATTCCAGTTGAGGTTTTCAAATCCTGAAAGACAATGCTGTGAAAGTGCTGCACTCAATTTGCCAGCAAATTTGGAAAACTCAGCAGTGGCCACAGGACTGGAAAAGGTCAGTTTTCATTCCAAACCCAAAGAAAGGCAATGCCCAAAATGCTCAAACTACCACACAATTGTACTCATCTCACATGCTAGTAAAGTAATGCTCAAAATTCTCCAAGCCAGACTTCAGCAATATGTGAACTGTGAACTTCCAGATGTTCAAGCTGGTTTTAGAAAAGGCAGAGGAACCAGAGATCAAATTGCCAACATCCGCTGGATCACGGAAAAAGCAAGAGAGTTCCAGAAAAACATCTATTTCTGCTTTATTGACTATGTCAAAGCCTTTGACTGTGTGGATCACAATAAACTGTGGAAAATTCTGAAAGAGATGGGAATACCAGACCACCTGACCTGCCTCTTGAGAAACCTGTATGCAGGTCAGGAAGCAACAATTAGAATTGGACATGGAACAACAGACTGGTTCCAAATAGAAAAAGAGTACATCAAGGCTGTATATTGTCACCTTGCTTATTTAACTTCTATGCAGAGTATATCATGAGAAATGCTGGGCTGGAAGAAGCACAAGCTGGAATCAAGATTGCTGGGAGAAATATCAATAACCTCAGATATGCAGATGACACCACCCTTATGGCAGAAAGTGAAGAGGATCTAAAAAGCCTCCTGATGAAAGTGAAAGAGGAGAGTGAAAAAGTTGTCTTAAAGCTCAACATTCAGAAAACGAAGATCATGGCATCTGGTCCCATCGCTTCATGGGAGATAGATGGGGAAACAGTGGAAACAGTGTCAGACTTTATTTTTTTGGGCTCCAAAATCACTGCAGATGGTGATTGCAGCCATGAAATTAAAAGACACTTACAACTTGGAAGGAAAGTTATGACCAACCTAGATAGCATATTTGAGAAGGCAATGATACCCCACTCCAATACTCTTGCCTGGAAAATCCCGTGGACAGAGGAGCCTGGTGGGCTGCAATACAAGGAGTCGCTAACAGTAGGACACAACTGAGTGACTTCACTTTCACTTTTCACTTTCATGCATTGGAGAAGGCAATGGCACCCTACTCCAGGACTCTTGCCTGGAGAATCCCAGGGACGAAGAAGCCTTGTGGGCTCCCATCTATGGGGCTGCACAGAGTTGGACATGACTGAAGTGACTTAGCACCAGCAGCAAATAGCACATTAAAAACACAGACATTACTTTGTCAACAAAGGTCTTTCTAGTCAAGGCTATGGTTTTTCCAGTGGTCATATATGGAAGTGAGAGTTGGACTGTGAAGAAAGCTGAGCGCTGAAGAATTGATGCTTTTGAAGTGTGGTGTTGGAGAAGACTCTTGAGAGTCCCTTGGACAGCAAAGAGATCCAACCAGTCTATACTAAAGATCGGCCTGGTGTTCTTTGGAAGGACTGATGCTAAAGCTGAAACTCCAATACTTTGGCCACCTCATGCAAAGGGTTGTCTCATTGGAAAAGACTCTGATGCTGGAAGGGATTGGGGGCAGAGGAGAAGGGGATGACAGAGGATGAGATGATTGGATGACATCTCCAACACAATGGACATGAGTTTGAGCAAACTGCGGGAGTTGGTGATAGACAGGAAGACCTGGGGTGCTGCAATTCAGGGGGTCACAAATAATCAGACACGACTGAGTGACTGAAAGGAACTGAACTGAAACAAATGAGATTTAAAAATTATAATAAAAACTGAGAAAGATATCAAGTTGGTCTATCATTTTGAAATCAAATATCTGTTGCCCTACTTACTGTTCATGGGGGAAGCACAAGCTGGAATCAAGATTGCTGGGAGAAATATCAATAACCTTAGATATGCAGATGACACCACCCTTATGGCAGAAAGTGAAGAAGAACTAAAGAGCCTCTTGATGAAAGTGAAAGAGGAGAGTAAAAATGTTGGCTTAAAACTCAATATGCAGAAAACTAAGATCATGGCATCTGGTCCAATCACTTCATGGCAAGTTGATGGGGAAACAATGGAAACACAGACTTCATTTTCTTGGCCTCCAAAGTCTCTGCAGATGGTGACTGCAGCCATAAAATTAAAAGATGCTTGCTCCTTGGAAGAAAAGTTATGACCAACCTAGACAGCATATTAAAAAGCAGGGACATTACTTTGCCAACATAGGTCTGTCTAGTCAATGTTATGGTTTTTCCAGTGGTCATGTATGGATGTGAGAGTTGAAGTATAAAGAAAGCTGAGAGCTGATGAACTGATGTTTTTGAACTGTGGTGCTGGAGAAGACTCTTGAGAGTCCCTTGGACTGAAAGGAGATACAATCAATCTATCCTAAAGTAAATCAGTCCTGAATATTCATTGGAAGGACTGATGCTGAAGTTGAAACTCCAATACTTTGGCCACCTGATGTGAAGAACTGACTCATTGAAAAAGACTCTGATGCTGGGAAAGGTTGAAGGTGGGAGGAGAAGGGGACAGCAGAGGATGAGATGGTTGTATGGCATCACTGACTCAATGGACATGAGTTTGAGTAAACTCCGGGAGTTGGTCTGGACAGGGAGGCCTGGCGTGCTGCAGTCCATTGGGTAGCAAAGAGTCAGACACGACTGAGCGACTGAACTGAACTGTCCTGCCCTAATGTAGCCATTATGATTAAATAGTTTCAAGACATTTAGGATGAGAGGAGACCTTTCATCATCACTGGGAGTCCATCTCATGGATATGAGAATCACCAGAATACTATGCTCTTTTCTCATGTTTACCATGAGGAAAGTGGTTAGGAAACTAGAATTATGTCAACTCAGTCAGCAGATGCCCATTGGTTTCCATATATGAAGCATTTGACCTCAAACAGAATAGAATTAAGTTTGATTGATACATATATTTTGGAAAAGATATACATATATTTTGGAAAAGATATTTAAGAGCACAAGATAAAGACCATTGAAAGTCAGCCCAGTGTCAACTGCCCAAAGGCTTATATGCCCAATACATGAGTGTAGAGGAAGAAACTAAAACAATGAAAACAAACAAAAAAGCTTCTTCTTTATGAAAATTCTTGCCTGTTGCAAAATAAGCATGAATAGGAGCACTGCAATGTACAGTGTGTTACAAATACCCATAAAAATCTCATTATTTTTAAACTCTAAGTAGTTAAGATTTTTCATGAGAGGTGAAAGAAAATCTATATATGAGTAAATAAAGTACATGAACAAATATCTAACATACAGTGTTGTCTCATAGACTTCAAAATCTATGAAAATATATTTCTAAGAAATTAAAGAATAAAATAAAGAGTAAAGGAAAGAACAAAAACAACTGCAAGTTACGGATAAAAGTGCTTGAGGTCATAAGAGTTGTATTAATTCTACTTCAATTTTTTTTTCTGAAAATATAAATGAAAATTTCATCAATTAACTTTAAAAATTCACAATTTTAATAATTTTTAAAACCTAGATATTGACCACTACACTCTGAGATTCAGCAGTCCACATCTGGATATTAGATATCAGCTAAAGTAAGATCTAAGGACTCCTTCCAGTAAATGCAGGCAATAATGTTAGCTAAGCTCAGAGGGTTTCCTATAAACTAGATCTTGTTGGCAAAGAGGAAAGCATTTTTCTTTAAAAGTGCTTTATACAGATTGAAGGGCTTCCCGAGTGTCTCAGATGGTAAAGAATGTGCCTGCGATGCAGGAGACCTGGGTTCAGTCTCTGGGTTGGGAAGATCCCCTGGAGAAGGGAATGACTACCCCCTCCAGTATTTTGCCTCAAGAATTCCACGGACACAGAAGCTTGCACGCTATAGTCCATGGGATCACAAATAGTCGGGCACAACGGAGTGACTAACACACACACAGATTTAAATGCTTTTATTTGGAGAGATTCATGCCTAAATTGCTTTTCCAAATGACAAAAGAATCTTCACCAGCCTTTAGGTATCGTTTTATATATTCCAAGTCTTAATTCAGGTTATTTGCCATCTCTGCCATGTTGAAAAAACAGTATGCTCCAGGTCTGTACATTTGCCTTTGTACCCAATACCAAATACATGGAGCTGGGTGACCAAGAAATGTGTGTTTATTTGAATCCATCTGTTCTTGTAGTTCAAATAGTGTCTGGAAAATGTTATCAACACAGAATGAAGCAGAAACTAATGAAAACACATCTGACATTTTTGTAACTTGTAATACTTAACACACATTTCCATGTCTACTATCTTACTGAAGGCTTAAAATATTAATGAATCAGCCTTTATTATCATTAACATTGATGAGATGACTTCATCTAGGGGACTTGATGTAATAAAATGGAGATTCAAATTTAGTTCTTTTGATTTCAATCTCAGTGACCTTTTGCTTGACTCATTGCTGCTTCTCGTTATCCAGATAATGAAGTGACAAATTGGTAACCTTTCTAAAAGGTGTCCCTTAGTAGACAGACTTGTGGAACCTGCATGAGGGAGAAGGCATTAGGCATGATCTTGCCTAATTAGTCATCATCTTGGAAAACTGATTGACTCATGAAGAGAATCAGAAGTGTGGCCTCCATGTATCAGCTCCTGGAGAGACTCAAGCAAAATTGTTCAACCTAAAGGTACCACAAGCAGATATCAGAGCCAGAAAGGGGAGCCAGAGATTAACAGACCTCTAGGATCATCCCTAAGGCACAGGATGAGCCAGGCCAGAACTGAGTAGCAAGTCTGAGTAAGACACAGCATGGTGCAGCGCAAGAAGAAGTGATCATTGTGGGATCTGGTGGACAGGAACTTAGCTCAGGCAGCTGAGTCTGACTGCAGTCCTCGTTTAGTCCACCCATGTTGTTTCTATCTCGGTGTTGTAGTGCTTAGGATAGGAGGAAGAGGGAACAGAAAATTTTAATTTAAAAAACATCCATTTTCTTCCTACTCACCAACTGATAAACCTGGAAGTAAGCCTGGAGAATCATGACCCAGAGAAATGCATGCTTTGATAAAAGAAATATCTCTCAGTTTCTAAATAAGAGTAGATTAGTGAGGTTGCTTCTAGACAATGCCCTGAGCATGATAAAGGATGAAAAGGGCAGAAATTAACGAAAGGCAAGCAAGAAGAGAGGGTGAGTTCCTGGAGGTAAGTGTTGACAGCCTTGCAATTTTGCTATGGGCTTGTCTTCCCTACCATTGAAAAGGCAATAACACAGTGATTAAGAGTACAGACTACCTGGGTTTGAACTTTTTGTGTCTACCATTTACTACCAATATATTTTGAAGTGAAAGTGAAAGTCGCTCAGTTGTATCGTACTCTTGGATATGTGTGACCCCATGGACCATAGAGTCCATGAAATTCTCCAGACCAGAATGCTGGAGTGGGTAGCCTTTCCCTTCTCCAGGGGATCTTCCCAACCCAGGAATCGAATCCTGGTCTCCCACATTGCTGGCAGATTCTTTACCAGCTGAGCCACCAGGGAAGCCCAAGAATACTGGAGTGGGTAGCCTATCCCTTCTCCAGTGAAACTTCTTGGCCCAGGAATTGAACCAGGATCTCCTGCATTGCAGGCAGATTCTTTACCAACTGAGCTAAACATCTTGTAGAAAAAAAAATTCTAAATTTTTTTTCTGTAAAATTGAGATGATATAGCCCTAGTTCATGGGCTGCTGTATAATATTTAAACTAGGACTTGTAAAATTTTACCAAAGTCTTAATTTAAATATTAAAATAATTATATAATATATGTGATTTATTTGGACTATCAAACTCCCAACAAATTTCAGTTATTTTAGTGGGAGAGGACTTTGACGGATGAGGCATATTGGGAAGGTACAGTAATTTGCACCAGCAAAAAATCAGATTGGATGTCACAATTTTCACAATTTTAGGATAAACTGTATACTCTCCAGGGTCTACAGGAAAAATCTGGACTTTTTAGCATGATGCTAAGACTTGAACGTATGTTAATGAATTTCCTACCCATATCCCTGGTTTACCTTTCCATCTTCCCATCCCAAACTAAGTAAAGTATCTGTTATACAATAATTTATCCATTAATTCAACAAATAGTTATTGAGTGTCTATCCTTTCATGCAGTGGGCTGTTCCAAGCATCAAGATACAGTAGATAGAAAGTCCTGCCCTCAGAGAACTTCTATTCTAGTGTAACTCACTTGTGTAGTTGCTAATGTTTATCTCTGTGTTTCCTGGCTATTGTAGGTTGGAGAATGAGTTTCATTTTTCCTCTCCCTAAGTGGTGAGGAACCTAAACCTTTGCACATTTATTTCCTTTGGATATTCTTAAAAAAAAAAAAACAAAAAAAAAAAAACAAAAACTGAGTTTCATCCTGGTCCCTGCTATCCAACCAGCTATCAAAAATGGTCCTTGAGGGAGAGTTCAGATTCCTGTGTCCACTGGTGAGCTGAGCATGGGGCCCTCCCTTCTCCCATCTGGGGACTGCTTACACTAACAGTGAGTCCTAATATTGGTTTCTTGTTTAATTTTTGCTGTCTTTTCATTATGTATGTATGCATTTTTTCGCTGCCCTGGGACTTTGCTGCTACATGTGGGTTTTCTCCTGTTGTCCAGAGTTGGAGGCTACTCTCTAGCAGCAGTGCGTGGGCTTCTTGGCTCTGCGGCTTCCATTGCAGAGCACAGGCTCTATAGCATGCACTTTCGGTGGCTGCCTCTCAAGGGCTCTAGAGCACAGGCTCAGTAGTTGCGGTGCACGAGCCCAGCTGCCCTGCAGCGCGTGGGTCCAGTTCCCAGAACAGGGATTGAAGCCACTTTCCCTGCATTGTAAGGTGGATTCTTAATCACTGGGAAGTTCTCTGCTATTGATTTCTGATGCACTGCCTTGAAAGTCCCCAACCACTCATAAAACAAACTGGGATAGCATTTACTCCATCTCCATCAAACCTGTCTGCCCCGACCCAGTCATACTCTGCCAGACCGACTCTCTCCTTGGGCTTTTTGTAGGACTTTGGCAGAGTCTTCTGTTCTTCAAAAGTCACCTCTTTCTCCAAAGTTTATTGCCTTTCTGAATGCCTTGCTATACAGCTGGCATACCAGCAAAGATCTAATAAATATTTGTCAGATGAACTCAGGTGGTCTGCAAAATGATCTTAGGGAGTATGTGGAGCAATAATTTGTATTTTAATCCATTCATGTTTAATGTTCTAGGGAAAATATCACTTAAATGCATAGATGATTTTTTTTTTTAAAGTTTAAAGATCACCAGCTTTAACAGGAGCCCAAACTGATCAACGTTTCAGTACCACTGACCCAGTAGCTGATAATACAAGCTTTATAGTTTAACAGGTTGGGTTTTCATCCTGGTTCAGACACAAATCAGTTAAGTGACCATGGGAAAGGGCTTTCTGAGCCTCAGTTTCCTTGTTTAAACATGACCTAATGATAGTAC
This sequence comes from Aepyceros melampus, assembly GCA_006408695.1. NCBI lineage: Eukaryota > Metazoa > Chordata > Mammalia > Artiodactyla > Bovidae > Aepyceros > Aepyceros melampus. Next base: position 23,903 of record SJXQ01009479.1, on the reverse strand, counting down.
TGACGTTATGTGTTGCCATGAGGCATAAGTGAAATTTAAAAAAAAAATGTGTAATTCACGTGAAATGCTAAATAAACCCTGTAGTAGATACATGTGACTGTTCTGTAAATGATGACTATTATCTATCATTGCTGTAATAGCCTAGCTCCCATCTTGTAACTCTTGCTTCCTATTCTGAGCACTATTGAATGGAGGACTCAGGATGCCATCTTGTTCCCAAGAGCTTGCATGGGAATTGAAGGTCTGAGGGTGTGCAGGTGGATCCCATCAGGGATAGGCTGAGAGGAACCTGGGATATGGAAATAGAGAACTGCATAGGACCAAGGAGAAGCTGAGTCCTGGGCAGATGTCCTGTGGCCTAGCTCATGAGCACATCTCCCAGGCAGTAGAGTGAGAAGACTGAAATCTCTTCTAAAGTTCCTAAGATGGCTTTGCCTGGCCAAATTATTTTCACCAATGCACTTTAGGTCTTTAAAAAATGACCTGACTTCTCTCAATATTCGATGAGTGCTCAGTCCATATACAATGCTATGAAGCAGAAATTCTGCACAGCAATAAGAAAAACACAAACATAAATAAGAAGATTTGTTTAACCATAAAACTTGAATTTGGTTAGTCATTACATTGTAGTCTAACCTGATCTAAGCAAGGCAGTGCACATATGCTATATAAGGTTTTTCTCTTCTAAAAATATCTCATTACCATCCATAAGAACAGTTAAATATAGATATTTTGTTTTTATGGCCTTTACTTCTGAAACATAAAAGGTTTTATACTTCTAATCCCTAGACAGTGTTTCCATGGTGTTTCTGTTTATCTTGCATTCTACTGCAAGCCATGTTTTGGGGGAAATGAAACGGTTTCAGGAAAGGCTGAAGTGAGTTTCAATTATTGTGAGTGAATGTGGGACTGGAGAAGTCATTTATCTCCCCTGATCTTAGACAATTGCTCTGCATGACAGGAATTACTCTGGTTGGGTTCTTACCCTCTTGGCTTTTTAAAAATTCTCTGCGGTTGCTCTCACTTCCTTTTGTGTTTTTTCTTTGTTTGCTGCAGTGAGTTTCAGTGGGGCTTACCTAGACTGGTTTTGTAGCAAAAAAGAGTTGTTTAGTTGAAAGTTTTCCAATATCAGAGTTTCATTATGCAAAAAAGTAACAACCCTGGAGTCATTTCTAATGACCTTAGGGTGGATTTGAAGAACTCTGAGGAGGTGAAAGCAGTATTGAAAAATTTCATATACATTCCTCCCCAGGCAGGGCAATTTTGTGAGTGTACTGCATGTTCAATCAGAAAGGACTCCACACTTAGAAGGCCTTGACCTCGATTTAATGCTCTGCTGTCATCATTTGGTATTCTTAACAGTTTTTGAACAATTCCTTATGAAGTCATGGGCTGCTCCAACTCCAAATTAGATGCCACAAGATGCTTCAACTGCCATGAGCACCACCTCGTACTTCTTACCCTCCTGGCTAAAGTCACAGTTCAAGGGTCGTTCTCTCTGTGCAATTTTCTCTCCCTTCTCCAAGCAGAGTTAGTCACTCAGTGTCTCCATGTTTCCGTGGCAACTCATGCATATCTTTGGAATTGCACTTTTTATTCTGTACTACATGTGCAGGTATGATTTTCTATCTATCTCAACCATGAACTCCAGGGAAGGGACAAGTCTGAGCTGGGCTTCCCTGGTGACTCAAGGGGTAAAGCATCTGCCTGCAATGTGGGAGACATAGTTTCGATCCCTGGGTTGAGAAGATTCCCTGGAGAAGGCAATGGCAACCCACTCCAGTACTCTTGCCTGGAGAATCTCATGGACGGAGCAGCCTGGTAGGCTACAGTCCATGGGGTTGCAAAGAGTCGGACACGACTGAGGACTTTCACTTCACTTTTTCTTTTTGTTCATCTTTGACTGTGTGGATCGCAACAAACTATGGAAAATTCTTAAAAAATGGGAAAAAGACCAGCTTACCTTTCTCCTGAGAAACCTTTATGCAGGTCAGTCAGTCAGTTCAATCTCTTAGTCATGTCCAACTCTTTGAAACTCTGTGGACTGCAGCACACCAGGCATCCCTGTCCATCACCAGCTCCCAAAACTTGCTCAAACTCATGTTCATTGCATCGGTGATGCCATCCAACCATCTCATCCTCTGTTGTATCCTTCTCCTCCTGCCTTCAATCTTTCCCAGCATCAGAGTCTTTTCCAATAAGTCAGTTCTTCACATCAGGTGACCAAAGTATTGGAGATTGGGCTTCACCATCAGTCCTTCCAATGAATATTCAGGACTGATTTCCTTTAGGATTGATTGGTTGGATCTCCTTGCGTTTGAGGGACTCTCAAGAAGCAACAATTAGAACCAGACATAGAACAACTGACTGGTTGAAAATTGGGAAAGGACTATTATAAGGCTTTATATTGTCATCCTGTTTGTTTAACTTATATGCGGAGTACATCACGTGAAATGCCAAGCTGGATGAATCACAAGTTGGAATCAAAATTGCCAGAAGAAATATCAACAATCTCAGATATGCAGATGATATCACACTAATGGTAGAAAGTAAAGAGGAACTAAAGATCCCTTGATGAAGGTGAAAGAAAAAGTGAAAAAGCTGGCTTAAAACTCAACATTCACAAAACGAAGATCATGGCATCCAGTTCCATCACTTCATGGCAAATAGATGGGAAAAATGGAAGCAATGACAGATTTTATTTTCTTGGGCTCCAAAATCACTGTGGACCCTGACTGCAGCCATGAAGTTAAAAGATACTTGCTTCTTGGAAGAAAAGCTACAACAAACAGTGACATCACTTTGCTGACAAAGACCTGTGCAGTCAAAGCTATGATTTTTCCAGTAATCATGTATGGATGTGAGAGATGGACCATAAAGAAGCCTGAGCACCAAAGAACTGATGCTTTCAAATTGTGGTGCTGAAGAAGATGCTTTAGAGTCCCTTGGACTGCAAGGAGATCAAACCAGTCAATCCTAAAGAAAATAAATTCTGACTATTCATTAGAATGACTGATGCTAGAGCTGAAGCTCCAGTATTTTGGCCATCTGATACAAAGAGCTGATTCACTTGTAAAGACCCAGATGCTGGGAAAGATTGAAGGCAAAAGAGGAATAAGGGCAGTAGAGGTTGAGATGGTTAGATGATAGCATCACCAACTCAGTGGACATGAGTTCAAGCACACTCTGGGAGATGGTGAAGTCCAGGGGAGGCCTGGCGGGCTGCAGTCCATGGGGTCACAAAGAGTTGGACACAACTTAGCAACTGAACAACGACAATGAGAAAAGTTTCAGTAAGTATTAACATCTTGCATTCAGCAGCATGACACATTCATTTCCTTGTGCACGACTCTTTGTACAAGATACCATTACCTAGTCTTATACATAAGAGTGTAGAACCCTTATTCATTTTGGAAGGCCCAGCTGAAGGTCACTTCTGGGAAGACTTCCCTTGAAGGTAAAAGAAAAAGGTTCATTTTCTCCTCTGTGCGCTTGTAGCACTAATTTTATAGAATTGTGAGTGTTTGAAATGTATATTTCCTCAACCCGACTGAGAGCACCTTGAAGTTCATATGCCTAAACTTAGTCAAGTTTATATCCCAAACCCTGTCTTGGTACCTGGAACAAAAAAAAAAAAAAAAAGAAGAAAGAAAGAAAGAAGGAAAGGAGGGAATGAAGGATGAAAAACTGAAGTAAGCAAGCAAAACGAAAGCAAGAAAAGGAAAAGTCAAAGAAGCAAATGATATAGTGGCATGATGCCAAAATTGATGACTTGATAGATGAAAACTCTGTTTGAGTAGTTCACTTGTATTACCTCACATGCCACGAGTTGATCAAGCACCTTTTTCTTTGTATTGTAGTGTGTGGAAGAAGAATGGGGACTCTCTAATGTAACTGCTTTTTCAGCACAAAGTTTAATTGTCTAGTTGTATGCATTTTATGGATCCAGTTAAACCAGAGCCTATATCATTCACTGGATAAGAAAGAGAAGTCTTAAACTTTAGGATAAAAAAGTAGCTCCCTTAAAGTATGATAGATGTACTAATTTATTTATTTTATAAAGTAAATCACATTTTGTGTTTAATGCAGTGTATATTCTTGAGACCCTTGTTAAATATCAGTTGACTACAGATGTGTGGGTTTATTTCTGGGGTCTCCATGCTGTGCTATTGTTGTGTGTGTTCAGTTTGTGCTACCACCATACTGTTTGGATTACTGTAGCCTTGTTATACTTTTCAAACATGGTTTGTTCCACTTTATTCTTGTTCAAAATTCCTTTGACTACTTAGGGTTTTTTTTGTGGTTCCTTATGAAGTTTCAAGTTTTGGCTCTGTTTCTGTAAAAAAAAAAAAATACACTAGAGTAGTTAAAAAAAAGAAAAGAACAAAAAAATCACTTAACTTTCTCCCCACAAATCCTGTTAAGTAAGCACCACTATTACCACTTTCCTGGTAAGAAAATTGAACTTACGAAAGCTGAATATCTTGTTTAATGTTATTTGACTGATAAGCAGCCTTGCTGCTGCTGCTGCTGCTAAGTCACTTCAGTCGTGTCTGACCTGTATGACCCCATAGACAGCAGCCCACCAGGCTCCCCGGTCCCTGGCATTCTCTAGGCAAGAATACTGGAGTGGGTTGCCATTTCCTTCCCCAATGCATGAAAGTGAAAGTGAAGTCACTCAGTCAATAAGCAGCCTTAGAACCAAATAAATTTCATTTTTTCCCAAACATATATTTTGGGATTGTGACTAAAGGGTAGAGTGGGTATTACCTAGGCTAATAGGCTAAATTCACTTCATTTTAAAGATTCAGAGTGCAAAAGCCCATTCTAGTTATTGGGTGCCAACTAATTCTGATAATAATCCATTGTAAATCTGTGTTGGCTACAGAGTATTAACTGTTTAGTAGCAGTCATTTTTAACAAGCCCATAACATTGCCATTACATGAATTATACATGGTTTATAAAATGATTATTTAGTCAGTGGAAAATTAAATCCATCAGTGTTTTCCAAATCTGAGCTAGGACATTCATCAGAAAAACTGTTAAATTTTTAATCAACTGTACAGCAGTTGATGTAGCTATCAGCCTAAATTGCTCTTTCTCTGTCATTCCCCTTGTTGCAGAATATAGCGTAGAATTACCAGCTCTACAATGCTAATTGATTTTTTTCTTGCAGAGATTTAAGACAGAGTGACATGCCATCCAGAACTGGAATAAAGAAGTTGCATGAACATCAAAGACACATTTCACATACACTGAGTGTAATTTAACATTTTAGGTTATTTTTTATTAACTTTGTTCCCAGTACCTCAAACTGTAGTCCACCGTGGTCCAAGTTTACACTGTAAATATTCAGATGCAAACAGTACTGTATTAAAAAGAATATAGTGTGTTAAAAGATGATAAGAATCATGAAAAACATAGTATAAGAAAAAGGAACTTCTGTTTGTATAGCAGTAATGTAACATTGGGAGAAGGCAATGGCACCCCACTCCAGTACTCTTGCCTGGAAAATTCCATGGACGTAGGAGCCTGGTAGGCTGCAGTCCATGGGGTCGCGAAGAGTCGGACACGACTGAGTGACTTCACTTTCACTTTTCACTTTAATGCATTGGAGAAGGAAATGGCAACCCACTCCAGTGTTCTTGCCTAGAGAACCCCAGGGATGAGGGAGCCTGGTGGGCTGCCATCTATGGAGTCGCACAGAGTCGGACATGACTGAAGCGACTTAGCAGCAGCAATGTAACATCATAAAAGAGCAGATTCCTCAAATGCACAAAAAATGACCGAAACTCCATACAAGTAGGTAACTGATGGACGCTTCTCACAGCCATCAAGTGATTTAGATAGTTTCTCTCTTAAAAAGTAACAATAAATCTCTCCTTTTTTTTGTTCAGTGCACAAGTTCTTCTGATGACAACCAAGGGACGTTTTTGTGTTTTCCTTTCAGAAAATTCATTTATTTATTCCTTCCAATTTGTGTTTGTGTCCATTTAAAGCAATACCTTCACAGGTAGACATAGGCAAGGAAGGGCCCTGAGAACACTTCTCTGCCAGAAGCACAGCTGGAAGTAGGAGTCAGAAGCAGCAGCAATGTAACATCATAAAAGAGCAGATTCCTCAAATGCACAAAAAATGACCGAAACTCCATACAAGTAGGTAACTGATGGACGCTTCTCACAGCCATCAAGTGATTTAGATAGTTTCTCTCTTAAAAAGTAACAATAAATCTCTCCTTTTTTTTGTTCAGTGCACAAGTTCTTCTGATGACAACCAAGGGACGTTTTTGTGTTTTCCTTTCAGAAAATTCATTTATTTATTCCTTCCAATTTGTGTTTGTGTCCATTTAAAGCAATACCTTCACAGGTAGACATAGGCAAGGAAGGGCCCTGAGAACACTTCTCTGCCAGAAGCACAGCTGGAAGTAGGAGTCAGAAGATGTGGTGCCCACCTGTGCACTCGACGAGGAACTGCCCACCCCAGGCCCCAGCTGCTGTCACTCCATGGGTTTCTGCCCAGTTCTGCATCCTCTCTGGCTTTCTCAGGCCTGATGTATTGTGAACAATAGCATGTTTATCTAAACCAGAATTTCTCAGACTCAGATGTTCCTGCAATTCACCTGAGAGTCTTGCTGCAATACAGATTCTGGTTTTGCTCATTGGCATGGCGAGAGGCTCTATCTGAGATAAGGATGCGCTTGCTCAAAGCCTTCCTGGTCTGTTTCCAACATTTGTGATCAAACCATTGTCTGGAGATAAACATTCATAATCTCCCTAATACACCTTGTACATTTGCAATCTCTGTTTCCTCTAACTGAAACATCCTTCCTCCTTTCTCTGCCTGATGAGAGCTTGTTTCTCTTTCTAGATAGAATTCAAAAGGGAATTATGCTCTATGCCCCTGCCTGGGCAGTCCCCACCCAGGCAAAAGTTGTTGCTCCTTCCACTGACTTAGCGTTTCTGTTGTAACAAAGAACAAACCTGACTCCATACTGAAGCTATTCCTTCAGATTTATCTTTACATCTGGCCTGTGCTTGGTCAGGCTGTCTGCACCGTCTATGAAAGAACGTTACCTATAACCTGAAATATACAGGATAGCTCATTCTCAAGGCTCCGACCTTTAAATGTATAACACTTTTCTGTTCCTATAGAGACAAACATAAGATAATATTCATTGAAAGTTTATAGGAACATCATGTTCTGACCTCCACGGGCAGCTGCAAGTACAAAGGATTCCAGCATCAAGAAGTCTGCAGCAAGCAGCCACACTCCCTCCCCTTTTCTATAAAATAAGCTTGAATTTTAACTCAGGTAAGATGCTTCTTTGGGGCAGTAGTCCACCATCTTCTTGGTCTTCTGACTTCCCAAATAAAATCACTATTTCTTACCCCGACAACTCATCTCTCAGTGTATTGGCCTGTCTTGTGGTGAGCAGTACAAGCTTGGACTCAGGAACACTGTGTTAGTATCTTAATGGTTCTTCCTGCTTCTCATCAGCTCTACCCCATCTTAAAAATCCATTCCAAATTCTGAAAAAGTAAATCAGATGATAAAAATCCTCTACATCAGATGATAAAAATCTTCTACATCATTTATTAACACCTTCCTAAATTCCAGTCTCCCTACCCAGATCTACAAGTATATTCATGACACATCCCTGCTGCTGCTGCTGCTGCTAAGTCACTTCAGCCGTGTCCGACTCTTTGCGACTCCATAGATGGCAGACCACCAGGCTCCTCTGTCCCTGAGATTCTCCAGGAAAGAATACTGGAGGGTGTTGCCATTTCCTTCTCCAGTGCATGAAAGTGAAAAGTCAAAGTGAAGTCACTCAGTAGTGTCTGACGCTTAGTGACCCCATGGACTGCAGCCCATCAGGCTCCTCCGTCCATGGGATTTTCCAGGCAAGAGTACATGAGTGGGGTGCCATTGCCTTCTCTCTACTTGCCTCTGAACTTCCTTTCCTTGCTGAACTCCTTCCCACACAGGAGTTCTGGTTCTACTATGCTTCCATCTGAATCATTAAGAGGATGACTTTTCCCCCTCTGTCTAAATGTTCTTCCTCGGGAGTTTCATTTGCTTGACCTTCTCATTTTGGCCTCAGTTCACTCCATCAAACCTAGAGTTGAAGTGATCACAGGGCTGTCTCTGAGTATTGTTCAGTATCGCTTCTATGGCAGACTTTATGATTTCCTGCTGTTTTCTTTGTTTATTGTCAGTCTCTTCTTTCAGAATTATCAGTCCCATGAGAAAGGGGGCTCTATCTTCTCTATAGAATACAGTGTCCCCATAGTCTAAAAAAAATATTTGGCACTTGGAAGACTTTCAATAAATATTGGTTGAATCAATGAATGTTGAAAGTATTCAACAAAAAGAAATCCCCTTTAGACAGGCAGATCTAGGCTTGAAACCACCTCTGTTCTTTTTCATATTTCTTTCATTTGGAGGATGAGTGGTTCCAGATGGGGAGGAGGTTGGTGGGGCCTGAAGCAGAGCTGAGATAACTGCTCTAAGAGGTATATTTTCACCCCCAGGTCCTGGCGGGACCTGAAGTCACATTGGGGACAGGAAGCTTTTGCCTGAACCCACTCTCTCTTGAAGTCAAGGGACTTCTTAAAGAGCTATTTACTCCCTCTAAGCCTCAGCTTTCTCATCTGTATGGCCACCTGATACAAAGATCCAACTCACTGGAAAATACCCTGATACTGGGAAAGATTGAAGGTAAGAAGAGAAAGGGTTGACAGAGGATGAGATGATTGGATGGCATCATTGACTCAATGGACATGAGTCTGAGCAAACTCTGGGAGATAGTGAAGGACAGGGAAGCCTGAAATGTTGCAGTTTATGGTGTTGCAGAGTCAGGCATGACTTGATGACTTAAAAGTCCCACTCCAGAAAGCCGTAGTGATAAGTAAAATCAGATAATACATATACCTTGTGTGGCGCAGCATGGCATAAGGACCAAGTTCAGTCAACACAGTTATGATTTTCATTACTATCAACAACTTCTTTATTTACACAAGAGGAGCTGTAGGGATTGTGGGGAGCCAGGGAGCATGAGAAGGCACATGCCTTAGAAACAACAGGGGAACCATGGCCTTCTCTTCTAGCTCCAGGAGGTATCTCAAGATGGGGACTGTTTATTTAGAGAATCAGCTTGAAAGTTAGTAATTATCTGATTAATGACCATCTCACAAAGGGCTTCTTCTCTAGGATGATGAGTGTAAATGTATCTGGACTCAAGGGGAAGATTCTAACCTGCTGCTACATGAATAGTGAAATATTTAAAATTGGATGTACAGAGTGGAAAGGTAATTATGTGTGCAGCAAACATATGGCAGAGGCTATATTTCTCCCGTTGAAAGAAACAAGTCCAAATATGTAACGTACACACATTCTCCTTCCTATAAATACACAGATTGGATGATGCTGTGGCAACATTTTGTTAAGTACCAGAATCCTGGAGAAATCACTCGAAGCACGTTATCCAAAGAACAGATGGTCGGTGTCCCTCCTGATCTGAAGGTATTTCTGGCTGTCATGTGCTTATTCTATAAATAAGCCCCACTGAGAGGCAGTGGAAGGTAAGCAATCAGTTGTACTCTCCAACTTTACAAAAGAAAACACTGGAGAAAGAAAATTAAAGGCTGGTTATGTTAAAGATGATTCTATCACAGAGCCTGAGGGCTAGAAGGGTCCTAAAAAAGCATAAAGACCATCTGCTGTTTCTGGGTGAAAGCTCACTGGATTAGAGTCAGCTTGACTTTGAAGACCTGCAGAGGACGATTCCAGAATTCAATCATAACATCTGTGGCTTTGCCCAAAAATGCTGCCTTGTAGACTCTGCCCATCCAGATCCTATTACCTCAGCTTCTTCCATTCATAGTCCTCTCCCCTGGGGACTTGTTCTAGGTCAGGCAGCCCAACAACCAAGTCAGTGTTCTGCTGGTCCTGCTTTGACCTTGAGTCAGGATGCATGAAGGGAGGTCCTCGTAACCAGATGCTAACTGTACCCAGATGATCTGCATTCAGCATGGTTTTTCCTTTTTCCTCTCTCACATCCAGCAGTATTGCAAAACCAGTTTCATTATTTTTATTTTACAGATGAGACTTTGATGGCCAAGATGTTAGCTCTTTGCCCAAGGCCACAGAGGTAGGAATTAGAAATAAGATAGAGACTGTCCCCAGGCTGTCTTTCTCCTTGCTCCTTCATCAGATGGAGGCAACAGTCTTATCTTTTCTTATTTCTTATGCTTAATGCCTCCAATAGAAATTATCTTCCCAGAACTTCAGGGACAACCATTTACTCCCTAAAGTACAGTCTGAAACTGACCTATAGATGGACAAGGAATAGCTGTATAAGGGAAATCCTTATGTCTATTCATTCTCTTTTATTTATTTTTTCACGAACATCATGAGAGTGAGGGACCTGCTGCTCAAGCTAGAAATTCCTCATCACTTTGTTGGAGAAGACTCTTGAGAGTCCCTTGGACTGCAAGGAGATCCAACCAGTCCATTCTGAAGGAGATAAACCCTGGGATTTCTTTGGAAGGAATGATGCTAAAATTGAAGCTCCAGTACTTTGGCCACCTTATGCGAAGAGTTGACTCATTGGAAAAGACCCTGATGCTGGGAGGGATTGGGGGCAGGAGGAGAAAGGGAATTCACGAACATCATGAGAGTGAGGGACCTGCTGCTCAAGCTAGAAATTCCTCATCACTTTGTTGGAGAAGACTCTTGAGAGTCCCTTGGACTGCAAGGAGATCCAACCAGTCCATTCTGAAGGAGATAAACCCTGGGATTTCTTTGGAAGGAATGATGCTAAAATTGAAGCTCCAGTACTTTGGCCACCTTATGCGAAGAGTTGACTCATTGGAAAAGACCCTGATGCTGGGAGGGATTGGGGGCAGGAGGAGAAAGGGACGACCGAGGATGAGATGGCTGGATGGCATCATGGACTCGATGGACATGAGTCTGATTGAACTCCGGGAGTTGGTGATGGACAGAGAGGCCTGGCGTGCTACGATTCATGGGGTCGCAAAGAGTCGGACACGACTGCGCGACTGAACTGAACTGATCTCTATCTACTTCTATCTAATTCTGCTTAGTCACTTGAGGTTCTGAACCATAGTTTCCAGGTCTATAAAACAGAGCAAGTACTTGCCATAGAGAAGGGTCATGGTTATGACAAAGTGCTAATTTTGAAGCACTTGGGTTGTTAGCCAGTTTAAGTACCCTTTCTCTCCATGTGCAGAATAAAGTAGAGTGAAGACTCTTCACATGCATCATAACCTCTCCTTCAATATAGAAGAAACGTATGTTTATTTTCTAAATTCCTGGCGCTGGATCTATAAGAAGTTTTTACATTTTAAACTCACTGATATATATGCTCAGAACGAGAATGAGATTGGGGTCAGTTCAAAGCAGGTGCTTAGTGGGTCTTTGTTGAATGTACATATTCATAAATGGAACCTGAAAGCAAAATACCTTGTTCAGAAAATTCTGAACTCATGTTAGTTTTATATAAAATGGATTTTCTTTACACATTAATAATTGCTATCTTTAAATGACACTTTTATATTGGATTTTTATCCTATAATGGTAATAGTCTCAACTATTTCTAAAGAAAAGCTGGAGTTTTCAAGCTGCTAGCAGACATTATTTTATTCCCCAAAGTCTTTGTTTCTACATTCTAAGAATAACCAAGATCTGCAGCTTGAAGAATTCAGTGAAAGAATAGCTTTTGTTTTCCTATTTAATTTTAGAAATTGATATTAAAGATCATCTTAGAACTTTAGTTTTTAGGAAAGTAAAAGCAGTTCTGTGTAAATAATGTATACTGGAGACTTTAAAAAGACTTTTGTGTTTCTGTGTTGTTTGCATTTACTATGTGATTAACGGGGAAAGAATATCCATCAACAGAGAGATGGCATTCTGAACAATACTGCTGGAATTTCATTGCAGAGATAGCCTGTTTGCACAATCTGGTTGTCAACTTTATTTTTCCCACAGCAATCAACTTTCTTTCTGAAATATTAACTGTACCTCTATTTTTCAGAACTGCTAACTTGCATCACTAGGAGAAACAAAATTGCTAATTAAATTGCAGCTTTTGTGTACAGGTTTTATAAGTTTTCACTGTACTAAGTATTTCATCCAAATTCTAGTTTTCCAGTTTTTTAGGCTGATTCTTTGCTTTCCAAGCCCCTTCAGTGGTTTTTTCTTTTTCTTTTTCTATTTGTTATCTGTTCAAGAAAATCAGAGATAGCAAGGGAACATTTCAAGCAAAGATGGGCTCAATAAAGGACAGAAATGGTATGGATCTAACAGAAGCAGGAGATATTAAGAAGAGGTGGCAAGAATAAACAGAAGAACTGTACAAAAAAGATCTTCATGACCTGGATAATCATGATGGTGTGATCACTCATCTAGAGCCAGACATCTTGGGATGTGAAGTCAAGTGGACCTTAGAAAGCATCACCATGAACAAAGCTAGTGGAGGTGATGGAATTCCAGTTGAGCTATTCCAAATCTTGAAAGATGATGCTGTAAAAGTGCTGCACTCAATATGCCAGCAAATGTGGAAAACTCAGCAGTGGCCACAGGACTGGAAAAGGTCAGTTTTTATTCCAATCCCAAAGAAAGGCAATGCCAAAGAATGCTCAAACTACCACACAATTGCACTCATCTCACACGCTAGTAAAGTAATGCTCAAAATTCTCCAAGCCAGGCTTCAGCAATACGTGAACTGTGAACTTCCAGATGTTCAAGCTGGTTTTAGAAAAGGCAGAGGAACCAGAGATCAAATTGCCAACATCCACTNCTTCAGTTTTAGCATCATTCCTTCCAAAGAAATCCCAGGGTTGATCTCCTTCAGAATGGACTGGTTGGATCTCCTTGCAGTTCAAGGGACTCTCAAGAGTCTTCTCCAACACCACGGTTCCAAAGCATCAATTCTCCACGCTCAGCCTTCTTCACAGTCCAACTCTCACATCCATACATGACCACAGGAAAAACATCTATTTCTGCTTTATTGACTATGCCAAAGCCTTTGACTGTGTGGATCACAATAAACTGTGGAAAATTCTGAAAGAGATGGGAATACCAGACCACCTAACCTGCCTCTTGAGAAATATGTATGCAGGTCAGGAAGCAACAGTTAGAACTGGGCATGGAACAACAGACTGGTTCCAAATAGGAAAAGGAGTATGTCAAGGCTGTATATTGTCACCCTGCTTCTAGAGAATATTCTTTTTGATTCTGTACCCTCCTCACCCTGCCTAAACTGCAGAGGGGTGCCGGCCACCAACAGGTGCAATCCTAACCATCCCACGTTACAATCTCAAGTTACTTACTCTTCAGTGTCCCTGTTCATGTAGCACTTGCCAGAATCCAGCTCCAGCAGCCAGGGATTCAACCTGAAGAAGTGGGCCGTGTCAGAGACAGAAATGAGACAGTCTCAATTTTCTATGCACTTCCTCTTTATTTCACATTTAAGATTCTCTTTTATACTTTTACAAAAACATTAGGTCAGAAGTTTGACATTTTCAGTTCCCATTCACGCAGATTTATTATCTCTATAAATCATTGTTGCTCTTCAAACAGAGTTCTGCTTTAGTGATTCTCTCAGAATCAGCCTTACCGTCTATTATCTACTTCTTCTAATGTGTCCTATAGTTAAATTGTGATTACATTGTAACTCATGCTACATTACTCAGTTTACTACTTATCTTACTAAATCCTGTTTGCCCCTAACATCCTGAGCTCACTATCTCTTAAAAAGGCTTCTAGCTATAGTGTCTCTAAAAATTCCTAATTTCTATCAGTTCAGTTCACTCAGTCGTGTCCGACTCTTCGCGACCCCATGAATCACAGCTTGCCAGGCCTCCCTGTTCATCACCAACTTCTGGAGTTCACTCAGACTCCCATCCATCGAGTCAGTGATGCCATCCAGCCATCTCATCCTCTGTCATCCCCTTTCCTCCTGCCCTCAATCCCTCCCAGCATCAGAATCTTTTCCAATGAGTCAACTCTTTGCATGAGGTGGCCAAAGTACTGGAGTTTCAGCTTTAGCATCATTCCTTCCAAAGAAATCCCGGGGCTGATCTCCTTCAGAATGGATTGGTTGGATCTCCTTGCAGTCCAAGGGACTCTCAAGAGTCTTCTCCAACACCACAGTTCAACAGCATCAGTTCTTCATAAGCTATAGTAAAATATGCTAACTTTACAACATTCCTTAAATCTTTAACTTCTAACTGTTTTAATTATTTCTAAGCCCAAAATTCAGTAAACTCCTTTGCCATAAACATTCTCCTCACAAATAGGCTTCAGATAGCAATCCCTCCCATGGCCTCAAGCTATGGCCTATGTGCTCATCCTGGAACACTCTTTTGTAAAAGTCCTTAAACAATTGTCAATGACTAACTTTATGAATCATTCTCTGAACACAGTTGCAGAAGGCTTTGTGCCTTCTCATGCTCCTCTCAAGGACAATAAGCATCTAAATATTCCTCTTCAGTCAACTCAGCCAAGGAGAGGAAAAGACAAGTCAGAATTACAAGACCTAACTCCTTAATCCTGGGTCCGTGCCTGTGGAATGAGGAGAGGGGACTGGGGAATGCACCTCCATTTTGTCAGTAATGCCTAACATGGCTTCCAACATAAACATCCTTATTTCATTTAATTAGCACAATATATACGTGCATGCTAAGTTACTTCATTTGTGTCTGACTCTGTGCAACCCTACGCACTATATAGCCCACCAGGCTCCTCTGTGCATGGGATTCTCCAGGCAAGAATACTGTAGTGGGTTGCAATTTCCTCCCCTAGGGGATCTGCCTGACCCAAGGATTGAACCCAAGTATCTTATACCATAAAATTGAAATCAGGATTAAATTGGATAATTTATGACACTTTGCAAGGCTTGTTATATTATAGATGCATGAAACAATAAATACATTATCTATTATTAATATAATACTATTGTGATTATTTAATCATTAATATCTGACTTCAAAATCATAAGTTCCTTCAGTTGATAATTACAGGGACAAGCATAAAACAATTATACTGTATGTTAATATGTGTATATTCTCATAGAAGCTGAGGTTTGGCTTACTGATAAAATTTAACTTACTAAATTCAGCTATTGAGTAAGCAATGGCAACCCACTCCAATATTCTTGTCTGGAAAATTCCATGGACAGCAAAGCCTGGCAAGTTACAGCCCATGGGGTCACAGAATTTGACATGATTGAGCTACACACCTAATTTAGCTAACTTAGTTCATCAGATTATTGGATTTCACAAGATTTCCAAAATAACCATACTCGGATTCCACATCATTGAAATAAGGACGAAAATGAATCAGTCAATGGCTTTTGGAAAATGCAATTAGGAAGATCAGGTCAGATTTATACTCCACCATCCCCACATTCACTCCTCTAGCCCACATACCTACACAAACTGAGAAAACCCTGCAGAGTTAGGGAAGATACATTTTATCTAAGACAACAGTATCTTTGCTACTTCCACACCACACACTTTGTTAATGCTTTAGGGAATCTGTCACCTACCTTGGCACCTTCTGGAAGTTTGAATTGTAGTATTTATTTTGTGCAAGAGGCTGACACCAGATTTTGCACATAGATGTTACAATGGATAAATATATTCTTGATGAGACAAGTGGGATATCCCAAGATAGTTCCCAACCCCAGGTGGACTTTAGGTTGGCTATGAGACTCTTTTCTAGTGGTGTAGCTGGAATGATTCTCAAAGAGAAAAATGGAGAGTGATAATATAATCAACTATTATGTAGCCAATTACAATGTAATCCTTAACTGACAAATCTAAGATTAAACAACAACAAAAACCCTTTCAGTTCTGCCATCCTATAAATCCTATGATTTATACCAGATATTAAAATATACTTTACAGCCTTTAGTTATATGAGAGGATCTGAAAGTACAAGTTCAGTGCTATTGAGAGCAGTCCCAGGTACCCACATTTTAGTTTGCTTCTTCCATTTTTAGTGACTAGAAGGAAATATGTCTTGTATGATAAATTGTAAGAGCTTATGACTCAGGCAACCTAAATTTGAAAGTGAGATTTGCCATTTCACAGTTGTGAGACTTTGAATCACTTCTTAAATGTTATTGTTATTAACTGTAAAATGATAAATACTAATTGTCCACCTCATCAAGTTCTATGAAAATTGGGATAATGCCTGTAAGAAGTTAGTCCTTGCTTTAGCAGACTGCACAGTTTTTTTCTGTAATTGTAGTATTTCTTCATAATTTAAAAAGCAATTCTAGAGCTTATCTTTCTTTAAATTATTAGCAGGGCTTCCCTTGTGGCTTAGTGGTAAACAATCCACCTGCCAATGCAAGAGAAGCAGGTTCTATCCCTCTATCCCTGGGTCTGACAGATCCCCTGGTGAAGGAAATGGCAATCTACTCTGATATTCTTGCCTGGAGAGTCCTATGGACAGAAGATCCTGGAAGCTACAGTCCATGGGTTTGCAGAGTCAGACACGACCAAGCATGCATGCACAGAAGAACAGGAAATATATAAACACCTGAGCTTTAGCTTCTAGGGAGCTGGAAGAGAAATGTTTTCTCATCTTCAGTGCTCAGTCAAGGCTCCTAAAAAGGTTCTGTGAAACCACTCAATCCTGTGGAATGACCATTGCTACCTTAAAGGAAATGGTCTCCAGCATACAGCAGTCTCTAAAGTGACTAAGCCAAGAGTCAAAGAGTGAGGTAGCAACATTTTTATGAGTATGTCATATAGTAAACACTGAGCTATACCAGGGAGACCATCTACACACAATGTAAGTGAACTTCCCCTTGTTTACCTGTCAAATCAAATAGATCTCTCTTACCAAGTAATGCAGTCGAAAGTGTTTGTTTATGGAAGCTCTGTTTATTAGCTACATTCTCTTATCATTATATATATATATATATATATATATATATATATGGAATCCCTGTTCTGGGGTGAAATGAAAGTCACTCAGTTGTGTCCAAATCTTTACGACCCCATGGATACATACAGTTCATGGAATTCTCCAGGCCAGAATACTGGAGTGGGTAGCTTTCCTTCTCCAGAGGATCTTTCCAACCCAGGGATCGAACCCAGGTCTCCTGCATTGCAAGCAGATTCTTTACTAACTGAGCTATCAGGAAAGCTTGTGGCTCAACCAGTAAATAATTTGCCCACAATTCGGGAGAACTGGGTTTGATCCCTGGGATGGGAAGATCTCCTGGAAAGGGAAAGGCTACCCACTTCAGTATTCTGCCCTGGAGAATTCCATGGACTGTATAGTCCATGTGGTCGCAAAGAGTCAGACATGACTGAGCAACTTTCACTTTCATTCTGGGATAATAATACTGTAGCAATACATTCTTTGTTGTAGCCACTATAGCATAAGAAACCTACTATCAGGAGGCTAAGTATTTTGTGGGTTTTGATTTTTTTTATCATTATTATTTTTTTTTTTTTTGAGCTTTCTTGTTTTAATATTTAAATTAATTAATTTTTAATTGATGGTAATTGATTTACAGAATTGTGTTGTTTTCTGTCAAACATCAACAATACACGTGTCCCCTACAGTCCATGAGGTCACAAAGAGTAGGACACGACTGAGCAACTTCACGTCCATTTTGAAGTCGCCCAGTCGTGTCCAACTGTTTGTGACACCACAGACAGTAGTCTGTCAGGCTCCTCCACCCATGGGATTTTCCAGGCAATTGTACTGGAGTGGGTTGCCATTTCCTTCTCCAGGGTATCTTCCCAGTCCAGGGATCGAATCCAGATCTCCCTCATTGTAGACAGACACTTTACCGTCTAAGTCATCAGGAAAGTCCTTAATAGAGACTTTAGGACCCATGATAACCTGATATCTGATGTTGCACAGCGAGGTCTTCTATCTCAGCTAGAACCAAGTAACAGGATAATGCTTATTTCTCGAAGTTAGAAAGGTAAATTGCTGAAACAAACAAACAAAAAAAAAAACCTTCTCTATTTATTTTTTTTTCAGAATAACACACTTTATTATTATTTTTTTT